>VZRW01007715.1:284319-315729 GCA_013398125.1 Aegotheles bennettii | reverse complement strand
GGAAGTTTTCTCCCTGCCCCCGCCCCGACGCCCTGCCGGGGGTATCCCCGAGGGCAGCCCCGGCCCCCTGCTCTGGACTCACCCTGGCAGGCGTCCGGGCAGAGCCTCCGCGGAGGAAGGGCTCTCCCCGGAGCCAAAGTGCTGCGTCCCCCTCGCCGCCCCCGAGGGGTCCTGCCCCCCCCCCAGGAGGGGGGATCCGTCTTGCTGCTGTCGCCCGTGGGCATCTTGGAGGCAAGCGCTGCCTCCTGCCCCGCGGGAGGGGCCTTACAGCCCCGGTGTGTGCCCCCCGAGCCCGGCCGGGGGTCCCTCTGTCCAGCCCCGGGGGCTTGAACCCACGGCCCGGGGCTGGGGGGGGGGTGGGGAATCACGGACGCCGGGGAGAGGCTGCCCAGGCGGTCAGAGCCCCTGCGCCCCGGGCTCTGCATCTGAAGTGCTTCACTGTGAGGGGAGGGATGCCTTTACGTTTAGCAAAATACATCAGCTCTACAGATGAGCAGTGAAACGGCGCAGTTAAGCCTAAATATTATCAGGCAAGCGGGGAGAGTTGGGTGGAAAAGTTCGTTCCCCTTCCTGAGTCAGGAGTTCTGCCTCCCCACAGGCATGCGGGGCCAGGCTTGGGTCTGGCTTCAGGCAGAGCCACTCAGCTTCACCATCCATAGAGAAAGCCCCACCGGGAAAATCGTGGGTGAGGGAGAGGGGGACAGCAAACATAAAAAACATGATAAAGTGTTTTACAAAGGGCTGCTGCAAGCCGGTGAGAGCCGAGCTTAAACCTCTGGGTGTGATTATAGGAGACTGGAGGGTAGTTACAGGGTAAGAACACAGTGCTGAGCATCTCTGAGGCTTCAAATTGGAAAATGAGACCTGAGGTTTCACTGTTTGCTAGTAAAACACTCCTCTGTTTTTAGTGGAAGAGGAGAGAAATGGAAGAAGACTGTGTCTCTCAGGGATGGCAGTTAACCAGCATGGCTCATCAGTTATTCTTTTACTCAAAATAAATGTTTGTAATTGGTATCATATGCAATACCCAGGTGGGTACATAATTTGTTTTGCAGATCTATACAGCAGGAAGAACAGATGTGTCCACTGGAATAATTTCTTTGAAAGAGCTATTTGTTATTTAGGAAATAGTAATTGTCTTTTGCTGCTGCTGCTCTTTTTGCTTTAGCCTTTTTCACTTTTCTGCATATTTTTGCTACTTTGGTGCATGAAGAGGAAGAGGGAACCCAAATCCTTCCTACTTGAGTCCATTTTTCTTCTTCTTTGCCTGTGTCTGTTCCCTTTTCATTCTGGGGTAGCCCTGGAACGTGAGCAGGGCTGGCTTATGAAAGATAATTTATAACTGCTGGTCTATGGAGACTCTCACTATCGTGTAGGAGTGAGGAGCAAAGCTCAGCAAAAACAAGGCATGGAAAGAAAATGAAATACTGTGTAAATGCCCTTTTGACCGAAGGAGATATGAGTGCGGGGGTGAACAGTGAACATACAAATGCTCCTTTATTGGGATAAAGCCACATTATGCATGTGTGTCCAGAGCTGGATGCACATGTGACATGGCTGAGGGGATGCAGGAACTGATTTGCTTCCTTGGACCTGTATCTGCAGTGAGTGTGCTTTGTGCCTGGAAACCTCTCATCCTCGAAAAGCGGGCTGGACTCTCCCTGGTCTCTTCATCTGCCTACCTAGAGGGGATCACTGAAGCTGCTGTTGAATGTCTGCCTCTGTTGCCATATCTATTTAGTGCTATTACTGCCAATTATAACAGTAATGTGTAAATAGAAGTCCACCACAGGGACCAAATTCTTCTTCGGTTACACCATGGGATAGCCACTTGTTCTCTTCTAATACACAGCTGGCCACTTTTTTGCTTTGATTCAGGCAAAAGAGCTGTTGGCAAGTCTATTTTTGTTCAACAGCATCCTCGTGCTGATCCTTGGTTGCTCAGTCCCACAGTAAAAGGGATAGAAAGGAACACCACTGCAGCTGGAAGATGGGGCTTTGAAGCTCATGAGGGATTATTGCCCTGGCTGGATTGAGCACTTAAAGAGCCACTTTTTCAGTGGAACAAGCTGCTTTCAAATCACTCGTAGCTCGTATTGCTCTGTGTTCTCACTAACTACACTAATATTTGGATTGAAGTATTTTTTCTTCTGATCTCTTTCCTTTTGCTGTCCTAGGATCCACATCTGATTCCTGATATTTTACCTGTAGCTGTGCTCTGCCCCTCAGGAGGACTGAAACATTTATCTGGGGCTCATGACATAAAGGCAGGGCTGCAGAATAGCTCAGGAATGTCAGAGACACATGAATGTTTGTGCAGACATTCCTCTTCCAACCAATTAGCTGGGCTTTAGATAGAGATCTGCCATGCCGAGAATGTCATTGCTGTACAGCTGCAGGAATTGTTGTCCCAAGGTCTGATGACGAGAGCTGGTTTTGTTTTTGTCCTTGCTCAGATTGAAGCGGGACTTGTTTCCAGCAGTGGTGGAGGTTAAGAGCATGTACTGCACAGAAGGATTCCTGATCTTTTGTTTCTTTGCTTCAGCCCTTTGCAATGCTTACAGCAAAGGTCAAAACACAGAAGAAAAGTACTTTTTGGTTTTGAATCAAAAAGCGGTGGCAGTGGTGGAATTTTCCTGAGGGAGGGGCCCCGGGAGAGTTAAGAGCCTCAAGGATGAAGATATTATCTGTAATATCAAGTGCACAATAATCTTTGTGTTTTAGTGTTCCCTGAACCACAGGAGGCTAACTAGGAACACTGAGGAGCAATTGTAAGTCAATAATGGTACATACGTACACAAGGATTTAGAAACACATTTTCAGCTGTTGTAATGGGAGGAAGATAAAAAAAACACATTTAAGAAGCCTAGAGACACAGAATGGGTGAAATGCCTCAGATGGTGTAATTTAGATAAAGACTCACTGATGTCCTATTATATAATGTAACTAAGCACAGTCAATTTTTCTAAGATGTTTTCAGTCACTTTGCCTCGTATTTTGTTTTGTTAGAGATGACACCTGGAGAGTGAGAGTCCTTTGTTTCATAAGGGCTCATCTGCTCCTCTTGCCTGTTCTCCACGTGAAGGCATTTTTTCCTTTGTGTGCCATCATGTTTATTTCCACAGCAACAGCAATTGCATCTCAAACATGATTTCAAAGAGGTTAAAAGCTTCCAGAACAAAAGTCTGCTGGAGTTAAAGATGAGGCCAAAGTCTCCTTCCCCTCACCCCTAGTTTTCTACCTCATTGCAGTTTAGGATTAATGGCTGTGCTTCCTGTGTAATGGATTTTTAAAGCACTATAGTTCTGGTGCTGATGTATTCAGGCACACTCAAAGCATGGACTAATGGGACATGGTTTTGTACTGATTCAGTGCTCTGGCTTTCCTATAAATCTCTTATTCCTTGGTCTGCCTGGTACTCTTCCAGGTACACAGCAAAGCCATGCTTGCTGTCACTTGCCATGTATAAGGGAACTGGTAACAAACTCATCCAGTTATTCCGTTCACTGATGGGATACACATCTGTCAGCCAAGCTGGGGGTACAGGTGATGTGTGCTCCCTGCTCCTATCTCATATCCAGACGGTGTAAAGATTTCTCAGTCTGCCAGAGCTTGGAAATGTTTCCAGCTCTGGCAGGAAAGCCTTCTGCTTTTATGTCTGGCTTGTTTGAGTTCAGGTCCCCACTGCTAATAACTCAGCTAGGAGCATCCTTTGAAATGTTGTGTGTAATTCTTGACAATTCCCAGAATGGAGAATTTGAAGTGAAACATGTACTGAGAAGGGGAACACTAATGGTGGTTTACAGTGTGAGATTAAAAGGCTTTGGCTGATATAGCATAACAAAATGAAGGTTGAGAGGGGATGTGATTATCTCTGAGTATTTCAGGAAAGGTGTCAGTGCCACACAGGAGCAAAATTCTCCTGGCTGTTCAAGTGTGTGAACTATACTGGCACAAGAACAAATGGGTGTTGATGAGAAATGAACACATTTGCACTGGCGATAGGAACACGTTTTTTAACGGTCAGAAAAATGATATCTCTGTCAGGAGATGAAAGGCCAAAAACCCTTGTCTGAGTTAAAAGGGAGCTTCATTGCTTTATGAAAAGCGCTTGAGGAGAGGTTTGTCTGCAATAGCAGAAGCCAGTTTCAGTGGCCACAAAGGGATTTGTTCCAAAATTCTCCTTTTCTTTTACTTAAAAATCTTTCTGTAGCCTGGAGGAATGAAGAAAGGCTGTGATATACAGTTTTGCTCTTCCATTTTGGGTAGTGATCAAGGACAGCTGCTCTCGCAGTGTGGGGTGGGTTGCTTTTGGATACGTCAACCCTCCTTTTCTTCCTTCCTTGTTCCTCAGATACTCACATCAGGCCCAGCCTACATCTCATGCTTTGGTTGTGGGTCACTGCTGCCTTCCTTTGTCCCTTTGCATTCTGTATGCCCGGTGTGTTTCATACACTTAGAGACAAAAGCTGAAGGTTCATCTCTTGCAATGGAAGCTCCCTTCATTGACCTTTGGATGACCAATCCACAGCCACAGGAAGAAAGATAAACCAGCTTAAGACGTGTGTTATGGGGACTATAGCCAAATTACTACAATAATGACATAATTTCTACCCTTTTGTCCTCCTCAGAATACTGGAGGTGCAGTTATGGCAAAAATGACATTAGGTTTCTGAGAAAGGATTTTTGCAAAGGCTTGGGTCCTACAAATCGTTAGACATTGTGGTTGGATCCAGCAAAACACAATACAGTTATTTAGCCTTTTCCAGCAAAAGAATTAAGAACCTTGGGAAAAAAATAGTAGAAGAAAGGTTCAAGGCAAATAACAGGCAATGATTCCTCACACAACATGACATTAAGTTGTGAAACTCCTTTCTGCAGAATGTTGTACATGTTAAAAATCATTGAAGATCAACTCATAGAAGAAAACAGACTGAAGGCTATTAAGATAATAGTTCTGGCTCTGGAATTCCCCAAGCTGGAAAATGCCAGATGCTGAGGAGGTGTTATAGGTGGGTATCACTGTATGCTGTACTTAGACAAGACTAGCAACTGTGAGGAATCTGGTTTGGCCACTGAAAGAGACTAAATGTGGGGCTAGTTCAATGGAGATTTCAGTGTGGTGCCATACAGCTGGTCTTATGTTTTTGGACTTTCTTCCAGTCTGCTCCTCATAGGTGGAGGTAGTCCTTCATCATCTGCAGAGACTGGTTCACTATCCATTCTTTGAAACAACATCTGCAAAAGTCTTCACTAAGTGACTTTGCAAAAGACTGATTAAAAAGATACTACGTCTGCAAAAGACTGTCTCACTTCTTCCCCACAAGGTCTTTGTTCTGGTTTTGAGCAAAGCATGGAATTTTTTGTTTCCACAGACAGCTTGGTGCTAAGCTAGCACTGGTTTAGCTGGGTTGCCTGAACTGGTGGAATGATGGAAGCACCATGGCTGGGAAAGGCATGGCTCCTTCTCCTTTAGGATCATCACTATTTTCACCATCCTAGCTTGCCGAGAAGCAGCATGTTCTGCATGTTAAGTATCAGCATGGCAACAAATTTCATGCACAGTTTTGATAAATAAAATCTGTGTTCTAAGCAAAGGCATCGATACAAATCCCCTTTGTGAGAGTGAGACTTAGACCTAGTGTGTGTCTTTGGGAGAAATTTGAGGGAGGGAAAATGATACAAACAGCAAGCCATTTTCCTTTACAAAGGCTCTCTTTCAAAGCTGGTGCATACAGCAGAACAAAGGCTGACTCCATAATCTGTAGTCAACAATAGCTTGGAATATTTGATAATTTGGCTATTGTACATGAATACATCATGCTTGGCTGTAAATAAATAGGACCATGGTTGATCCACTGCGAGGATACAGTCAGCCTGTTTCCCATTATCATTCTGGTTTCAAGGCAATGCTTATTTTGTGTCTCTGCCTTCTCCTGGACAAACTAAGTCCATCTTGCCACCAAGGCCAAAGGGTCTCAATTTCAAGTCCAATAACAAAGACACAAAAGATTTTGCCACCTTTTAGAGGAAAAATCTTTATTGATGCCAAACTGGTTCATCAGTTCTCTCTCCTAACTCTGTAACTTTAAGGATCTTCTCTTGGCTGAATTTCTGGCCAGCAAACAAGCAGTCCAAGAAGAATTTGAGTCTTACAGGTAACTTGAGCTCCATGCTATGGTAAATGTATAGGCTAACTCTTTGCTCTTCTGTTCCTCATGTGTAAAAAGAGGCAGATATAACTTCTAAAGTCCATCCTTAGATGTCCGAGATATTCCAACATTAGAATAGAGACATTTGTTCAAGCACATAAAGCAGTGGTAGTCTGCAGATTGATGACATTTTTTTGTAAGTTGTCCGCAAAGCTCTGTGGGGATGTAATATATTTGCTCAGTTCATTCTGTGGTTGTGCTCATAATGCAAGGAAAATTCGGGTTGCTGTACTGGAAACAGAAAATCACTGGCTTAAGACACAGTGTGTTTGCAATGTAAACATTTGAGCCTTTGTTAATATAATTGTCTGTAACTGGAGAACAAAGCAACCAGAGTGAGACTCTTGCAAAATCATCAGTTGTTTTACTGGGTGAAGCAATTTTTGCTTGGACATTTTGATCTCATTGGGTTCATTGATTGGCATTAGGCAAGAGTTTTTGCAGTGGCAGTTGTCAGAGCTTAGCATGAATGACTTGTCTCCTATGCACATCACATGGTATAACAACACATAAACATTTTCTAATAATGTCAGAATCTTTGTTTATGTTTCAGTATTCAGGCCAGGAACACAGAGATCTGTTCCAGCAAGTAAGCTGATGACATATATGACTCAGTACATGGCATTGCCTCTAAATACATAAAGACTTGCCTGCTGTCAGCATTTATCCCGAGACTTTGTGACACTCCTATAAACTGACTTCTTTTTTTCTTTCTTATTTTTTGTTTTGTTTTGTTTTTCAGTATTTGCATCCCTCAAATGTTGTGAAGACACACGGTGATGAAGGGTCAGATTTTCTGGAGAACTTGACAGCCAGGTCCCTTAGGATGGGGGTCTGGGAAAGTGTAGGAAAACTACAGGGGAAACTTCAGGCTGTTCTAGGAAAAATGATTGAAAAGAATAACAGAGGATAAAATCAGTGGTCAAAGGGGTAAATATAAAAGAAACAGTCAATCAATCTATAAAAGGAAGCCATTTCCGAGGATTAATGACTGATTAAAGCATAAAGTTTTCACAGCTGAGAGGGAATGGACTAATAGACTGCTGAAGTGATGTATCTTGGGTTGCTTTTCTGTGTATTCATAAATGATCTGGCATATGAGTGAATAAGGAAGGGACAGCGGTTCCTGATGATACAGGGTTTACTGAGAACAATAAAAATTAAAACTGACAGTAAAAATTAGCAGAGGGATTTCATAATGCTTATTGGCTGAACGGTGGAATAGCAGATGCAATTCATGTGCTTAAGGAAAACAACAGGCACAGTGGTGAGGTCTAAAATCAGCTACTCAGAAACAAGAGCTTAGACTCACCATTTATAATGCTATGAGAATGTCAACTCAACACTTAGCAGAGGAAAATGACAAATCAGATGTTAGGTATTATTCAAACAGGAAAAGAGCACAAAAGAGAAAACATAATGAGCTACTCCAGAGTGTTTTGCATTCATGGCTCAGATGCTGCACACCCAGAGCAGTGCATGCAGTTCTTAACTCCCTTGATGAAAAAAAAATAAATAACCTGAAGTAGAAAGGATGTGGAGAAAGGCAACAAGAATGGTAAAAGGAAAAGCACCACTTCTCATGAGAAGGCTTTTTACTGAATAGGAAGAAAGATGATTGAAAGGGTCTGTGATTGAGGTTAAAGAGGCATAAGTGCAGTGGAGAAGGTGAACAGAGAAAAATATTATTCACTTTTTTGTCTGAAATGACAACCTGGGGTCATAAAATAAACTCATTTTTTCAATAACCCAGTTTTTAAACAAAGAAAAGTAAGTACTTCTTTACACAGTCTGGCGTTAAACTGTAGAGCTCACTGATCAGGTGTAGATGCTGAAGAACTAAGGGCTTCAAAAATCATAGAATCATGGAATGGTTTGTGTTGGAAGGGACCTTAAAGATCATTTAGTTCCAACCCCCCTGCCATGGGCAGGGACACCTCCCACCAGACCAGATTGCTCAAAGCCCCATCCAACCTGGCCTTGAACACTTCCAGGAAGGGGGCAGCCACAGCTTCTCTGGGCAACTTGGGCCAGTGTCTCACTGCCCTCACAGGAAAGAATTTTTTCCTAATATCCAATCTAAATCTCCCCTCTTTTAGTTTGAAACCATTCCCCTTCATCCTATCACTCTATCCCCTTGTAAAAAGTCCCTTTCCAGCTTTCCTGTAGGCTCTGTTCAGGTACCAGAAGGCTGCTTTAAGGTCTTCTGGGAGCCTTCCCTTCTCCAGGCTGAACAACCCCAACTCTCTCAACCTGTCTTCATAACAGAGGTGCTCCAGCTCTCTGGTCATCTTCACGGCTCTCCTCTGGATTCATTCCAGCATCTCCATGTCCTTCTTATGTTGGGGACTCCAGAACTGGACACTTCAGGTGGGGTCTCATGAGACCAGAGCAGAGGGGAACAATCACCTCCCTTGACCTGCTGGTCACGCTTCTTTTGATGCAGCCCAGGATACTGTTGGCTTTCTGGGCTGCAAGCGCACATTGCTGGATTATGTTGATCTTATTGTCAACCAGCAACCCCAATTCCTTCTCCTCAGAGCTGTTCTCAATCCCTTCTCCACCCAGCCTGTATCTGTGCTTGGGATTGCCTTGACCCATGTGCAGGACCTTGCACTGGGCCTTGTTGAACTGGTTACAAAATGGTTAGAGAAATTCAAAGGAGAAAATTCCATTTGGGCTATTAGTCAGAAAGATCCAATACAAGCTGTAGATCAGAAAGTCCATAAATTGCATGCGGATTAGAAAAGTATTGGGATTAATATCCCATATCCTTATTGCCTAAGTGTTCACTACTGTCAAAGACAGGACATGGTCCCGTATCGACCCCTGGGGCACACATGGTCCCACATTCTTCTCCCCTCCAAGCTGTAAAGAGTGGTAAAGCTGTAAATTGGGTGCCAAGCTTCTTT
Source organism: Aegotheles bennettii (assembly GCA_013398125.1). Taxonomy (NCBI): domain Eukaryota; kingdom Metazoa; phylum Chordata; class Aves; order Caprimulgiformes; family Aegothelidae; genus Aegotheles; species Aegotheles bennettii. Next base: position 306,605 of record VZRW01007715.1, on the reverse strand, counting down.
TAAAAACTGACCTTCAGATTGGTGCTAGACCTTGAAAATGAGTCTTCCAAGGTTACAGAGAAAGATGGCAACAGAGTCTGCAAGACCACTCAGACCTGTGTCCCCATGGGATTATGTACCATGGGATGAGGCAAACCAGTCAGTCTCCCTGTGTGCAGGTCTGCTTCTGTTCTTTGCAATTAACATACCATTTAATCACTTGCTAACATTTTCAAAACATTTATCCACTGCCACTGGCAGGATGAGCTAATTGTGCTACAGAGAAGCTGTTTTTTCAGAAACATCTGAAGATGACAGTCACAAAGCTGATGTGAAAGAGGGTTTCCATAGCTGGCTCTCGCCACACAAAGGTTTGTTTCTTATGACTCAGCCACTGATGTGACTTGGTTACTCATCAGAAAACTGCTTGAAGAAAAGACTTAATTTCAAGTTGGATTTAATTAAGATCTGAACAGTTGAGTTGGGGCTGAGGCTCAGAGCTGGGTTTAGTGGTAAGATGAGGTAAGGAGGACCAGCAGCTTTCCACATCTCACTGATGTGAGCTTCTGCTTTTGTTATAAACCCTTTCCTCCTTCCAGCCACATAACAGATGCACTGAGCCCCAGGGGTTTGTTCTAACCTCAGAAAGCAGAATATTTAGCCCTGGAGCCTACTCGAGGGACCTGCCTGCCCGTGTCCTTGGCCACGTGAGGACTGCCATGCCCCCTCCTGCAGTGAGGAGGGCTGTATGGGGACTATGCCGCGTCTCCACCCCGTGTTTATGGGATCAAGCAGCCGAGCCGGCATGAGAAAGGCTGTTATTTAACATTGCTGTCAGCTGGCAGTAAACGCTTCTTTCAGTTGCAGGAGGAAACCAGAAAGGGAGTGGTGATTCACGGTGAACCTCTGAGTCACAAGGCTTGCAAGGGTTGTATCAGGGTAGGGCAGGATATACCCTCCCCTCACTCGATGGCAAGCCTTCAAATCCCCGTGTAGCTGTTGTTTCCCCACTGTCAGCAGTATGTGCTGCCTTGTGCTTTTTGCATGTGTTGCCTTGTGCTTCACACAACTGTTTTGATAAGGAGTGAAAATCATGTTCACGGCCTTGGCGTTGTGCAGTGAGTTGCTTCAGGCTGGACAATCAGTCCTCTCACCGCAAGTCCAGGCTCAGGATGGAGTTTGGGTCATTGCAGGGGGTTTTTGTCAGCAGCTGCAAAGCCGAAGCAGCGCTGGTGCTGGTGTGCCCAGGGAAACTCATTGCAGGTGCAATGAAGATCTATGGGTCTGTCCTTCCTGATCTCTTTATTGTAAAATTTTAAGTGCTCAATTTCTCCTGATCGTCTGGCAGACAGGGAGTAGAGGGGACCTGAAGCTGGTGGAAACAGAAGGGAGAAGTGTGGCTGCTGAGGCTGGAGGAGCTTTGCCCCTTGCCTTGCTGGCAGCAGCAGCTGTCCTGACAGGGAAAGCTGGAAAGGCATTTCCAGTGTTGCCTTTTCTGTCTCACACAGGTTTCAGAGGAATCACACCTGTTGAAGGATTGCAAGTGAGCTGGCAGCACTGACACCTGCTTTCTCCAACAGGGCTTCTTGGTGTGGTTGGAATAAACACTAAAGATCGATCCTTTCAGACTGCCAGATCTTAAGGATGAGCAGTCCGTGCTGTGGCTCCTGGTTGCCCAGTGCAGATCCTATAAGCCACAGCAGTGCTAGCTGTTCTTGGCTGCAGACCCTTAACTCTTCCCCAGAGCAGAGGAGGTCCTGAATCCCAAAGCCCATCCAGTAGGAAGTCAGACCAGATCCTGCCAATGCTGCAGAAAGCTGCTGTGGACTCCCTGAATATTCATGTAGCCAAGTATTGCTGTGGCTGTGATGCCCTAAGGATGTAAGGAGTGTGAGACATGCAGAGAGTGAGATCTTTTCTTATATTTACTTCAGTTTTATTTATTAAGAAATAAATGCGCAGGGCTTAAGAAAACTGGTCGTTAAATCTGTCATCAGCTTTTAAAAAGACTCAGTTCAAAAGCTTCAGCTTGGCATTATCTGACAAATTTGGAAGACAAAAGCTGTGTGGGTGTGTAGGTGCTGATCTCCATTTTCCAACTCCGTGAATGGAGTTGTAAATGAATGGGGAATGGGTAGCTCACATCTGCCTGTATCAACAGCTCTGTCAGAAAAGGGCCTGTTCACCCTACTAGAGGTAGTTACATCAGTGTAAGACACTACCAAGTCAGAACAACAGATTTCATAGAATAGAATCATAGAATCATAGAATCATTATGGTTGGAAGGGACCTCCAGGGTCATCAAGTCCAACCTTTATCCCATCATATTCCTAACCATTAGACCATTAGACCATGGCCTCAAGTGCCTCATCAACCCGTTTTTTGAACACCCCCAGGGACGGTGACTCCACCGCCTCCCTGGGCAGCCCATTCCAGTGCCCAACCACCCTCTCAGTAAAGAACTTTGTCCCATCTCACATGCTGGACATGGGATTTACTCATTTGACTTCTTTCCATGCCCTCCCTGCAGACGCACTGTGTTCCTGTGCAGTATTGGACCAAGGCAGCTCCTCTGCATTGGGATCACATGTGTCTGGTGCGGCTGCTCTGCCTGGGCTGTGAATTTCCCATTAAATGCGTAGAGGAGCTCCCATATGGGAGGATGGAGGCAGGGTCCTTTATAAAAACTTCGCACTCATCTTTTGCTCCAGAAAGTCCAGATGAATAAACATCAGTCTTGAAATGGTTTCTTACAGAAACTGCATGGTTTTTGCCCTGAAAATGAAGAGCCTTTTCTCATTTCTGGAAGCAGTATGATAAATATTTTCATTTCAATATGTTTTTTTGGTTGGAAATCACTTTCATTTAGCTTTTTATCGCAGTGGCTTGGGGGCTAAGAATATCTAGAGTCTAGCAGCTCCTAGCTGGTGAGACATGTGCTTTGAGAACTGAGTTCAAACTTGCATTACTCATAAGTAAAGAAGCAAAAACTGCTCCTGCACTGAGCTCAGCTTCCTGTGGGCCTGAGAGAAAGAGGAAAAAGATCAATTTTCTTTTACCTCATCAAAATTAAAACAATTAGGAACATGCAGCTATTCCAGTCTTTTTGTGCTGAAGGAGCTTGATAACAAGCAGGACAGCAATAGCTGCCTTCAGCCCTCCGGCTGCAAATAGCTGGTATTTCCCGGATAGCCACTGCTGGAGATACCCGTGCAAAGCTTATTAGTGGGGTGCTGGCTTTTGTTCTGAAGGTCTGCAAAGACACTCTGTGCACAAACCTGTGTGTGTGAGTGCAGAGAAGCCCTTTGCAGCTGGCAGGTTTGCAGTTCACTGGGGGCATGGCCTGATCCCCTGCACAAGTGAGCTGGAGCCTCCCATCTGCATGGGGGCTGCCTTGGACCCTTGGAGGGACACCATACACCAAAGCCTGTTTACACCGGCCAGCTCTTATCATCTAGCCGTGGCCAAGTGAAGAGCTGTGAAGACCACAGTGGGGCCCTGTCCCAAGAGCACAAGCCAGATGAAGTGTGTGACCTGGTGGCTTAGCTACAGGGTAAGCTGCTTCCTCAGACAGCTGAATTAAAGCTGGTGCAGGTCCTTGGGTTGATGTCTCACCTCTGTTTTACAAGGATGATCTCCAAATTGGTACCCTTGATGCATCTCGGAGGTTTTGTGGGGGATCTTCTGATGGTCATAGGAGGCAGAAGGGAGTTAAGGCCAGTGCTTTTTGATGAGAGGAGCTCAGCAGGGCTCTGTGTGCTCTGGATGCTCGGAGTAGCCAGTGTGGGCAGTGTTATGTGTGCCCCGGTGCTCCACAGCTCAGCCCTTTGCAGAGCCTTGGGACTGGAGGCGTAGGCTGTGCTTTCTGAGGGAGAAGGAGAGTCATGCCTTTCCCCTAGGAGCAGATGAGGACAGCATGGAAAGGTCCGGGTTGCCTGTAACGTGGGAGGTGAGCAGAAATGCCGGAGGAGTCAGGCACTTGGAATGGGAGGGGGCAGATAAAGCCCGCGGGACTGCCTGAGAGGAGCAGGAGGCAGTGTGGGAGGTTTCTCTGTCACGCCAAGGGCAGGGGAATTGTGGAGGGGTACAATTTTCAGCTTGGTGATGCAATTGTGAACCTCAATCCTTTTTGGTTTCTTCAGGCCAAACAAAATTTCTTTGTAATTTTATTGCTGAGACTCACATTTTGGTATATAAGAGATTAATTTGTGTAAATGAAAAGAAAAAAAAGGAAGCAGAAGCAACCATATATGCTGAAGTGTCAGAAACATGGTATGAACTGAATGGCCAGTTGTTGTTTGGAGTTACAGCAGGGTAAAGGTAGTGTCATTGCACTGAGGCTGGTGAGGTTTATTAGATTTCTCTGCCATGGATGAGATTACACCCCCAAGAAGCCAAAGAGGAAGCTGTGAATCTTGGTCATGTTTTAGAATCACAAGTCAGTATAGGGGGGAGAAAATTTGGGCTCTGGTTAGAATCAAAGAATCACAGAGCCTCTGGGAGCAGGAACTTGTGCAAAGTGACACTCAGCTGCACAACACGCTGGTGACCCAGAGATACAGGTTTGACAGGATGCTCTTGAAATGGGACCATTGCCAGCAAGCTGTGGTGTTCTCTGAGAGGGTGCAGAAAGAGGCTGACAGCGATCAGAAGCAGAGAGGTCTGAGAAGGTTTTCAAGGTTTTCACTTTGTGAGGAGGAAGCGCTATCGCACTCCTCTCAGTAGTAGATATTAGTGTGATGCAACCACTGGGGAAATGATGGGGGCAACCTGGAGGCAACCACAACAACCAACATCTGGCCACACTTCTGTACATAGATAGTGGTGTGAGAGCTGGTTTCAGAGCCCATTAGGTGCCTGAAGGCCTTTGGAGTTGTGTATCTTTGTCCCCATGCCCTTTCATTAAACAGAGGCATCTTATTTGCTGATGTTAAGTGCTTTGAGATCTGCTGGGCTGTTAAGTTCTAGGTTATGATCCCTGCCAGCTTCTCTGTGGGATATGAAAGGGTCTTGTTCACAGACTGGGTGATCACTCTACTCAAGCCATCACTGGCCTTGGGAGGACCTGGGCAGGACCTGGGCATCCATCCCTACCAAACCAGGCACCACACACTGATGTAAAGATCACAGAGGATGATGCGCTTTGTCTGGACAAATGACTGACTATTGTTTCCAGGAAGGTATAAAAGCGTTGCTGGCAGTTACAAAACAAACATCTATGAGTTGTGGTATCAAGAGGCCTGAGAGGATGCCTGCACATTTTTTTCTCTTTTTTTTGGGTCATGTTTAGTAAATAGTAACTACAGAGAGCTTAAGCAACACCTTCAACCTCTGCACTGTGCAGGTCAGATATGTGGTTCGTGGAATCAGCAGAGACTCCACTAAGTTCCCCTCTAAGGATTGATCTGAAAGCAGCAGTAACTCCAACCATGCTGATTAGCTGCAAACTAGGTGGCAATTTCTTGCCATGGATGGAAAAGTGAGTTTGGGAAGGGCTGGACCATCATTTCTAGCTGAGGTGAAAGCACATGTGCTTATTGTGAACTCCCTTCCTCTGATTTACAGGAAAAAGATCCACTTCTACCTGTCCTCAATGAACAAGATGAAAACAGGCCCTGCCAGCACAGGTAAACCCAGCTCTAGGCTCAGAAACCTGAAGGCAAAGACGTGCAGGTGCTCATCCCCCACTCTCATACCCATCTGCTCTGTAGTGACCACAGACTGAGTGCTTTCTTTGTACTTCCCATTTTTGCAAATGTGGTTTGGTTTCTGATGCAGGGCTGACCTTGCTGAGGGCTATGGCCACCCTGAGGAACTCCAGCTGCCATTTAGGAAGGGCAACTGGAGCCAGAGCTGCAGGAGGAGGCTGTGATTGTGCAGTTGGTGAGAGGGTTTTGAGCCCCATCTCACTCTTGGGTGAAAGCTCTTCCTCCCCTGAGGATGGAGATGAAGGATGGGGTATCTCAGGCCTGGTTGAGAATGGCTGAACACTTGCCTGTGATGCTGGCAACTGGCAGCCCCTTCTCCTTTGGCCTGGCTAGAACCATACATCAGCTTTCTCATCAAAATTACATTGCATGGGGCATTTAATCTGCATGGAGAGGGAGAGGCTCAGACATCCAGCTGGGTAAGAGGAGAGACCCATGCCTTTGGGGCCTGTGATACTGCTCTGTGCGCTGGGTCAGCACCTGGGGCAATCTGGGGCAAACTAACCACAACTCTATTTCACTTCTCAATTTTCCGAGAAAGGACTGAATGAGGTCCTTAACCCTGGGGTAACAACCGAAAAAACACTCCTTTGTTCTGCCTCTGGCCTGCTGGGGCAGCTCTCCACTGGGCAGGGTGGGTTTGGCTTTGACCATCTTCCTTAATGTCTGCAGCAACTTGGCTGCACAGGTGTGAGGAGACAGGGGCAGTGCCCAGAGGGATGACCCTGACCCCACTCACCAGTGAGCTGCCCAAATGCCTGCCCAGGGCAGGAGAGGAGGATGGCCCTTGTGGCAGTGGTCAGGACGAACGCTGGATTAAAAGGGTAATGAAATCACAGTCTAAATCCCCCCACTTGCCATTTAAGGCACATATAGGGCTTCAGGAGGGAGCTGGGGCCAGGACATTGTGTGCTGCATGGAGAGACATGGCAGATCCTGCAAATCACCTAAGTCCTATCCTGGCCCCCAAGTCAGTAAAAAGCTTAACTTCAGCCTCATGCCTACTCAGCATACCTGTGAGTTGGATAAGTGATACCAGCTGAAGATAAGTGGCAACTGATGAAGCCCTCTTCTAAAATATGACAGTTTGGCACCAGTTGTGACCTCTGGTAAACATCCCCTCCAGGGACTTTACTAAGCAGAGCTGTCAAATAAGGACCTGCCTATAGTAAGTGGGCCTCAACTTGTCTGTCCCTTCTCTGTGTCAACAGGTGAGTGCCCACATCATTTTCCACACCACCGGTGTCCCTGTTGATGTAGTGCAGCTCTGTCTCTGGGTACCACACTGGAGTACATCTTCCTCTTTGCAAAGGAGTTATTTATTGCCCCCCAGACTGCAAGATGGTGAAGTGCCTGGGGGCAGCCATGTAAAATGGCTTACAGATCATTGATTGCTACAGATGAGAAGACAGCAATTATACTGTTTACACCACAGTTGTTTTGTTTTACAGCCCAATTTGCGTTCATTCCCCTGTAACAAACTCTCAAAGAAAAAACACCAGTTCATTGGTGTTACTCATCTGTGTAATTAAACAGTAAGTGCCTGATCTGTCAAATAGAGCCTCAATAGAGGCTCATTCAGGTTTTGTTTGTGATGTGTTTGCTCAGTGGAAGGGTGGAGCCCCTCAGAACTGGCACAGCTCCATTAAAATCAGCTCTGTTAAAGTAATGAATGGAGGTCTAGATAGTCACCCAGGATGCTCTTACAAGGTGCTGTTTTCAGACAACAAAGAGCTTAGGTTTTGGGGCTGTATTAGCATCCTAAAAATTCCCACATTTGGTTGGCAGAGCATCCAAGCCACTTCAGGAAAAGAATGAACCAGGTGTGTCCCCATCTCTAAATGCTTTTCCTTTCCCAGGGTACTGGAGAGCACGTGAGGATGACCTCTTCCCTTCTTAAGTCATAACCTGACAGTTTCAAAATGGGGGTACCTTGTCATAGCTCTTTACCATTTACATCCTTTGCACTTGGATTGTGCATGGGGGGTGAATGACACTGATCACACCAGATGGCACTGTTATTTGATTTTCTGGTTCATAATTGACTTGCATTTCCTAGTTGCCATATGTTCTCTGCTCTTCACAGGGAAATGACCCAGTGGAGCCATGCAGGCACGGCTCCATCCCAGATCACACTCTCTGTGAAATGTCCCCACGGGTCACTGCATTGCCCCACTCTGACCACATCTTTGTGGCTTCCTTTGAATCCCAAGGAGAAACAGCTATGAGGTTCTAATCCTTGCTAGCCTGGCTTACAGGGGCTGATTTATTAGTTTTGGACAAGCTTTGTCTGCCTGTGTCACATTCCTTTAGGTGGCCTGCAAGGCTCAGTGTCTGCATGCCCAACCGAGACTGAGATGCCTTTCAAGCAAGGGTTGTAATTCTTATTCTGTCCTGTCAGGCCATTTGGGTGCCAAGGAATTCACCACAACCATGCAAGACTGCAGACTCCTTATAATGACCAGGGCAGTGCTCCTTTACATCACCTTGTCCGACCATGGCTGCCTGTGCCTTTTCTGCACTTCACCCTGTTGCTGGATTTCACCAGACTGAGTCCCCCGGTTACACTGAAGTGTTTGCACTGGCAGAAGACCAAGGTTTCAGTGAAGGATGCTTTGTAAGAGCCTTCCAAGGGAGGCTCACAGAACAGACGATGTCTATCAGACACAAGGGATGTGCCTTTTGCTGACAGTCAAAGCAGGAGCTGTGAGTACTGCGTTTGTAATTGTGTATTTATCCAGAAATGCTAAACAAACTTGTACTGAAACCTGGGCCTTTGGAAAACAACATTTCCCTCTTAGAATATGAGGACAGGCATATTCAATTTGTTTTTCAGAGTCCTCACCCATCGCTGCTCAAGCTTCAGACTTTTTTGTGTTTGGGCATTGACAGTGCAAATGCTGTTGACAAGGGTGAATGAAAAGCCTGTGGGTCTGCGTTGGCTTCTGCTCTGGGCAGTGCATGGGTGGGTCTGCTCCTCCTGGAGCATAGGAGGTTCCATGTAAATATCAGGAAAAACTTTTTCACTGTGAGAGTGACAGAGCACTGGAACAGGCTGCCCAGGGAGGTTGTGGAGTCTCCTTCACTGGAGATATTCAAAACCCGCCTGGATGCGTTCCTGTGTGATGTACTCTAGATGACCCTGCTCTGGCAGGGGGGGTGGACTAGATGATCTTTCGAGGTCCCTTCCATCCCCTTAGATTCTGTGATTCTGTGGTGCCTGCCTTTGCTGTGAGTCAGCCTGGTGACAGCAAGCCACCTTCCTATTGCATGGTTTTCATTTCACAGGTTTGGATTTATTTTTTTTTTCATTTTTTTTTCTTGAGAATCACATATTTGTGCTCCTTTATGGTTTTTAGAGAAGCAATACCTCCTGCACAGGCAGCACTGGGAACAAGGGATATTAACTTGAAATAGGTGTGAATCAGATCTGCTCTGCACTCCTGTGCACTTAGAAAGAGGAAGTAAAGCCATTTGAGACTGATCAGTCCTCCCTACTTTACCCACACACATCCTCCAAACTTCTGTCACCTCGGCATATGCTACTTGCCACGGGTACTGCTGGTGAGTCAGGCAGAGAAATGAAGTGCTCTCCCCCTCTTAGGGGCATGCACCCTTGGTGCAACAAATATACATACTCCAGTAAGGAGGTACTTTACAGGTGTACATCTCTTTATGCTTCTATAATTTCTACCAGAACTTGATTGACAGCAGCAAGACATGCACTGAGCTTTGAGATTACATTCCTAATAAAACATTGGCTTGGGTGCCCAGCTTGGGAAACTAAGCTTTCAGTTCTTTGGGGAGATATTTTTCTACTCAGAAATGTGGATTGGTTGGGTAGATAAACTGTGTTTTTCTGAAGGGAAAAAAGAAAAAAATCTGGTAGCCCTGTCTGTTCTTGCTAATGGCTCCCACTTTGTAGACTTCCATGTCTCTTTGCTTCTTTGGCACCCCAAACCTTCAGAGCTGCTTTAGGTGAGAGTGAAAGCTCACCTTGAGTGCTTGTGCAATTAATTCAGATTCTCCCCTCTGCCTGCAGTAATGACATTTCCCCATCTTTCTGCTGTGTCTTCTCTTTGGACAGAAATACCTTGTAAATGTATGGAGAAGTTTCAGGAGTGCAGAAGTTTCAGGTCTTTAATCTCTTTTCTTTCTTCCAGATGCCCACAGAGCCTCCTGCTAATTTGCATCTCTTGTTTTGCCAGGAACTCAGGTTTCATGCAACCAGCAGTGTCTGCAGTTTCACTTAGGATTTAACAAGCTCTAAGGGTAAGCAGAGAACAGTGCTGAGATAAGGCCAGTGACCTTGGGGCTTTCCCCTGGGAAGCAAGAAACCTGTTGAGAGGGAGGGCAAGACTTCACTGGCATTACACTGCAAGGTCAGCCTAGTGCTCCTTTTCTTGCTGATTTTCCCTTAATAATTGAGGCCACTCTGTCGTCTACTTGTGAGTCTGGCAGGTTAATTTGGGCTGAAATTTCCCCCGGGCAGCAGGTTGCTTTGAGTGAGGGAGTGTAATGCTGAGTGAAGAAAAGCTTGTATGGGTGGGGGAGCTTGGAGATTAAAGTCTCTCATTTCAGGGTTTCCAATATAAGATGCTCAGAGGCAGCTCTCTGCCAGGGCTGTGCTGTTGGAAGTGTGCCTGTGCTCAGAGGGCAGCCTGCCCAGCTGCTGGCTGGGCTGTTCGGCACCACTGCAGAGCATAGCTCGGAGTGTTTGGCTCTTCTTCTCGTCAGGCTCCATAGTCCCCAACTAGCACCTGAAATAGAAGGGATGTGCCATTAGTGACTACACTTTGAAAGCTTTGCTTAAATGGCCTGGCATGGCTGAGGCAGGGAGAAAAGCCAGTTCCTGGGGACAGTGTTCAAATGCCTAATGAGGGGATGTCCTCCCTCCTCCTGTAGTCTCTTTGTCACAGAATCACAGAATCACAGAATTCTAGGGGTTGAAAGGGACCTCGAAGGNCTAAGGGTTGGAAGGGACCTCGAAGGATCATCTAGTCCAACCCCCTGCCAGAGCAGGGTCACCTAGAGTACACCACACAGGAACGCATCCAGGCGGGTTTTGAATGTCTCCAGTGAAGGAGACTCCACAACCTCTCTGGGCAGCCTGTTCCAGTGCTCTGTCCCTCTGCAAGCAGCAGCGAAGTCAAGAGGTAACTTGTGAACTGTCTACTCTGGACAGGTTTTTATGGGCCTTCCACATTCTGTCCCTAAACCATGTGAGAAAGAAAATTTGGGTTTTCTTTTGCTCTGGTAAAACAACATTTCCTCCACCCTAGCCTTGTCGTTTGAAAGAGCTAAATTCCTTCAGGTTTGGATTTATTTGGGCAGACTGACTTCCCAGATGTTCAGCCTGAAATATGTACACAGTGGATAAAAATTCAGCCCAAATAACAGACATTTGAACAGTTAAGAAGAACAAAACCAAGGTAAACACAGAATAACCTTCCTCGACCCAGTCCTACCAAGCTGATCAGTCCATAGCAAGGTGTTGCTCAATGTTCTTCTTTCTGGTGTTTTTGCAGGAAGGCACCACTCCACATATGTGATTAAATAGTCCATATCTGCCATACCTACTAAGCACACATTGAACCAGCAGGTATCTAAAGTGGAGGAGCTTTATCTCAGTTCTCAGGCAAACTCTTTCTTTAGGTTCTTATCCCCTTTGATTTAAGACATGACAGCAGGAAAATAAGCCACAGACATTTTTAAAATTAACCTTAAGTATCACTTCTCTGCTGTGATTCTTGAGTAGAGGAAACCTCAGCAGATGGGTATGCCCCTAAGAAATCACTTCCTTAAAAATGAAAACTGAGGAAGTAGAAATTAGGATCTTTATAAAATATACCATCCCTCTGATGATTTTAGCATTTCTACTGTTGAAAAAGTTTACTGAGGTTGACTTAGTTCCCTCAGAAATCTCCAAAAAGATTTCGGTTGCCCTGAAGGGGATTTGATCCGGGCCCCACACAGAAAACCGAGCAAAATAGTCCAAGAGTCAACATGTCACATGCAGTATTTTTTGTCCCACCCTCTAAGAGACATCTAAGGCTGCACATACTCTGACTGTTTCATTGCTCTGGGGTCTTGGGCCACTTGTCCACACTTGATCCCTCCTGCAGCTTGTTCTGTTCTCTGCACTGGCATATTTTTCAGCAAACTGGGAAGTGGCTGCAGTCTGGGAGATCCCAGATATCTCTGCTTAGGTTTATCATAAAAGTACATACACAAGTCAGTTTAGGGACTGCAATATTGCTCCTGCCCTGAAAGTAAGCCAATGCAGTCATGCTGATTTGTGCATCTTAAAATACAGAGAAAGTAAACAGAGAATTCAATCAGAGACTGCCTTGCAGTAGCTCTGGAAAGGGACAGGTTATTACTGGCAAAACAGGAGAAGATCTTAACTTGAGGCTGGGACAGATTCTCCAACCCTTGGGCTCCTTAAACCATGGGAAGAACATTTTGGGGAAGACTTGCTACAGCTCAGGCAGCAGCAACAGATATTTTGAGGTGTTATTATCTGTAACAGTCCAGAAGTTTATAACAATAATGAAGTCTTCTTCTCTGAAGGAACTTCAGGCAGGTGTGGTGTTGTTCAGACTATTCTCAAAGTGCATTTTGGAGGCACACCTGAGCAAAAGGGCTTCTTGATGACTGCATCCTTCCCTGTGACTAGCTCACGCCTCAACCAAGACCCAAGACTGGCTGTGTCACAGTCTCCAGTAGCCCTACACCCCCAGGAGTTAATACAAGGGGGACAGAGACTGTCAGGGGAACATGGCAGGAGGATGCCCTGGCAGAAGCAGCAGGGCAATGCCCTGCATTTGTGTCTCCACTTGCTGTGTCCTGCCAAGTAAATCTCACTCTTGGCTTCTCCAGAAGACAAGCGTTTCATGGCATGGAGCTGGGCTGGACAAGTGCAATGGCCAGGTCATTCTGGCAGTAAGATGTGAGGAGGAGGTTCACTTTGCTTCCTCGGCTGCACATAGTGAGTGCTAGGCTACTGTAAATACCCAGACCTCCTCCATGGCCACTTGCAGGCAGCTGTGCCCGTAGGCTGGGAAGGTGGGCGCTCTGCCTGGTTGGGCACACAAGCCAACGACTCTGCCGCTGGACCTGCTCTGGCAGGGCTGAGTGAAATGCTGTGTTGCTCAATCTTGGCAAGCCTGAGCACTGAGGCTGAGTGCCGGTACCTTAGAAGTGCTAAAGAAGAAAGTCTGGGTGTTTCTGTAGTCAGGTAACAGCCAAATGACTTTCTTGAGCTGAGACCTTGGCTTTGCACCAAAAATTAGCTTAAATCCTTTGTTGTGTCAATTCCTCATTCTTGGTCACAGTTCAGCTCCCTGTCCCTGCTACACATTAATATTTTCACACTTCTTAGAAGTTCATTATTTTTTCTTCATTATTTATCTAGACTGACTAATTACCTGGGTACTATTTCTCTTCCTTGTTTGAGACCTCCCCCCTTGTTCTCTCCTATTATAGTGTGATGACAGCATGAATACGTCTGGCGTGAATGCTTCTGTGAATACAAATTCTCACCAGCTTTTGCAACCCTTCATGTGTGCCAACATCCAGGGAAAGTGTAAAGCTGAGGTAGCAAATGCTGCCACAGAGCCTTCCTTTGAATGAAGTCTCATGAAGAAAGTCATGGGAGATGTCTGCAACTGCCTCCAGTTTAACCAAACATCTGCTAGAAGAACAGGGCTCTCCAAAAGCAGACATGATTACTAATGAAAGTTGAAATTTGTATGTTTTAGCTGAATTTCACACCTCCCTCCAAGTAGTGGGGAAAATGTAGTTAGGCCTGATAAAAAGAGTAATGAATCCAGCTGTTTTTTGAGACATATGCATAGCTACAGGTTGTAAACAAATCCCCTTTTTCATCAAAGGGTGTTAAATAAGGGTACAAACTATTTCAGTGTTTTAGGAGTACTGGTCCTAGGATCTGTCTGAAATGCCAGTTCATCTGTGTTCCAGCAAGGCTTTTGCTTAGAGGATGCAAGAGGCAGCATCCAATGTTTATTTTTTCTCTGACCTACTGCTGGGTAATTGAATCATCCTAAGCATCAAGCTAATGTTTTTCCTCCCTGGGAGAACATAATGTTACCAGGAAAAGGAGAGGGGAAAAAAATAAAAAAGGCAGCTGCAGGTGTTTACTTCAAATGCCATACAGTGTTTGTCTGAGACCAGGAAATAGCATTTTTGTAGCTGAAGAAAATATTCAAAAAGTCAAATGAGCATGATGTGGGTGGTGCTGAGCCACCAGTGAGGGCTAGGGGAGTACAGCAGACCTGACTGACAACATGTAAATTCAGATAAGCAAAGACACAAATGTAGGACCTGAATTCCAGTGTATTTTTTAACATTCCCAGGGTAGACACCTGAATTATAGATGCTCAGAACTGCCAGAACAACAGCTCAACAGGCTGGCTATTTCCATACAGCAAACAAGGCACTGAGAGAGAAGAAGTAAACAAGATGCTGTGAGAGAAAAACCTGGGCTCATTTTGACTCTTGGTGAGTACCCAAACAAGAATCCATCTTCCAATGGTGTGGGTGGGCTAACTAGTTTGGACTAGGACCTGTTGTTGGTAAGTTTTTAATTCACTGTCCAGTGAACAGGCAGAGAAATTGGGCAGACCCTCCCTCTTCACTGTTCCAGACAGGCTGGCAAACTCATCACAGCTGTTGCTGCTATCACCTAGTATATGCCAAATACATTTCTTTGTCGTTCTGTGTTTTGGTCTGCTTGCTCTCAGAAGGCACTTACTGAAAGGAAATAATTTTCTTCCTAGTAGTGTTGTCACATAAGAGAGGTAACTTTGGGGAAAGGATGGAGAGGAAACTACCAAACTGTGTTGGGCTGCATTAAGAAGAACAGAAGCAGCACAGTTGCCCTTGTGCATGAGATCTGGAGATGTTACTGTTACACATAGAAGGCTTCAGTTGTCCAGAAGACCCTACAGTGCAGAAAGGCAACACCAACAGACAGGAAGCCTGGCGACTTCCAGTTCACAGATAGGGCACGCCTGTGGCTTTTGGAGTCTACCACAAGCATATTCTCCCTTGAAGAATATAGAAGGAAGAGGAAAGAAATTACATTGTTTAAATAAAGTAAGTGTTTCCTGCTTGTCTGCTGTTTGCTGCTTCCATGGACGAGGTGTTGGGGCTGCCTGAGAACTTTTTGCAAAGCATTTTTTATTTTGCAAAGGAAAACTGGGTTTTGCACAAAATAGATGTTTTTTGAATGTCTGGTTTCTGCAAAAAGATTAATTTTGGGGTTTTTTTTTGGTCAATGAAATGTATCCACAGGGTTTTATTGAAGTGCTGCCTGAAGTTTTGTTTTCTTTTCTTTTTTTCTCCCACGCGAAGGGAGGATTTCAGCTCTCAGATGTGTCATTTCTGCCTTGCTTGTGAGCCCTTGGCTCTGCTAAAAATATTAGAGTGCAATCTCAGAAGTGGCCACCTGTAGTTCCAGCTCAGCTGCAGCATCCCAAGAAAGCAAACTTTTCAGGGTTTCCAATCATATTAGAGCACGAGCACAGAGTACATATGGTATCTGCGATAGGGGGCACATTACTGTCTCCATTGTGTAGGTGTGGAGCAGAAGCAACTCAGCTGTGACTGGTGCAATTATACACACAGAGCTTGGATCAGGATCCAACCCTTTACATCAAACAGCCCTCTGTTGTTTGTTTTTTTCCTTCTCAAACCCCAAGATTTATTTTAGAATAATGAGATCAGCATTCTAAATTAAGAGTTGTAGTGGAAAAACATTTCAAAGGTGCAATTTCCTGCTACTGCTTTTGCAGTGCAGATACAGTTCAGGAGCAGCTCTACTTCACCAGGGGTCCAGCCATAATTTATTCACTTGGTTGACAACCTGCCAGCATTCCTGACAGGGATATGGGAACTTCCCTGTTCTTCAGACCTCGTGTGTACTGTGATTTGGTGATACAATAAATCCAGCTTTAAGGTTCCCAGTACCAGAACAAAACTACCAGCACCTTATGCCACAAAGCACTGATGTTGCATGAACTCCTGCCCATCCAAGCGTGCACTGAAGCACTGCTGGTGTGGCACTGCATGAATGAGCTTTATGCCACATCGGCTGTCACCTGCCTTCCTGTAGCTGGAGAAACACCAGCCCAGGCTCCGACCTGTGCTTTCTGGCTGGTTGGGGAGATCAGATGCCTCTGCCTGGTGCAGATCTGGTTGACACTGCTGGGTACCGGGATGCAGCCCGGCTGCCTGGGGAGCTCATCCAGAGCTGCAAAGCTGGCCTCTGCCCGAGGCTTGCCTAAAAACAGGCAGCGCAGCTCCACTCTGTGGGGAAGGAGGGGAAACAGGCGGGGAGATGGCACGGGGGATTTCTCTGCTCACTGGCACCCAGTGGCTTCATCCTCTGCTGGGATGCTGAGGGGGGTCCGCCGACTCCCCCCAGCCCCAGGTCTCCTCTTGTCCGTTCTGCGGAGCGGGGCTGGGAGCCCCACTCTTCCTCAGGCTGTTCTGGGAATCTTTTCCACTTATAGGCTTGGAAAACAATAGCAGATGACTTTGGGAGGATATTGGACATGGGACCAACAAAGTCCTGTAGAGGACTTTGCTTTTCCTCTTCAAAGGTGTGTGTCTGGGATCTCCGTGTCAAAATTCCCTGTGCTTCCATGGGGAATGGCCCTGAGCAGGGGTTAATCTTCAACTGCTTCACCTTCTGCTGTCAAAACCACCTCTTCAAGGTGACCAGCCCAGTCTTTATGAGGGAGTGTCCCCTTGCCCATGTGGCACATAAAAATGTCTAGTATCATGCTGCTGGGGCCAGCTCTCCACTGAATAAAACTCGCCAGGATGCTGACACAGTTCTGAGCATTGCTGGCCCTGGTAGGGGGTCAGCTTAGGTGGGGAGTGAACACTTTTCTTAGAGACTATCTGCTGGTGGCAAGGCCAGTCCATGGTGCAGCAAGAAAGG
This sequence comes from Aegotheles bennettii, assembly GCA_013398125.1. NCBI lineage: Eukaryota > Metazoa > Chordata > Aves > Caprimulgiformes > Aegothelidae > Aegotheles > Aegotheles bennettii. Next base: position 289,946 of record VZRW01007715.1, on the reverse strand, counting down.
TTTAGTGATGAAGCCTGGCTGCCTCTGCCATCGCTGTTATGGGATGAGAGGGCTGAGTACTGCCAGAAGACATGTCTGATGTGGTATTCCTGGTGGTCTGGGGAGGGTGGCAAAGGCACACTTGTTGTGGGATCAGTCAGGTTTGGCTCCAGCAGGGATAACTCGCTAGGCTGATCTGAACAAGTCACCGCTCCATGTACCTCCTTGAGCAGCAAATGCTGAGGGTGCTATGGTGCATCTAGCAATGGTTAGTCAATGACTTTTAGCAGCTGAATTCTCCTTGAGTAGTTTTTCCCTGGATTGGGTTTCTCCCACGCTGCCCTTGGAAGATCACCAAGTGCAACAATGTCCCCTTTCAGCTTGGTATTATCAAACGGATCCAATTGTTCCCCTATTATTTTGACTGACAAAGCCAGTTGTACCCTTTAACTGTCACAGCTTGAAGCAAGCTTTCTGCTCAGCTCTACCCCTAAATGTCATCAGCAGTGACATGGATCCCTGAGAGTCTTGTTAGTGTGTCTTGCTGGCAGCATGACTACTTTTGATCCCAAATGGCAGTCTCAGTCATCTGTACTTTGATTCTGGTGCTCAAAACAAGGCAGGGAGACTGCTTTCCTTGCCTAGTAGCTCATGCCAATCTCCAGCATTGACATCCAACACTGGAGATATCCTTTTTTCCTTTTGCCAAGTCAGGTAAGGTTTCTTTGGTGGCAGGCACTTGAATGAGGTGTGCACTACTTAGCTTGCTTGGATCTGTTCAAATGCATAGCTTGTTTGCTGACTTGATGACTGTGCCATGGCTGGAGACTCTGCCTTGAGTTGCCTTTTGCCATTTGTTGTGTTGCTCTCATTATATTTTCTCTTAACATGCTGTGTAGTCAGGGAGGTACCTGTTGATTTCTTGTGTGTTTGAAGGCTGGAGTCTTTTAGCAGAGTCTTTGAGCAGCTTGGAGGAGATGGCAGATGCAGTTTGCTTCAGTTGCATGTCTTTATTCTGTTTGTATTTTTACCATATGAATATTTCATCCCAGGTTTGACCTCACCTGGATTACAAAATTGCATGATTTTATTGAAGCTGCTGTATCCAATATCAATGGCAGCCCTATTGCTTCTTCCTTTCTCAGGCTTGTCATGTCCCAAACCTGGGACTCAGTCATTCAGCCTCTGCTTGGTACCATGTGGCAGCTGTCTCTCAGGCAGCTCTTCAGGGTGTTGTGCCTCTCCAGGCCCCTCTCACCCATGGTGATCTATCCAGTTGTCTCACGTGTTGCCAAAAAAGGTACTTGAGTGTCTGAACATCTTGTGAATAATTTAGAATCTCTTTAGGGGCGTTTGGACCCTGCTAAGCTTTGATTTTGCTTTGTTTAACTGCAAGTTTGGTTTCTTTTCTGTGTGATGTGGAGAAATGCCTGGGAACCCAACCTGCCTACAGTTGGTCTCTTTGCCTGGTTATCTTCTGCTTTCTTCTTAATCTGTACCACTTCAAATCAGTAATTCTTTTCTCCTCTTCTTTCCTGAACCTTTGACATAATGATTTCTCCTGCAGTAATTACTGTTGGTGACCTTGTGTGGCATGTGATGATATACCCTGCCCTTCACCATTCAGAAGAAAAACACTTGCAGTGCATTTTTTTTCACCAGATTTTCCTCCTCTGCTTTGTCCTTTGTCCTCCTCTGCATTTCCTTGTAAATAGCTTCTGGTGTTGTTTTTCCATGTGTTTCTGGTCTCTTCCAGGCCTGATTACTGAACCAGATTTGTGTCTGCTTCACGCAGGCTGCCTTTGGAGGGGCTCTTCTTAGCTATGACTGTGCACGACTCCAGCTCTTGGGTGGCAAATGGTGTTGCTTTGAGCATTTCTGAGCACTGTCCTGGCATCTCGGTATTGTCTCTGCTGCCTCTCAAGGACAGGCTCTTTCTCCTCTGCTGGGAGCCCACAGACACTATGAATCTCTCTGAAACAAGTGACTGCCTTACCCGAGAGGTCCCAGAAGCACATTTTCATGGTGCCCTTGTGCAGGTGCTGGTTGTGTGTGTGCAGCACAGGAGCAGCAGTGTGTCACTCTGCACGCAGCCACACACAGCTGGCAGCTGCTCCCCCTTCTCCTAGATGTGACTGCAAGCAGGGACTTTGGTCACTGGCCTCAGGAGAGAGCAGAGCTGGCTGGAGAGAGGCATGAAGCTCTTCAGAGTGCCAGGATACTGTAGGGATCAGGTGTTGCAGTGCTGGAAAGTGATTGTGAACACAATGGTGGTTGCAGTGCTCCTGAGGTGTACAGATCAGAGCTACGTGTGAGCTAGAAACCAGTGCAGACCCAAATGCCACCGGTCACTCTTGGAGGTGATGGGAGGCTGTTTTATGTTGTGGGCAGAACAGTGTGATGGGACTTGGGCTCAGCTCTGCTGCCACCTTGCTGAGTGCCCTTAGTCTTGTCACTCTGCTGTCCAGACTGGGATTTCTCTGTCCATTACACGAGGGAATTTTGTGGCTTTGTAGTATATTTTAAGATCAGCAGATTGACAAAAGATAAGCCTTATTCCTGTACCAATGTGCTTTCTTCAGCAGGGCTAACCCGAAGCTAACTGCTGATCCAGACGCTCTTGGAATCAACTGGGGGTTTATATGTCAGTTCCTTGCTGACATTGTGTCTCAGCCAAATTGTGATTTATGATGCTAATGCTCTCTCAACACCTTTCTAATTTTTTTAATAAAGATACTTTTGTGAAGTATTCCTCAAGCCCAGCCTTTTTAATGCGTTTAAGGTATAAACAAAGTAATTAATGGAGGAACAACTTCATTCAATTTAACAGACTGGCATGAGAAGAACTGCTTCCTATGTAGCTACTCCCAGGTGGGGGGGTTTGGGAAGGCAGAACAGCAGATTAGTAACCACTCCACTGATGTCTTCTTACTACATCAACATTATGTTATCAAGGAAATTTCAGGCTTCCCACTTTGACATATTTATGGTGATAAATTTGGTATACAGAAAAGCTAATGATGAAATTAAATGGAGTTATGAATATATATTAGATGTCTTTCCCAAGGTCAACTCTGGATGACATAGCAAAGATATTATAATAACAAGTAAGCATCACTCAATGATGGGCAGAATGACCCTGAAGCCTGGACACTAGTGTTTGTTGAAGGCATACAGAGAGAAGAAAGAAGATAGGAGCTTTAAAGTTCATGGTATCTCTCTCTGCTCTCAATGGAACCCTTTTTTTAATAGAAAATGTTGTCTCTGCCACCCTGATGATTAACTAACCGCAGCACCCCTCACACTAATGTGCTACCTCAGGAAGCCATGCAGGTATGACTTGAGAGCCAAGATCTGGGCACCTGGTGCTGCAGACACACGTCCTGTGGGGACGTCTAGCATCCCAAAGGATGGAGACTTGGGCTTTTCAGATGTTATGCAGCAATTCAGGAGGCAGTTCAGGTACTTGGCCACATCCCAGTCTCTCCTGTCTAACCTAGAGCTAGTAATTTGGGTTGACATTTCAACAGTGACTGGTGACTTTTTAATTTTTTTATTTTTTTAGCACTTTCATGTTTGATTGTTTAGCTTGGGGCAGCTAAACTAGATTTAAGTCAAAGCTGCCAGCCTCACCTGTGTGAGTAGGTCTCTCTCCAGTAGCATATCCCAAAACCAGAACTCAATTGCCAGCTGATCCTGAAAAGCCTCTCCTTACGTGGGGGATATGAAGATGATCAGGGGGCTGGAGCACCTCTCCTGTGAAGACAGGCTGAGACGGTTGGTGTTGTTCAGCCTGGAGAAGAGAAGTCTCTGGGGAGACCTTCCCGTACTTCCAGCCTTCCAGTACCTCAAGGGGCTAGGAAAGCTAGAGAGGGACTTTTTACAAGGGCATGTAGTGATAGAACAGTTCCAAACTGAAAGAGGGGAGATTTAGATTGGATATTAGGAAGAAATTCTTTCCTGTGAGGATGGCAAGACACTGGCACAGGTTGCCCAGAGGAGTTGTGAATGCCCCCTTCTTGAAAGTGTTCAAGACAAGGTTGGATGGGGCTTTGAGCAACCTGGTCTAGTGGGAGGTGTCCCTGCCCATGGCAGGGGGGTTGGAACTAGATGATCTTTAAAGTCCCTTCTAACCCAAACCATTCCATGATTCTATGATTCTATGATCCTCTGTCTCTCAGTTCCCTGCTGTGTGCACAGAGATAACAGAGCTTTCTTTGCCTCCAGCAATTCTGAGGGTATGCACACAATAAAAGTAGAAGGACACTCTCAGACTCAAGGGGATCAAAAAGGTGTCTTAAATAGAGTTTTTAATATTTTTTTTAGATTTGATTCCATTTCCAAAGTATTTGCAATTACTACCAAAGAGAAGTCAAAGAGTTCTGCAGGCTTTGCTCCACAAGCAGCTGCTACGTCATTCCAGAGGAACTGCACACCCTGGAGGGAAACACTTTGTGAAGTGGTTCTGGAGAGATGTCCTGTGCTTTCTAAGTAATACAGGAAGTTTTGTTCACATTTCACCAGGTGACCTTGTCCAGAGCTGCTGCTCTGAAGTCGAGTCTGTACAACCCTGCAAGTTGTGTGTATGCAGCAGATTTCTGTCTCTACTATTTTTCAGTTGAGGATGTCCTTTGCTAAGGTGAGGATATTAGCAGATCAGTTTTCATTCCACTTTTGTTTGTAGAATAAATGGAAATGAGCTGGGTTTACTTTCAAATTAGTGAGCAAGTGTGCCTGGCTTCTTCAAAAGCAAAGAGAGGGCACGTGTGCTCCCGGAGGACTGCCTGAGCTGTCCCAGCTCTGCAAGGCAGAGAACTGCTGCTTCTCAGGAAGGAAAAATACTGCAAGCCAGTGTCATATTGTGTCAGGGCACTAAGGTCCAACCTTGGGGGAGCCAGGGGTGGGGAGTGTTGGCAGTGGTGTAGGACAGGCCTGTGTGCATGTCCTTGAAGATGATCAAAGACAATCAGGGGGCTGGAGCACCTCTCCTATGAAGTCAGACTGAGAGAGCTGGGCTTGTTCAGCTGGGAGAAGAGAAGGCTTTGGGGGGATTTTCCAGTACTTCCAGCTTTCCAGTACTGAAGGGGGCCCACAGGAATGTTGGAGAGGGAATTTTTAAAAGGACATGTAGTGATAGGACGAGGGGGAATGGCTTCAAACTAAAAGAGGGGAGATTTAGATGGGATCTTAGGGAGAAATTCTTTCCTGTTTGGGTGGTGAGACACTGGCACAGGTTGCCCAGAGAAGCTGTGGCTGCCCCCTCCCTGGCGGTGTTCAAGGCCAGGTTGGATGGGGCTATGAGCCATCTGGTCTAGTGGGAGGTGTCCCTGCCCAAGGGTGGGGGGTTGAAACTAAATGATCTTTAAGGTTCCTTCCAACCGAAACCATTCTGTGTCTCTGTGTGTTCTGCTTCTCTGGGCTGAGGCTGAGCTAGCACAACACTGGGGGCAAGCATGAGTGGGCCATGCAGTCACCCAGCAAAGTGAGTGGGACAGGGACATCACAGGTCTGCATGCCAGACCAGATTCTGACCTCTACTTCTCTCCTCTTCATCCTCCCGAATATTTTCTGACAAATAATCTAATGTACGGTTTTATTTTATTTTATTTTATTTTATTTTATTTTATTTTATTTTATTTTATTTTATT
>VZRW01007715.1:0-284188 GCA_013398125.1 Aegotheles bennettii | reverse complement strand
GGGGCTGCTGCTGCCCGCGGAACAGCTCGGCACCTCCCGCTCCACTGCTGGCTCGGCGAAACCCTTGGGGCTGGGCATGGCAGCGCTGCGGACGTCCCCAGCTTGCCTTTGGGGAAACTGAGGCGCCGAGGGGTTGGGAATGCCCAAGGCACGGGGCAAGGCAGGCTTAGTGTCCCTCTGGGGCTTTCCTGACTCAGTCAGGGTGATTTTCACTCCTTCCTGGGGTGCCAAGCTCTCCCAACAGCACATCACAGCTCGGGGACTCAGGTTGTGTGAGCCTGCTCCTAGGTGCTGGCTCTACACCATCACGGTACATACATAGAATCATAGAATCATAGAATCATTATGGTTGGAAGGGACCTCCAGGGTCATCAAGTCCAACCTTTATCCCATCATATTCCTAACCATTAGACCATTAGACCATGGCCTCAAGTGCCTCATCAACCCATTTTTTGAACACCCCCAGGGACGGTGACTCCACCAGCTCCCTGGGCAGCCTATTCCAGTGCCCAACCACCCTCTCACTAAAGAACTTCTTCCTAATCTCCAACCTAAACTTCCCCTGATGGAACTTGAGGCCATTTCCTCTCGTCCTGTCGTTAGCAATTTGGGAGAAGAGACCAACCCCAGCCTCACTGCAACCTCCTTTTAGGTAATTGTAGGGGCCAATAAGGTCTCTTCTCAGTCTCCTCTTCTCCCCTGACCACACCGAGGTGGGGGTGGTCCCCAGCACTGAACACAGCATCAGAGTATTCACTTGTTAGGGCAGCACATGTTGCACCAATAGTCATTCCTGTCTCCTATCAAGCACTGGTGATGTCAGAGGAATAATCTACCAGGTTAAATCTGACCCGCAAACCACTAACTGGTTGGAGTGGGGAGGTGTATGAAGATGTACCTAATTTTTCAGGCATGGGCTGCCTGCAAGTTGTGGAGTTGCATCATCTACCTGGAAATTTTACCAGGTAGGGAAATGCAAGGTTTACAATGTTATATAGAGTATTGAAATTCCTGGTCCAGGGTGAGCCAAATTCTGAAGCAGAACAGACTTCCAACCTGCTGTTTTCAGGAGGCAGCACCTCCACAAAAAATAAGAAAAAAGAATAAAAATAAATACTAAAAAGAAACAGGAGCAAGAAGCCAGTAGCTGCTGATTAAAGATCACAGCACCACCAGCAAAACTAAGATAGCACAGCCTTGTAGAACCGGCTTTGGACTCAAGAAGGGAAGAGGTGCCTTGGTTCTCTCTGCATCTTCTCCCATCCCCTTAGAAAGTTTTTCATCCCCTCCAAAACTCCAGCTAGCAGGTGCATGATGCTGCAGGCTGGTGCATTCACATCCCTTCTCTTAGGGGCATGCTGCTTGTGTGAGGTGGAGTGAAGCTGGAACTGTTGTCAGCCCACACAAAATCCCAGATAAATGTGGGTTTCCTGCAGTAATGGAGGTTATTACTTTAAATGGCTCAATAACTCTACAGCTTTCCTATCTCCTCCTCTGTAATATGTAATCTCTTTTACAGACCTACATGGAATTTCTTTGACATCTCCTCAAATTGCATTGTTTTAAGGTACTTTTGCATTTTTATTGTCAACCAGTGCTGCTTTCTAGGAGGTGCCTGGTAGCCGTGAAATATAAACCAATAAGGTCTTGGACTACAGCTTAATCTTATCAGCAGAATTCGGGTAGTGTGAGGTAGAAATTGTGCTACTAACAAGTGTTTCCAGCCATCACTGCTTTGATGAAATGGGATGGAATAAGCAGAAAATAGAGCTGTGTCTGGCTCCACACAGCTGCTGAATACGGCAGCACAGAGAGAAGTCCTGGCTGTGTCGAGCAGCAGCCTTGTGATTAAAATAAGCAGTTCCGTGCTCCTCGTGTGCTGTAATGCTCACACTATGGTGAGCCCCCCAAGCCAGCAGACATCAGTTCTCTTCAAATACAGAGACAAAAGGCAAGTGATTGCAAGAAAATATGGATAGTTTGCTGATATTTTTAGAGACTCCTCTCCTAGATTAAGAAAAAGTGAGGGCTGTCAGTGCCTTGGGGATTGTTGCAGGCGTAAGCCAGCACATTGTTTTATTTCCATTCCCTTAGGAGCAGAGATATATAGGTGAGGCATCATTTTAGCTGCTGGGGTTTTGATCTCTGCAGGCTTTTTGAATGGCTGACTGTGGATTTTAATACCCACTTTGGAAGATGTGCAAAATCCACCCTAAAAGCTTGCCAGTACCATCTCTTAATGCCCCCCATCTCTCCTGTCTAATGTCCTTCCCTGTGGTGCTGTGTGATTATTAGGCAGCTTACACAGTGTAGTTTAAACTGAAGGAATCTCTGCTTCTTAACAATTTATAGTCTCCAATTATTGGGGTCTTAAGGTCACACAAGCCTGTGTTCATAAGGTAGCTCTTTGGAGAGCAGGAGGTGATTACTCAGAAATTACTGCATTTAGCTCAGAAATTTAAGTCAGAAAGAGCAGCAGAGAGATGCTTAGAGGGGCCAGTCCTCGGAGGGGAACAGCAGGAGAAATTTAAAATGTATGTAGCCTCTTTGTTTCCTGTGACCTTAAAAGAGCTGAGATGTGTTCACTCCCCTTCTCTGGCTGCAAAGGTTTGACTTTGGAGCATCTCAGACCCTAAGGCTCCCTCACATCCCAGCTGTGTAGAGCCAGGCTGCCACAGTCCCCTGCCCCAGATCCAACCAGGGAGGAGGCAATCCACACACACATGCAGGTCTATGAGGATGATGAGGGGACTGGAGCATCTCTCTTGGGAGGAAAGGCTGAGGGTCCTGTGTCTGTTTAGCCTGGAGAACAGAAGGCTGAGAGGGGATCTTACCAATGCTTGTAGATATCTAAAGGGTAGATGTCAGGAAGATGGGGCTGAACTCTTCTCAGTGGTATCCAGTGAGAGACAAGGGGCAACAGACACAAACTGGAACACAGGACATTCCATCTGTACATGAAGAACATCTTTTTCACCTTGAGGGTGACAGAGCACTGGGACAGGCTGCCCAGAGAGGTTGCGGAATCTCCTCTGGAGACATTCAAAACCTGCCTGGACGCGATCCTGTGCCACCTGCTCTAGGTGAACCTGCTTTAGCAGGGGGATTGGACTAGATGATCTCTGGAGACCCCTTCCAACCCCTATCATTTTGTGATTCTGTGATTCTATGAAATACACCTCCCCAGTACAGAAGGGGCTCGCCTCCAGCCTTGTAACCCAGAGAGCTGGGCCTCTACAGGCACTACAGACATCATCTAGGTAAGTGTGAACATTACCAATGGTGTGATCTCATTCTTATTTCACAGCAAGTCAAAGGCCACCAGCAGATCTCCTTGACTCCCCAGAATCCGGCCCCCGGACCTGTGTTCTTTCAGATATCTGGCCTTGGACCTCTTGTCCAAGCCTTTTTGGGCTGCATCGCTGCCAAGCAGACATCCCTGCCATCCAGATGTATGTGCCATAGCACTGTTCCTCTCCTCCTCTGCTCCTCAGGTGCTCCTGGAGCTGTAAGATGAGCTCAACAGTGTCACTGGGGCACCTGTACATCCTCTGCAGCACTATTTGTTCTGAAGGACTCTTTCCTAACTGTTTAATTAATCCCTGCAGTAACATTTGTTGTTTCCTTTCAGTTAGTATTTACCCAGTGGGAATCGGGGGGCCCTGAGAGTTATCACACATCAGAGCATTTTGGGGACCCCAGGAAAGAGGAATCACGTGTGACTTGGACTCTGGTAACAACCCAGGCAAGTGGGAAGAGACCAGCCCCAACCTCCTGTTTTAAATACTGAGCCAGGGAGACTGGAACTGGTCTATAATGGTGCTTCTTAGCTGGCGCTTCTCTCTGTCTCTCCAGGGTTCATGGGACCTGTGCACACAGCTCCCCTCAGCCATGCTGGTTGCAGGAAAGGGGAGCCAGGCAAAGTATATCAAGCATTTTTTGACAAAACGTGTGTAGCCAGAAACAGCAGGATGGTGGAGAGGTGGTTCCCAGGGCCCCCCAGCCAGCAGCAATCCTTCCCGCTGTGGGGTGGCCACGGCTGGGCTGCACGCACACATGTGGCCCTGGGGATGGTGTGTGTAACTGAGCCATCTGCCTGGCCAAGGAGGTGCTGTGCCCTCACCAGCCTGAATTTCCCAGTCAGGTGTGTCTAAGATGAGAAGCTCTGGAAATTTGTAATGGCATGCTAAAAATTAATAGCAAAATAACCCCCCCTAAAGGTGCTCCTTTGACATTGTCATTGCTCAAAATTCAGAACTTTGCTGCAGCCTCAGTCCTTGACTTTTCCTCTAACCTATGCATTGGAGCAGGCAAATCACTTGCTGACCTCAGTGCAAGTTCAGATGCAGGGACTCCTTCACTGGCCAAGAGCACTATAAAAAGGTGGCCTTTCTGCTCAAGTGCTGCATATTTTCCTCAGCTTGTACCGTGACATACCTAAAGAAATGCCAGTTCTCGCAGACCAAAGGATTTGAACACGTCAGCATCACTAAACACTCTGCTTAGAATTTTTAAACGTTTAATTTGTCGTGATGGAGACTAAATTGAGAATTAAAACCATGCACATCAGTCCCAAGGGAGTTTCCCCCTTCCCTCCCACTCCATCTGGAATGAAGAGGAGTTGGAATTAGACATGAATTAATGAATAAGTAATAGAGAGTCACACAAATAAATTTCAGATGCAAGGATTTTTTTTTAAACATCTACAAGTTAATATTTATTTATGTAACTTGCAGAATTCCAGCCAATGGGTGCATAAATATTAATTACTAATTAAACTTTAATAGCAAAGCAAAACCCTTGCATTTTCTAAATGTATGTATTAAAGTCATCACTATTTGTTTGGAGAATTGGATTTGTGTGGGACTTTGGTCAAGCAGTGACAAGAATACAATTTTAGAGCAGGAAACAACCTGGGTTAATCTTCCTTTTTGCTTTGATTGCAATTGCTCAAAGAGACGGTGAATTAATTTCTTTTTTTTTTCCCTCCCGTGAGGAGATGATAACAAATTTAAAAAGAGCCCTCGGCAAAACCAGGGCATCACTGTGCTCCCAGTTGTACACCCCTGCTACATTTTTGACTGATTTCCAATGCAAAGAGGAGAAGGATGGATTCTCAGCCAGTCGGCACAGCTCTGTACCGTTTAGTCCAGCTGGTTCTCTGGCCTGTGGTGGCAGTTTCACATTTACGTGCCTTTCAGCAGCCTGAAGGCTCACCCCAAATTGCCATTTTTATAGGCTACCGTGAGCCATTTTATATTCATGTCTTGGGTCCGCAAGTCCATAACGTCCCTGTTTATTGCTTTTTGGTGCGTGTTTCCAAACCCACCTGGGGAGGAGCTTTACAGAGATGAGCTTTCCTCCTTCACAGAGAGAGTGAGGGTGAAGAGCCAGTGAGTCCCAGCAGAGCTGTGGCTCAGCTCTGACTCTTCCCTGCGGTGTCTCACACCTCTTTGCTGGCTGCTCTGGTTGCTGCCATTTTGCTGCGTGTCATCTCACAGCTCTGGGGCATTTGCGAGGGTTTCCCAATGCTGGGGATAAACCAGGTGTTGGCCCCTTGTGATCCAGGCTGGCTGCTGCTCTCCTGGTTCCAAGTTGCTTTTGCCGTGATTCAGGGGCCCTGGGTTGTGGCTTCCTTGGGCTCAGGAGAGGGAAGCAGGTGAAGCAAGCCCTCAACATCAAGGGTCTGGAACTGGAGGACACAGCTGGTGTTACAGCTGGGAAAGGGATAGTTTTGCTGAGCTGTGGCTTCAGCAGCACCTGAGCTCTGGTGAAGTATCATGAGATGAAATTGCCAAGTGGTGCAGCAAATATCTATGGGGTAAACAGATCTATGATGCTCTAAGAACTGGATGCACCTTTAGGTAGAATGTGGTTTATAGGTATCTATGAGTTTTTAAAGAGGAAATTAAAAAAGATTCAAGCCCAAAAGAGAGCTGTGGCATTCTGTGTAATCTCATGCAAACCATTGGTGGTACCACCTGTGGTGCCTCCCTGCTCTGGGAGTCAGGGGAGTCAGGGAGGTCCATTTGTGCTGTGGTTTGGGTTTGGATTTGTGCTTTGCAGCTTTCTTCTTTGAAGCCAGTAATTACAGACTAAATCTGGTGAGACCAATCCTGAGTAAAGCACATCAGGCCATTTCACCCTTGCAGGGAGTCAGGGTCTGCCTCCTGGTTTCATCCCACTGTGATCCCCCAATCTCATGGTCTGTTTTAACTATGGTCTTGGAAGTCAATGAGGTGAGTCAAAGTGCTCACCAGGACATGCCTGTGTAAGCTTTTGAAGGCTCAGGGATTTAATAAGGATGGGGAGCAGATAAAACATTTATTGCAGTACTCTTATCTTGGGCCTCATTTAATTACAGGGACACTACTAGTTAAAGAATTTAATAAGCAATTTTCTTACCCATTTTGAGATTGATGGAGCATAGAAAGACATGAGATGATTAAAATCAGCCAGGCTTCACCCAAAGTTCAAAGATTAGTAGTCTGTAAGGTCTGAAAATACAACTACGTGAGTTAGGCTTCTATGCTGTAGCCCCAGATATCTCCCCAATAGACTCCCCTGGATGATGTGTGCTCTTTTGTTCAACAACAGTGGATGACCCACAAGTCTGTTTTAACTAGAAGGAAGAAATTGAGACAGAAAATAAATTAAGATGATTACAAGCACAATAAAACGAAGTGCACAAATTTAAATGTAAAACATTAAAAATGTACCAGAAGTAATAAAGACAAACCAGTGATAGGACCCTGAGCAGGAGCCCAGGCTAATTCTGTACTGCAAAGACATAAAAGAAAATCAATATTAAAAAAATGAGACCTTTAGCATAGAACCTGTTAAATGGCCTATGCGACAATTTAAAAGAAATAACTTGGAAGTTAGAAGTGCAGCACAGAAACACCTGAAGAATTGACATTTAAAGAATTAACATAAAATTATTCCAAGATAGTGATGAAAGTAGTCAAGCACTATTCTAATGTCCCTGTAAAACCAGGCAGCTTTAACAGTGCACCCTCAACCTTGAATGCATCTGCTTACTGATCAGCCCTGTGTCCCAGCTCTCTACAGGCAATATAAGCACTCGGTAATGTGTGGACCAACCTGTTTAGATTAATTTTTTTATTTTTTAAATTTCCTTGGCCTCACTATTAGGTGATGAAATGGCAGGCCAAAATGGGGCTTGCTCTGTTTCTGATCCTCCTGATACCATGGGCAAAATTCTGGATGGAATTAAATCATCACCCCCTGAGTAAGGCAGTGCTCTTTTGGAGAATGGTTTTCTCTGTCAGTGGTTGACATGAACTAGTAGAAAATGCTATGACTTTCCCATGCATCCTTCATTGATCTAAACCTTTATTTCAGTACAGTGTTCTTCTTTCAATATGATGTAACAGATCTTAAATACTCATCATTTAAGCAAAGACAAAGATAATGTCTGTCCTTAATTTCTTTTCAGCAAATTCTTCCCTCCACATCTACAGCAGACAAAAATCAGGAAACAATACCAAAGCTGGTGTGCAAAGTTCGGGAGATTTCTGTGTTTTGATGATCTTGAGTTTTTGGACTCCCCAGGCAGTTTGGACTGTCACAGACCAACACCAGACTGAGTGGCGAGGACCTTTAAATATGCAATGAAGTGAATTTGCTCTAAGTGCAATGAGACACTGATGCCCAAACTGATGCACCCGTCCTTCACATGGTGAGACTAAGGCTCTCTTTTTACTGTGTGACTCTCAACAAGGCTCAGAGCAACAAGCTACTACACAGCCAACTTCTGCTGTCTCCTCTCCTGTCTACACAAGGAGCAGTTGGCTCTGACTGACACAGGCAGTCCAGGGAGCAGAGGATAGGAACATCTTTTATCAGCTTTGATCAGTGCAAAAGAGGTTTTGTCCCTCACTCAGACAGATTCCCAAGCGGCTGATGCTTATCACCCATCAGATCTTCTCTCCCTTTAATAAAATATATACCATAGATCTAAATCCTGTCCCATAACTGCTGAGCTGGCTTTTTGTTGTGTAGCAGTGCAGGCAGCATAACATCTGAGCAAGGTGTATACAAAAGAGCCCCTTCCTGATGTCTGGGATTCAGGCTACATGCAAACCCTGGTATGCCTCAAGGACTCCTTCAGCTAGCCTTCACATTCCCAGGTTATCTTCAGAACTAGTGGGTTGTTACTAACTAGGAGATGGCTTTCTTTTTATTACAGATCTATGAAACAGAGCTGACAGCTGATGTGCTTGATACTTGAATGAGCCCAGCACCAAGTCATGCCTAAACCAGAGTTTCTCTCTCACATGGACTACCCAGCTTCTCTGTGGGCTCAGACTTCAACCTTTGCATTTAGGACACATTGCTTCTCTTGCCTTTGTTTGACCTCTTATTTTTCATGACACTTGCAGGAACTTGCCTGTGTTTGAGATCTTGACACTCTATGAAATGTAGATTTGACCTCTGGGGTTAGAGCTTACCAGGAGAAGACTTATGAGCAGTGGTATGATTGCAGCTGCCTTCTTTCTGCAAGAAACCAGCCTAAAAATGAAGTGATGAGCATCTGGAGGAATAGAGGTTGTAGTGAGGCTGGTGTTGATCTCTTCTCCTGAATTGCTAATGACAGGACAAGAGGAAATGGCCTCAAGTTCCATCAGGGGAAGTTTAGGTTGGAGATTAGGAAGAAGTTCTTTACTGAGGGGGTGGTTGGGCACTGGAATGGGCTGCCCAGGGAGCTGGTGGAGTCACCGTCCCTGGGGGTGTTCAAAAAACGGGTTGATGAGGCACTTGAGGCCATGGTCTAATGGTCTAATGGCTAGGAATCTGATGGGATAAAGGTTGGACTTGATGACCCTGGAGGTCCCTTCCAACCATAATGATTCTATGATTCTATGATTCTATGAATCAGGAACAGTCCCATGGCTTTGCTTATGTCAGGATGAGAGTTAAAGCCAGGGAAGAGCAGCATGGCTCAAGCCTGGGTACATGCTGCTGCTGCAAGCTCAGGCTGTGCTGCAAAGCCCTTTCAAAGCCTGGGTATGACCCTGGTGCGATGGATGGAGCTGGGAAACTTCGAACCATGAGCACTATACTGCATTTTCCATTTTCTTAGAACCCAGATAACATATTCAAAGAGGTTTATACCAATATTTTTCTGTACTTCTGTTTCCCTTTTTTCCCATTTGCAACTACTATACGCATCCACAGCTATTTCTTACCAGGCAAGAGATTTTTTTCCCCTTTTCCCCTTTTCCATAAACACAGTTTTTTTAGTTAACTTTTTAAAAATAAGAGAGATTTCTCCAAGTCTGAAGTTTTACTGTATTTCATTTGAAGTTTTGTGAATGCTAGCTCTCTGTTTCACAGTTTAGCTGACTTGGGGGCTGGAATGTGTTAATTATTCAATGATTTAAATGAAATATCAGAGGAGTTTTTATTGATTTGCATATAAAAGTTATGAAACCAAATATATGGCACAACAGACAAATTAGTAGGCCATAAAAAGCATGAGTGAATTACTGTTTTATTAAAGCTTCCAGATAACATGCTATAGTATCTGAAAATAAAGGTCAAAAGGAAAAAAAAGGAAAATTTAAATGTGTGCACATTAATGGACTGGGGAATGTGGCTTTACTAATAACTTCTGTGCATAAAAATTTATATTTTTCAGCACAGCAATCATTTCTTTTACCCTGTTGGGTATTTTAAATGTGCTCCTGTGTATATAATATTAATTTAGTTATAAAATAAAAGGCAGTAATTCAGGCTGTAGCCCATGTGAGCTATTAAATTCAAAGTACCATGTGAAGTATTTGTGGTTATGGTTCCTCGCAGTTCTGGATAAGATGCAAACAAACCACTCCTGACAAGATGAAAGTGTTTGCTTTCAGAGTACCTGCCCTTGCTCAGCTCTGGGTTTCTGCATTTCCTTCTCCAGAGCTGACGCTATCTCTGATTAGGTTGTTTGGACATAAATTGTGAGAGTGTTCCTTGAAAAAAAAGCACAAAATGAGGATTTGTGCAATAGCCAGGCTTTTAGAGGGGGATTGTATGCTCTCTGAGTCTTTCTAAACTTGCTTATGTTATAGTTCACTTCTTTGTATGCTAAATCCATGAGCTTTGCTGCCTTAGGAAGTGAAAAGACGTTTTTTGCTTGTCCTGTTCGTTCGCTAATGTGAGGCTGAGAGTTAACCAACAGCAAATGGGCTTGACTGCGAAGCCACTCAACTGTGTAAAACATTTTCACGTTGTCTCTCTGAAAAGCTTGGAGCAAATATTCTGTCTGCTGCAGGGGCAAATTAATACACAGCAATTAATCAAAATCCTTCTCACTTGCTTTCTCTGTGCATGCACTCTGGCATCAAGTCTTGGAGTGCCTGGTTTTTCTCCTCGTAAACGCGTGTGTGCCAAGACCCAACACAAGCACTTCTCAGCAAGAAGAAATTAAGCCTGGACTCAGCCTGAATCCTTCAGAGACTTGGCTCAGCGCCTGCGGCTCAGCTAATACATATCTGTCAGCATCCAGCCCTTAATGGTACCTGTGGAAACACTCAGAGACTCCTGGTAAAACCTTCTTTACAGATTCTCTCCATATTAGGATATATCATCACGCAGCCTTTCAGAGCCTTCTTTCACTCTTTAATATGAGTGCCTTGGAGAGAGATGTCTTTCTTGCCTCCTTTCCCCTCCTCTCTCTATAAAGAGAATTAAAGCTCAAATCTGCTGCTAGGAATAGCCTCTGGTATGGGGGGGTCTGCAAGGAAAAAAGGATTTCCGTGGGTCCTTCTTCCAGCACACATACAGCTCAGAGGCAACATAGTAGAAACTGGGCAGAGAATGGATTGAAAGCAGCCCTGAGGAGGAGTTGAGGGTGCTGGATGATGAAAAATTCAAAATGAGCCAGCAATGTTCACTTGCAGCCCAGAAAGCCAACTGTATCCTGCATGATCAGCAGGTCAAGGGAGGTAATTCTCCTTTACTCGTGAGACCCCACCTGGGAGTACTCTGTCCAGTTCTGGACTCATTGATATAAGAAGGACATGGAGCTGTTAAGAGTCAGTCCAGAGGAGGCCACAAAGATGATCAGGGGGCTGGAGCACCTCACCTATGAAGACAGGCTGAAGGAGTTGGGGTTGTTCAGCCTGGAGAAGAGAAGGCTCCCAGGAGACCTTATAGCAGCCTTTCAGCACCTGAAGGCCTACAGCAAAGCTGTAGATGAACTTTTGGCAAGGGCATGGAGTGATAGGATGAGAGGAAATGGTTTCAAACTAAAAGAGGGGATATTTAGATTGGATATTAGGAAGAAATTCTTTCCTGTGAGGGTGGTGAGACACTGGCCCAAGTTGCCCAGAGAAGCTGTGGCTGCCCCCTCCCTGGAAGTGTCCAAGGCCAGGTTGGATGGGGCTATGAACAACCTGGTGTAGCGGGAGGTGTCCTTGCCCATGGCAGGGGGGGTGGAACTAGATATTCTTTAAGGTCCCTTCCAACCCAAACTATTCTGTGATTTTATGATTCCTCTAAAGCCATGTCTAGACAGACTAAACTTGCATGGGGCAGAGGATGTGCATTTGCTGTAGCTGAGATACAGCAGCAGTTACTTACACAGCTCCTCAGTTCCATAGTTCCCAAAAATAATTGTGTGGCACAAATCAAAGACAGCTGTAATGAAGTAAAAATTATTTCCTTCCTCCAGCACTTCCACTTGCCAGCTAGGGGAAGCTTAAAAGCAGTTGGTGAGTTCAGCGCAGTCTTTGTATACTTGATCCTTGGTCAAGGCATAGCTGCAGCAAGAAGTTGATTACAACGTTTTACTTGCTGCTGCCTCTATCTGCCAGCTGTAAAAGGGGATGAGTGGGTCCCTGCAGGTGTCGCAACAGGATGGATAATTGTGACACTTCTGGCAGACCTCAGGAAAGACCCAGCTGTGTGTGCAATTCAGCCTTTCATAGCCATACAGGAGGGCTGGTGGCTTGGCCCAGGCTTCTTCCAGCAGTGCCGGCCCTGCTCAAGCTCTTCTGCAATGGGCTCAGTCTCTGCTCCATGATGCCTGGGGTCCTTGTGGTCAGAGCCACTTGGGCCAGCCTGAATCTGCCATCATAGCTGTCTTCAGTGTCTCCTGCGCCTTGTTGTCACCTTCCAGGACACTAAATGGTCTTGCAGGATATGAGAAATGTCTCCATCCAAATTAATCCCTCCTGTCAACCAGAGAGGAGAAGGATGGGTGAATGTGCATGCCAGTACCCCAGGGACTTAGCCAGCAGTGTTCCCAGACAACCAGTCCTGTTTGCCCTGAGAGTCCCATCCTGTGGAGAAACATGGAGAGGCATTGCCAGCATACTGGAGGTGGTCTGAGGGCAGGTGTCTTTTGGTATTTGTTGGCCTCAGGGAGGAATCAATAACAGCTTAGCTGGGAAAATCAGTGCAAGCCACCCCTAAACAAAATGAAGGGCTGGTTTGCTACCAGGAGAGAAGAGAGGTGTATGGGCAGGCACAGCAATCCCACATCTGTGGTGAGTCAGACACCCCGGAGACTCTGCTGGCAGACCATGAGAAGGAGAAGTAGGTCAGAGCAGACAAAGACACTGAGGGATCCATCTGCCAGATCAGACAAACCAGGAGACGGCAGCGGAGGTGGTATCTGACCTCCTGCAGGCTTGATGTGCAGAGCAGCAGAGAGAGCATTTATCATCCTGTGGCCTGGTAAAGGGGTGATGTTTAATGACTGGCAGCTGGAAAAGCAGGTAGCAGGCTGAGAGGAAGGTGCATGATAGGGCTCCACCTGGTCAAATAGCTGGATAAGATTGCAAAGCGATGGGGAGTCCTTTAATTATGTGCATGCTGCATCAATTAGTAAAGGCAAAAGCAGTGGCCTGTCTAATTTAATTGGCAGAGCTAGTGAGGAGGGCATCTGACATGGGCATCCTCAGCTTCCCCAGGGGCAAGGCAAGCCCAAATGACTCTGAAGTTGCAGGCGAGGAGCTGTGGCACAGCCTGCTGCCTTCACACCAATGTGTTACTGCACATGAAAGCAGCTCCTGTGACGGGAGCAGCTGAGCTCCACACAGTCCTTGGCCACGAGGTCTGGAAAGTCTCACTTGGAGCTGGTGAATATGCACAGAGTGAATACGTGTTTTAGAAGAAGGGAAAGGTCAGCCTTTTAAATGAAAGGCATTTCCCTTTCCCTGACAATGGTAAAGCATGGTATAAGTTGTTGCATCACTGATTTTTTTACTTTCTTTGCCTCCTTGGCAGGCTTGAGGTGTTCCAAGCCTCAAAGGGAGGATGCAGCCTCCGAGGTTTGTCAGCGCGTGGGGAAGTGAAACTGAGTCAGGTCAAATAGACACACATCATTTTAGGCCAGTTAAATTCCCATGGGGATGTTCTCAGTCAGGCTTCAAGTGACGTAGCTTCTTGCCACTTCATTTTCTTTACAGGATTAAAGTCATACCTACTGGTGTTTCATTTTGATTCTCCTGGCTGTCCCCAGAGCCATTACCTTAAGCTGAAGGAGGAAGGCCTGGTTGCTCTAGCAACACCACAGGCATTTATAGATGGCCCCAGTTGGCAGGACAGGTGGGAGCTTGGTGCAGAATTCAGGGTGACTGGAAGGGCTAGGGAGAAAGCAGGGGCTGCTGAGGGACTGCTCATCAGACAGAGCTGGCATGGACATGGCAGTGGGGTCAAGGGGAACACCTAGCATCAAGGTGTAAATAACCATCAGGACATTGTTCCAGAAAAGCGACAAGTTGGAGAATAAGTCTTTCAGGAGCCCCTGGCTATGTGAAAAGGGAATTACATCAATGAGCAAGAAGTTACTAGCCATGCCTGGTGTCCAGTGGGGGTGGGGAGAA
The DNA here is from genome assembly GCA_013398125.1 of Aegotheles bennettii. Lineage (NCBI taxonomy): Eukaryota > Metazoa > Chordata > Aves > Caprimulgiformes > Aegothelidae > Aegotheles > Aegotheles bennettii. The sequence continues at coordinate 270,344 of VZRW01007715.1, read as the reverse complement.
GTGCAGGAGTTGGGGGATTAGGAAGGAGACTGAGGTACTTCTTCAAAGGATCCTGATGTTAACAAGAAGTCCTTCCAAAACATTTTGCTGAGTTCAAGTCTACTGATGATCTCTACCTCTGCTGTGAAACATTCCCTCTGCTACCTCAGATGAATTACCATCAAAAGGTAATGGCAGTGGAAATTTTCAGGCTGTGTAGAAACGCTGACTGATGAAGAGTAATGACAAAACTGCTTGGCTGTATTGATCAGTGTGCACCTAAAATTATGCAGACCCCTAAAGCATCAGTCCAGCCATGATCTCATCTGACAGCGAGTTGCTGGCAACAAAAACGGATTGCATTTACTCTGGGATTTTATTCTCAGCTGCTTTGCATATGTTATATTTGATAGTACCAGAGTAAAAGGAGTGTAAAATGCTTCTTTTCCCACTTGAAAAGGTCTAGTTACCCACTTCATGTAGATTTTGAATGATGATATGCAATGCGGCACAGTGGAGGGCGCTTACCCAAAGAAGTGGATCTCTTAAGCAAGAGAGAGAAAATAAAATTGTATTTTCTGAGTGCTGAAACTTCTCAGGAGAGCAAACAGTAGGAGCAGTGGCTGGGAGGCTGCTCACTTCAGTGGGCGTGGAGCTGGTGCTAACTGCTCTGAAAAATCCTGACCAAAGAAAATGGGAATTTCAACAAACTCCCTGCAGCACGAACCAGGGTTTCCCCTGTATGGATGTTCATGTGAAATAGAGAAAACAACAGGTTTGATAAATGTTGCTGTATTTACAGCTCCAGAAGGGGACATTTGTGTGTGTGGGGCTGGGTTGTTACACCCCTCCCTCCAGCCTGTCCACTCTCTGTGCACCAGTGCAGGATGTGCTACCAGCACAGCAACACCTGGCCAGGGCTATGGGAAGCCACAGTGTCTTTTCATTACCTCTGTGCCCAAACAGGGAGGATTCTGTTCTGCAGGGTGCCACAAAAACCTGATAGATTGAACACCCATGTCCTATCCCTCCCCTAGGTACTGAGCTTGCTGGTTTGTGTAAAAATAAAGAAAAAAAGCCAAAATTTACCTGTGTTTTTGTTTGCATTAAGTTTCTAGCTCTGCCTGGAGCCAACTCAACCCAACCTGTTGTGTTGTGTGTCTTTCCCTGGGGGTGCTCAGCTACTGGGGTGACAAGTGCCCTCTCCAGGGTAGGCTGAAGATGGTGGGGAGGGTTGCTGGGGGCCAGAAGCAGCAGAGGGGCCTGTCATGCAGCTTGCAGCTCTTAGGTAACCACATCACACAGTCCCCATCTCGTATCTGCATAATCCATCACTTTTAAAGACATTTCCTTATATTGGTTAATATAAAATGTTGTTCATTGTGTCAGCCAGCAGGAGGTTTCATAGGTCCTTTAGGCAACTTAAACAGTGATTAATCAAAAAAAGCCTCCACCTTCTTCGTGCTGTTAATGCCGTTGTTAGGTTGCAGGCAGCATAATTTATGGCATTTCCTGATCCTGTTAGCTAGGATGTCTGATTAATTTTGGCTCTGGGATTAAGTCAGCAAAAGAAATTTGACTTCCACAAGCAAGTGATATATATCATCCGCCCGAGTGCAGGAGGGACAGAACACTATCTTTCTGCCAGTGTTTTTATTGTGTCTTAGACTATAGCCAGAAGGTGGCATTATGTACTCATTTTATTATTGCTGCTGGCTGGGGACTGAATTGATTTTAAGGCCCAGGACACGGTCAGCTTCTTGATCTTGCCGTGGAAGGGAGTGTGCTAGCATATGATGCTGGAGACCCTGTCCCAGCTTCCCGACGTGGGCCACAGTGTTCAAGCTGGCACATTCCTCATTGGTTTTGCTCCCATATAATTTAGAAAATGACATATTAATGACTTAATTATTAGCCAGGATTTTGCTTTTTAAAGATTTGTCATTCTTGGTGCTTGAGTGGCTTTTTTGATGCTGTTGTTTCATTTTGCCTTGCTGCTTATATCTTGTTGTGCTTCTTGGGTCTAGATAGCAAATTTGGAGGATAATACAGATTTTTTAGTTCTTCCCTGCCTTTCCTTTTGATAGAGAGCTCTTCTTCCATGTTTCTTTTTTCTTTATTATGAAACCTTTTATAAAGCAGGCAAAGGATCTCTTAGTAGCGCAGGGAATTTGTCAGCTGATGAAACAATCTTGTCTAAGAGGATTTCTGGAAGGTAATTTGAGCCAATCTCAAATACACAGATACAACATGAGTGTTCTCATCTAGTAGCAAAGCATTTGGTCTTGTTACATGGGATCCTTACTCTGGGAGAGCTGGCAATGCCCATGCTGCTCTCCATGGGTGCAATAAAGACATGGCAGCACAAAACATCACACTCCTTTCCCTCTCTGTGCCCATCACCTCCATTCCTTCATTTTGGGTTGCAATGTGCAGTTTACAAACTGAAGAGCTCTGTTTGCTCCATTTCTGCAGGATGATAGGAGAGGGGGAAAGTCGTGCAGACCTCAGGCTGCTGGAACTGATTCAGACTTTTGATGGAAAGTTCAAGAAGAAATCTCTGTCCCATCTTGGCCCTGCAGGCCATGAGGAAAGGCATTTCCACACTGCATTTGGAGGTGTGACTGCAGCCTGGACAAACACAACAGAGATCTGAATCTGAAACTGTCCAGAGGATGCTATTGAGAGGTAACTGTAACCCCGAGACGCTGTAGTTCATATTCTTGCTCCATTAACTCTGATAACAGACTTCTGAGACCAGAGTTTTCTAAACCTGGCTTATAAATCATGCTGATAAAAATACACTGGGATTTATGAGTGCTTAGCATGAAGCTCTGCAAATAAAGTTAACCCTTTTTGTAAGGTCTGCAACTAGTGTGAAGCAGATGCTGGGCACTTAGTGTTAGACTGCTCAAATTTTGGGCTGTATCAGCCGACAGCTGACACTGCATGCCTTGAGCTTCAGATATTCAGCTTCTCCCCAGCTGGACCCAGACAGATGAGAGGTCAGAGATGGTGGTATGAGACCAGTCCCAGCCTGGAAGCTGTTATAGGCACATCAATGCTGGGCTGTGACTGAATTATCCCCTTTGCTTCCCAGCAACTAATGATGCTCAACAGTTTCCAGCCCTGACCTACTCAGCATTGTGAAGCTTAGCAGTGTTTGTACCCAAAGGTTTACTCTGTCCTTGAAAAATCTGTTTTCCAGAAGCTACCAAATACTCTTTTGTCCTTTGTGAAAATATGAGCCTTTAAAAATAGCTCAGTTGGTCACTGCTTGAAGTCACGATCTGTTTTTCAAAACCTTGACCTTAATCTCTGAAAGGATTCTTCCTTCTGTATAACTCAGACATACATAACCTGAAGCCATGCCTGTGCAGGGCTCTGATGTGTAGAGCTTTTTGTAGCACCTGCATGGCAGAACCACAGCAGCTCTGCAAGAGTGAACTGGGTCACCTCCAGCCTCGTGTATCAGCAGCAAAGCTGGGAGCTCAGTTCTGGTGGCAGGACCTTTATCAGTGGTGATGAATGGCCGAGGAGATTTTCATCCTTTTGATTAATTTTGCAAGGCTGACAGTTAGAAAGAACACATCTTGGCTCCCTCGCCTGAAGGTTTGTGTAAGGGAGTCCTTGGGAGGTCTGGGTGGTAACTTGGCTTCTGCAGTGCCCAAACCTTGAGGTCTCTGCGTGCCCAAGGGTGGGAAGTGGCAGATTTGGGGAAACTGCACTTGTGCTGTCAGGCTAGGAAGAGAAACACTGATGTATCTGAAGTCATCGCCTTTGTAAAGGAAATATTGAGGCAGGAGCAGTCCATTTTACTCACAGGAAGAAATCTCGTTTGCTTCTGTGGGAGGTTTGTTAAAAAAGACAGGCAGGATGGATTTGATCTCTCTCTTGTTAGATGTTTCCTGGTTTGAGAGATGGATGTTTGAGCCCCAGGGTTCTGCTGCAGCTGTGCCATTGCTGGAGAGGTGGATTGCAGTAGCTGGAGGGTGCCGTAAGTGCTGCAGGGGCTGTGAACCTGGCATGAAGTGGAGCAATGCCTGGACAAAGCCTCAGGGTGAGGGTTTTAAGCAAACCTATGCGAGCTCTTCTTTTGCTCCTCACCTCCTCTTTGCTGCTGTGGTTCACACATTCTCCTTGCCTTTCCCCCAACACCTGCTCCTAAGCACCTCTGTCCTCAGTGACCCAGGTCACATATGCAGGGCATTTCTTGCTTTTCCTTCTGTCAAAACCAGTTATTCCTCACTCAGCTCATCCCTCTCTCACCCTCATGCTCTCCTCTACAGCCACAGTAAGGAGCTGGCTATGTCCTCTTGAAATATCTGCCTGCAGTCTGGGTCTGAACATTTTATATTAGGGCAATGAAGATCTAATATTGCTCCACTGCTTCAGAGAAATTAATACCTGCCTCCCCTTAGGGCTCTGTGATCTTCTTCCTTGTGCTCCAAGGACATAATATGTGAATAATACGTAAATAATATGTGATATTCCAGCTGGGAATCATTCTATGATTCTATGGGACCATGATCTCAACAGATGAAGGCGCCTCCAGTACTTCCACAAACACAGAATATTTTTCTACCCTTTATGACAAAAAGCCTCCCATCTTGACTAGGTTACAAACAGTGTAGCATGAGGAGCAAAAGGAAGGAATATGCCATTTTTTCCCAGTCCCTTGTGATTCTGTGGGCTCCCTATCGGACTTCAGACACATCTTGTACTCCACTTCTTATTAGACTGGGGAATCCCAGGCACAGATCCTAAAGAGGGCAGCAGAATCAAACCCAGATCTCTTGCCTATGGCTCTCTGAAGCAATGCTGGTGTTGCTAATTGAATGTGCTTTATGTACGAGTGCAGTTCAGTACATACACCCAGAACATGCTGCGTACTGTTTGGTGATATACAAACCGACTGGGACAATTTACAATGGTGATTTTTCCACTGACGGGTAAATTAATGCTCTCTATTATAGGCATTTAATCAATGCCATCTCCCTAAGTCTCTAAACAGGCCACCAAGATAGAAGATTGATTGGTCTGAATGCATCATATATAAAACAGAAATACTTCATAAGTACATAAATGACGTGTTTGTTTCCCAGAGCCACAAAGACAGCTCTGTAGTAGGGAGTGTTGACAGCCTCCTCCCCAGGCAGAAAAGGGACAAGACCTGGGTTTGTTGTAGGGTTTTTGTCTTGGGTTTTGAGTTTGGTTTTTTTTTTTTTTTTAAGTCAAGAAGACTTAAATGACCTAGAGATGGGAGGAAGATCCTGCTAGCACTGCACATGGGCATGGTTATTTGTCTGGAGGGGATCCTGGAGAACCTTACACTGTCTGTGTGTCTTACGGAGATGCTGCTCTCACAGTGTGCTTTGCAGCAAAATTAGCAGATCATTATAGAGCTCTGAAATCTGGCTCTGTAGTTGCACAGGTGGCCTCAACTCCAAAGATGCCAATTCCTGACCACATCCCTTAATTAATGTTATCTCTTTCTATTTAGAACAACATAGTGATTTGCTGGTTGGATCAACTGGGGAGGCTAAACCTCATTTCCAAGTCACGGTTTGTGTACCTGGGGCCTGTTGACAGAAAGGATTTGCTGGGGCCATAACACTCCCCGAGTGTGCTCTTAACTGGGACAAATGCAAATAAAATATACTAACACAACTACCCCTGAAAGAGGTATGCACTGGCTCATTTTATCTCACACGAGCAATGGGTTAAAGCACACAGGGGGTCAGTTTGCATTGCTTCTTGACCCGTGCTGAAATACTGATCAATGATTTGATTTTGAAACCAAGACCCACCTTCCCAAATCAATAGGCTAAAGTACACCTTTTATTATTATGTCTAAACACATCTCTAGTTGCATAAATAAAAGGGGAACACATAAAGTGATGGTCACTCTGTCAGGATCCTCCACCCAAACTGTTTGTGAAAGCCAATGAAGCCAGTGAGCCTCAGGCACTTAAACTTTAATTGTGCTTAAAATGGGATTTAAAAGTGTCCATGTGCCTCAGAAGTTCATTTCCCTTGGCTTCTCTCAGGTCTGTGAGATTTTGATTAGGAAATCAGGCTAACTTCACAAATAGGAAGATTGTCACTGTATTCCTCCCAACTGGATGGCCCAGAATCGTTCTTGATTTCAGTTGACAGAAAGCCACAGAGCTCAATCAGTAAGACCTGGTGTCTTGAAACTTCATTACTTTACACCCACAGAGTATCTTGTGTATGCCCCTGAAATTAAGGAGGAAACAGGAGTTTGTGGTAGTGTTTCTGGGGTAACAGAGAAGCAGTAGCATCCTTTTAATATATTCAGACTTTGTTCCCACACTGCTCCTGAGTTCAGTCCAAGGATCAGCACAGGTTTTTATCCTTAGTCCTGAAATCCTCTGCTTTGTGAGCTGGTTTGTCTTCTCAATAAGGCACACGAGGATATAATTTACAGCCCAGTAAATTCAAACCTCGCACATTTGGTGGCACAGGGCTTCGGGCTCCTGGTTAACCACACACAGGTGTGTCTTGCTGCACTGTAACTCATACTCTGTCATAGCTCTTGGCTGAATTACAAAGCACTAAAAATGTGAAATAACAAAAATAATTACTGTGATAATTTAATGAAATAAAATATATTTTGCTGAAATTAAAAAAAGTCTCTGTCCAGGCTGAAAGGTCCAAATATTTGTAGGGACAGTATGAGTTCCATGACTGTAGTGATGACTTCTGTTGGGCCATTCTGCTTCCAAGATTCATTCTTCTTCATTGTACGGGAAATATGTCCTTACATTTGCATAATACTTGCAACAGATTTATTTGTCACTGTGAAAAACAGAAACGTAATCCCCAGTTCCACACTGCTGCGGGATATTTGTCCAGTTTACAATGAGCTAGACCTGGGAAAGAGCAGAGAATTGGTACAAACTCATTTTCTGCATGAGTGTTACTACTCCTGTGCCTTCAGGGCTGATTCACGCTCTTCTGTTGTCTTGTTGAAACAAGCCATGTGATGAAATATTTGGGGCTGGGCTCTGTGGTGCTGATGGCCGTGGGACACTATATGGGACTGATTCCTGTAGCACATGTTGTCCCTGTCACTGTAAGGCCATAGGAGGAGATCACAGAATCACAGAATCACAGAATCCTAGGGGTTGGAAGGGACCTCGAAGGATCATCTAGTCCAACCCCCCTGCCAGAGCAGGGTCACCTACAGTACATCACACAGGAACACATCCAGGTGGGTTTTGAATGTCTCCAGGGAAGGAGACTCCACAACCTCTCTGGGCAGCCTGTTCCAGTGCTCTGGCACTCTCACAGTGAAAAAGTTTCTCCTGATATTCACATGGAACCTCCTTTGCTCCAGTTTGCAACCATTGCCCCTTGTCCTATCATTGGTCATTACTGTAAAAAGCTTTGCTCCATCATCCTGACCCTCACCCTTTACATATTTGTAAACACACATGGATGAGGTCACCCCTCAGTCTCCTTTTCTCCAAGCTAAAGAGACCCAGCTCCCTCAGCTTCTCCTCATAAGGGAGATGTTCCACTCCCTTAATCATCTTAGTGGCTCTGCGCTGGACTCTCTCAAGCAGTTCCCTGTCCTTCTTGAGCTGTGGGGCCCAGAACTGGACACAATACTCCAGATGTGGCCTCACCAAGGCAGAATAGAGGGGGAGGAGAACCTCTCTTGACCTACTAACCACCCCCCTTCTAATGCACCCCAGGGTGCCATTTGCCTTCTTGGCCACAAGGACACATTGCTGGCTCATGGTCATCCTCCTGTCCACCAGGACCCCCAGGTCCCTTTCTCCTACACTGCTCTCCAGCAGGTCAGTCCCCAGCCTGTACTGGTGCAAGGTCTGTGCAGAGAACCATATTAGCCACCTTGCAATAAAGACCTTCTCTAGTAGCATCCATGTGGAGCTTGTGAGTTAGTTTGTGCTGCCATTGCTATACCACAAACATGAATGGGAGCTACTCAGTTGTGTTTGGGGATGGTGGTAATTTCTGTATGTAAATACTGAAGTGAAGTTCCTTTCTATTTTTTAGTTCTCTGATTTTTGAAGGCAACTTCTATGTGAGTTGCTTTGTTCCACCCCCCACCCTCAAATGTTGGAGAGCAGGCAGCAAAAGCCTGGAGGAAGCGAGGAATGTGCCTGCAGATGCAAAGACAACATGGACACCCAGCCAACTGAAACAGGTAACATTTTAATTTGCTTGCATTTTTTTTTGACATTGAAATGCTTTAAACTTTTGAAAATTAGCATTTGACTTCTGAAATCAGCATTTAGGCTTCTGAAATTGGCACCTTTTTTTTTTTTCATTGGAGCAACCACATCTGTGGTTTGGTGTCTTTTTTTTGCATGAATTGGATGTATATTAAATGTCACAAGGACAGAAGTTTTCATTGACAACACAGTCAGGCAGAGCCAAATTTGCCTTGTTGACAGGAGCTAAGATGGTTGGGGAAACAAAGCCACCAGTTGCCAAGGCACTGGCATTCTCCATCTGAGGTGTGTTATGAAGAGGCATAAATTGGATCTATGGCATGCAAATCATGTCTTTGAAAGCAAACTTAGAAGTGACTGAAGCATCAACTTGTTTGTATTCAGAGCAATATCCCCTTGACTTATCAGTGGTGAATCCAAAATCTAAAGCACTGTGGGAACAGGCAGCACCACAGAACTGTGCCCTTACATGGCCAAACGCCGAAAGTAGAAATGTTCCCATTGCCCACTCATCTGACAGACCTGCTACAACAGTGCTTGGGTAACTTTTAATATTGCTTTTCTCAGAGTCTAAATCTTTTTCTTTAGGATTTTTGTGTTTTAAAGGGTTACACATGCTCCCAGTTGTCAGACAGGCCCCAGTTCACCCATTATAGAAGGAACTTCTGCTTCTCCCGCAGTGTTATCTGGCCATGAAATAGCATTTGGTCATAGCAGCTACTCACTAACCTGTAAAACCAAGAATGAGAATTGTGTTTAATGGGCCTCTTAAGTAATACATGTACTCAGGATTTCACACATTTCTGGCACTACTACTGATTGTGGGCTGCCATGCAGATAACTGCCATTTGCAAAAACGCACAGTTGTTATTAGGATTGACTCTTGCCATTATCCGTGTTTGTGTGTCATTTACAGTGAGAGAAGATTTTAAATGATAATTAAGGGAAAAGCTTCACAGGTTTTAAACCACTCTTATTCTTAATCATTGAAGTTAAAATAAGTTATAGCCACCGAATGTTATACCAGGCCTCAGTATAGGGCTGGGCTCATTAGCAAGAACTACTGCCCTGGTAAACCCTATCACCATATCTCTGCTAAACATAGACTGGGGCAGCAGAATTCAGTTGTCTTCACGCAGCCCTGTGCCTGGTTTCCATCCCTGCCCACGTGATTCTTCTGAGTGCCTGCAACAGTAGGTCTTCATTGCAAAATAAACCCAGCTGTAGGTTTGTGCTAAATACCACTGCTCCTCACAGGCCAAGTGGACACCGGTTCATTAAGCAGAGAGCACAGGAGTGCAGTGGTTCCCCAGGCTAACTGGGACCCAATGAAAGGAAAGTTTTTGTACTTATTCCACAGTCTTTAGAGCTTTTAAGGGGTCTCCACACCAGTCATGAATCCTTCCTGGGTTGATCTCCAGCAGAGGTGTTCAACTTGGACCCTCTTTGAAGCTCCAAATAGAATTAATCACGGAGTATGAAAAACACACTTTGGGGACCAAAAGTGCCTCCCCATGTGTCACGTTGTGGGAGGCAGCCCTGGTACAGCTGTGTCCAGATATGTGTTCTCAGAGGAGGTGCTGAAGGAGATGTTCAGGTGTAGTCGGCAGCATTTACTCAAAGCTGTAGATCATCCTTCAGGGTCATATTAGAGACTGGTACTTGCCTTTGCACAGATAACAAGAAATTTCATGTTTAGGTTTATCAGATTTTCCAGCTACTCTGCAGAAGCAGCTGTCAGCAAATCTGTGACAGCAGATGTTGGCATGTTATTCTGTGCACCGTGTGCTAATCTACTGCTCTGCCCTCCCCATTTAGACAATTATTTTTTTGCTATCACAGGAGGAATCTTGGACAAATACTGCTAAAAGACTGTGCAGCTAAATAGTCTGGGTCCTTCCAGGGTAAGGAGCCTTAGGCAGGCATTCACTTCTCCAGTCAATTGACCTTATTTAAAGAGTCCTGTCAAGAAAATAATTTTGTGCTTTGCTTTCATGCCACTCCGTGGGCATTGTCAGGGTGGATTGTCTCAAAAGAGGAGGGAAGAAACCAGTGGAGACAGGGAGAGCAAAAATCAACAAACTGCCTGAGCTTCACTCCGACAATCTTCAGCTACGTGAAAGCTCTGATCCAGTTTTCAGGTAGATTGGTGTGTGCTGTGGTATGCCTTGCAAATACCATGTCCTTTTTATGTGAGATGTACATTATGCCTCTAGGTATTTGTGAAAAGATCCACCAGGCAACCCATAGGGCAAGCTGCTAATGAAATCCAGGCTCCTGCTGTCCTTTGACACCCCAGATGGAGCCTTGGAGACAGCATTATCTAGTGCTCAACCACTAAATCTCAAGCTCAGAAGTAGCATCTAGTGTAGTTCAGTTTCATACTCCAAGCAGCAGTGCTGATTTGAGCAGATCTCCCAACTCAGTCTTTGAAAGTTAATAGGTCTGAAGTCCCCACCTTGAACAGTGTCTTCCTTCTTAATGATCTCGAAACATGCAGAGCCAGTCTTGCTAAGAGAAACTCATTGGCTGAACACTTTCTGGTGATCTGTCAGACTGTGTCATGATGTCCCCTTGTTTCTCTGTTAGATGAGTGTAACTCTTGAGTGAATTCATACAAGGACAAATCCAACATACGATTTCTGCATGCTTACCTGTCATTGGACAGTCTGAATTTTGAAGTATCATAGAGTTTGTACAGTCTTGCAAAACTCCTTAGAAATCTCAGATTATTTTTTATCTCTGCAATTTTTGAATAAAATCTAAAACTAGCAGAAAGAAAAACAATTATACACTTTTACCCAAATTAATATCCTGTATTATGGAAACCCAACCATGACAGAAAGGAGATTACAGATGCAAAATTAGAAGCAAAAATGAGGCTGTTTTCCTGGATTTTCTCTGTCCAATAAAGACTTATAGAAAAAGCTGTCTGCCACCTGGCTTGTAATGTCTATGTCTACCTCAGAGATGGCCATTCAAGGCCCCTGCTACTGTGAATGGAAAGAAGGTATTTAAGGTCATGGTTCATCTCATCTATTTTAGAATCAGATGAAAGATATCTTGGAAGTGCTTCTCTGCCTGTAGTCAGAGTCAAGGTGACTTGCTTAGATACTGAAGTCACATTGCTGACTTCTTTTGGTAAGAAAAAACCCTGCCTGTGGTGTTGATGTAACTGGGTTCAGAAAAATACTATAGAAAAACACAAAATAGAGAAGGAAAGGCTGTATTTATATTGCATTGCATTTTGTACTCAGTTGTTATTAAAGGCAAATTCACATTTTCAAAAGCAATCCAAGTCTCTCAATAGAATCATCTGTGTGAGCCGACAGGAAAGGTCTACAAAGCAGTATTTCATAACGTCTGGTGAGGATGCTGTGCAAACTCATTGTTTGCCTTGATCTGGAAAGAACTGCCCCTGGAGAGTAAGAGGAGGAAGCAAGATACAATAACTATGGTTTCTGAGAAACTTTGCAAGGAAATGAAACAATAACAGGGTAGAAGATCAACAATTCCAGGTAAACAACATACCAATATGTTGATTTTACATGTATGGGAATTTCATCCTTATATAATTAAACTCCCATGGCTAATTCTGTGATTAGTGTTCTCCTTCCAAAACAAGTTGAAGATTAGCTGCAGTGTCTGTGGAAGGGATTGATAAGAATTCCCATATTATATGCAAAAAAATACTGATTCCCATGCTGACATTCTGGATAGAAATTTAATTTCAGTTTGCATGTGAAAATAAACCAATACATTGGGGTTTTTTTTCAGCAACACCTGGGATAAATTTATGCCACAGAGCAAGGCTGTTGCTATCCCAAAATGAACGCCTTTGTGCATGCTCATCATGGTAACTACTGCACTTCTGCTGATTCTTGCAGTTTTATCCCACATTCACATTTGCATTGATATAAAAAGTTTTCAACTTCAGTGAGAAAACTTTCTAGTCTCAACTTCCATCCCCTTCCTTCCTTGTGATCATTGTGACCAAACTGGTGATTTCCTGCTTGGTTTCTTGGTGGAATTTAGGTTTAGAAAAATGGTTTTGCTGAGGCCATAACCAGATGTTGTTCTGCTAAAGCACGGCTGCTCACTCTTTATGGTGAGAGAGATGGTCATTGAGTCGCAATCCCATCTCTCTTTAACATAAGCTGTAAGCCTACAACAAACGACGATCACAGCTCACAAACGCACAGAGCACTCATAAAATCACAGCTGGAATTCATAAATTGGCCATAGGTGGTCCCCAAACTGTCACAATGTGGCAGTCTGTCTGCCTTCATGGATGCGCTCTCTAACCCTTTCTCCCTTGACCAAATGCTGGCCAGGCAATCACTTCTTTCCAGATCCACAATGCGGTACTTACACTGAGATTTGTTTTGTTTCATTCTGTTAAGCTCACTTGCTGCTCTCCCTTGCACAGAATACAAGATTACCCTGAAGAATAAAATAAAGGAATTAATTGACATTTTAATTAATTACAACTTTTAATTAATATTCACCGGGGTGACAAGTGTTCTGGAATGCAAAACAGGAGTAATTCCTGAGGAAAAAAAGGAAAGGCCCTGCAGTTTGTGTTCAGGTTAAACGAAGGCCTTGTAGCTGAATATATGATTATAGCAAGTATCTGCTGACTCTGTTCAATGGCTGAAACTTCTGCTTTTTTTTAGCAGCATGGACAGTTCTTTATTAACAATGTCAGGGGCTGTGAGCAGGGCTTAGAGGCAGAGTACACCAACTGAGTGGAATGCATGATCCATGACTTAAACAACTCAGCGTCTAAAAACCTTGGTTGAGCTCAGGCACCATACCACAGAGAGTGGTCGAGGACACGACAGGTGCCATCTCCTTCTCTCGCCGTTTGCAGCCTGCCTTCTCCCCTGTGCTGAAGAATGTAGGAACACACAGATCTGCAGCCTGTTGATGGCTCTGCAGGAGCTGAAGAACTCCCCACAGCCACCTACCACCCATCCTCACTATGAAATACCGAGCAAGGCTGTCACAAAGTGTTGCAGGGATGTGCTGTATTTTATTTGCATAGTGGGGATCCCTTGCCTGAATTGCTATTAAAACTGTCCTGTAATTTTCTCCCAGGCATGAACTACAGCTCTTTGGCATGTCTATGAAAGATGGGCTCCTTTTACTCACTGGTGGTAAAGAGGGGGAAGGGGAAATTCTCCCTGTATATAATTTAGTATTCACTTTATAATGTAGTTTATATGTTAGTAATACTCCACTGATTGCAAGGGATAGTTGGTGCTTAAAGGCTGTGATCCTGAAGGATGGGGCAGGACTGTACTATGAGTGTGATTGGCTGTTTGTCAAAAGAAAGAAACCAGGGTTTTTTTCTGAGTTTAAACTACTCTAGCTGCTTGTGGAAAGAGATGAACTAAGAGCTATGGAGGGTTCCCTGTCCTGCCTTTTCTGCATGAGTATCTATCTTCTTTAGAGATAACAACTAAAACGGAGTAGTGTCAAAAATTATCTTACTGCCAAGAAATAGTTCTTAGCTTGTTTGAATTTGCAGTAGATTTGAAAGGATGAAGATAGAAGAGACTTTGCATCCCTCGGCTGTTCTCTGAAACCTAGAAATTTCCATTCACCAAAGGAGGGCAAGATCATATAACACAGTCACGCTGACTCAATAATTGATTTTCACTAGAAAAGGAACTCTCCCTTCTTCCTCTCCTCACTCTCTCCTGTGCTCCAGCAGCAGCCCTGGTCTGCAAGCCCGACCCTTGTATGAGCCAACACAGCTTTTTTACTGGGTTAGTTTTCTGCTGGATTAGTGAGTTCCGTCACTTCAACAAGGACCAGGAAAACTACTCCAGTCACAAAGAGTAGCAGAAACACACAGCTAGGAACAGAGGAAAAAGAAAGCAGGGAGGCTGGAGGGACAAGGACTGGCCTCTCTCAGAGCAAGTGACAATTAAACTGGCTCAACTGTGTGAGCCAAAGATCTCAGAGAATGTTTCACTTCTCAGAAAATTTTCTGACAGCACAACAGTTGGAATACTCCTTTACCAGTTCAGAGGAAGTGTTATCTTCTTGGATAGTGTTTTCAACTATTGGAGTGCAACAGAAAAATTAGACCAAGATCCTGTAATCCTTTCTCAGGCAAATCTCTTCTGGGTTGCAAATGATCTGTTGCAACTCCAAAATTGTCCATGGCAGGGGATGAACCTGCCCTTTTGGAGATCATCATTCAGTTATGGTCTTTTATTAATGGTGGTGATAGCTTCAAAGCTACTTGTCATGGTGTTAGCCAATAACCAGGTGACAGACAGATGCTCTCTGTTATCCTCCCACTAGCCTCCCAGGAGAAGATAAAAGGGGAATAAGGGAGAGAAAGACTTTAAAGTTGGAAAAAACCCTAGAATAGGTTTAATGAAATAATAAATAATAATAATGAAAATGGTAATAAATAATGCAGAAAGATATAAATGAATATGTAAATATTGAACCCACGCTCCTCAGATAGAAATTAGGTCCCAACTGGGAAAGTCTGAAACTGGACTCAGCAGCAGATGGAGGTGCCTGATCCCAGTGCCCCAGCAACAGTCTGCAAAAACTGTGGAGCAGCCACACCAGCCCTACTCAGGGAAGCAGGGGAAGGTGACCTGTCTCAGTGCGCAATGTTCTTCTCCAGCAAGAAAACAGGGACAGGAACAACAGCAACACAGGAAGAGATGACAAACAAGCAAACCTCAATTCTGTCAGCACACCAGACACGGGAGCCAGGAGGGGGCTCTTTTAGAAGCCATTTGATAGTGAGCACCATGGGAAGGAATACTTTGATTGGTCTATTTGGGTGACCTGTCCCATCCTCTCCTTCCCCTAGGCACAGCTGCTCCCCCTCCCATTGTCATTGCCTCATGAACAGGTGGCAGCTGTTGAGGGTGTTCCAGGTGCTCTCAGGTTGATATAGAAAATTTTTTATCCTGGTATTCTCAAACCAAGACACTGCCCATGACTTGTACCAATCTCTTGGTGACCTCCAGGCAGTAAGAAACTTTTCCAAAAAGGGTTAGGTCTATACTTAGGTGTTTTGAAAGTGGTTTGAAGGAAGCTGGGAACCCTTCTTGGGCATCTCTGCTGTTATTGGTTAAGTGATGTTATCACAGTAGAGGAGGAATGGATGGAGTTGGACTTATCTGTCCATATGGCAACTAAGATGTAGGTTATGCTCAGAAGAGACATAGACGACTTGTTGACTCCTACATCAGGAGGAAAAGATGAAGCTGAAATCACTGAGAAGGTGAATGGGGAAAACAGTCATCTGACCTGATTTTGTGGCCACTGCAGAATTCTAGAAAACCAACTGACTCCAGGATGAAAATACTGATCCCTCTGTGCATCAGCTATGCAGAATCAGATCCTAAATAACAAAGGAATTTACTGGAATCCCATCTTTGCCAATTAAACGTCTTCTGCTTCTAAATCGAAGGAAGATTCAATGTTAATTTTAAAATATTGCTGGCATTTATCACAGTAATTACTTTAGCCATGTAAAACTCCAGACACCATAAATAGTGTTGATACTATAGATTAAATGCTCCCAAGGTACTTATTACTGATGCTACAAAACACACATGCAGACAGGGATATTCTTCTCCAAGCTCAGCATTTGTTGGGCTCATGCAAAACCATTTAAGCACACAGTTGCCTCATCAGATTTCTGAGAATGACTGATGTTCCTTGTCAAAAACCATCCATCTCTATCAGTGACTATATATTGGAGGAGTGAAAGAAGCATACCTGGACAAACACACTCACAAGCTGTAATATGAAAACGTGTTTCATTGCAATTACGTTTTTCAATTAGCAATTTTTAAAGGTGGGAAAAGAATCTCAGAGACTTGGAATTCCCATGGTCTTCAGTTTCCAAATACTCAGTCTCTGTAAAACAGATCTCTCTGATCATTCAAAGATTTTGTGGGTATACAACCCATACATGAATCATTACTAATCAGCTTAGAAAGTATTCATCTTAATACACTGATGTGGGCCTCGGCACCCAAAAGCAATGAAAGTTGTCTGTGTAGGTAGGAAAAACCAGAATATATCAGACACCCTTCCCTAGTACAGACAGACTTGTGCAGACAGGTATGAAAAGGTAGATTGGACAAGCAGTTAGGGACATCAGAAATAAACTAGAAACTGATAACAAACTGTGAGGTACTTGTAACTAGAAATTACACAGTGGCCGAGTTCGCACATGAAAAGTGTGATCATGAATGTAATCAGCTGATGTCGATATTATCTATACTATTGATTATAGGCATGCCTGACTGGGTACTTCTGTGAACATTAGTAAAGGGCATTGACACCAAAGAAGGTAGAGAGATTTCACTTTAGATTTGCCTCTGGGTCTTCTCTGTAGACAGTCTGCCCCATCACCTGGCCAATGGTGCTGATGAAAGGCTCCCTTGGCTTATGTTTCTCTAGGTTTGCCTCTTTACAGGAGGAGGTTGTATAGAGTCTGCATAGAGCAGGACGTGGCTGCACCATCGGAAGCAGCAATATTATTGTATAGTGATGTGCATTGTGTAAAATACACTTTATCACTCCATTGATCTTTATTAATAGGAGGAATGATACTAAAAAATAACTCAACCCCAAGACACAGAATGGAGATAAAGCTGTTTTATAGCATCTGAAAGCATGTGGAAAAATTGTTGCATAGCTGGAACTTATTTGGCACTAGGGAAACTATTTGTTGAGCTGCCAATAAAACTCTAGAAGAGGAAATACTTAAAAGAAGACATCTGAACAAGCACTGAGCTTCCTTCTCATCAAAATCACGGTCAAATAGAGCACTTGAAATCATTAAGAACACCTGAAAAAATGAGCTCATATTGTCACTGGGAATGATTAAGACAACAGTTGGAACTGTGATGTGTTTGTAAGGACCCAATAGCTTCCTACTGTCCCGGGAAATTCTCAGAATTTATTTCTTGAGCACAGTGGCTGGCATAGCTTGGGCAGAGTTCCCAAAATTCAAATGTGTGGCCTGAAGGGTGATCTCTGTCTGTAAGGCCATCACTCTTGCTCATGTTTAACTCAAGGGGAAATTTTATTGCTTGTTAACTTCTATCCAGGAGATGTAGCTGCAGGCTCTGGCACAAACCTGGCCAGCTTCCGCAATGCAGTGCCCTGAAAAGCTGTATGGCCCATCTAACTTCTTAAAAGGATACATATTTTGCTGTGGAAAACTGCATCCAATTTGCTTTCATATGGAAGCATTGGTTTAATGTTAATATTTTGTGTCCTGTGGCCAGAGTGGCATTGTCCTAAATATATGTAGAAGTATTGTTGCTTATAATCTTTATATAGAAAATATTCAGTGCCCATAATAAATCACAGGCAGCTGGCATACTAGAAAGTTTATTGCTGTAGGTTTTTTCTTTTTTTTTCACTGAAGCTACATGGGTTTTTCCAGATGACGAAAGAAACAGAAATAAAATTTATATTTTTACATTACTTAAAACCTTCTTTTACTTTATATTGTATTTCACATGAGAGAAAAAAGGGGAGGTGAGGGGTTGTTTCCAAAGTGAAATATATCAATATACTTTTTGCTCCTTTTCCATTTGCTGTAACTAAGAGCCTTCTGTGATCATCTTTTGCAGCCAGTATGTTGCTGGTTGTTTAAGAACTTGTGGTCATTATGGAAGATAAATGACAGTCCTTGGAGCCCATGGCTGAAGCACACATTAGTCACTAGTAAATGATGTATAAAACATATTCAGCTTGCAGAAAGATAATGGTGGTTCCTATTTGAAAATGCAGAAAAATGCACATATCTGGAGCACAAAAGTGTCTCATCAATATCTCTGTGGGTAGAAAACTAACCTGTCAAGAGGAAAATGTTGAAGAGATGGAGATATTTATGCAGTCACAGCACTGATCATAATGATGTAAAGGACTATTAAAGCAAACTTAAAATATTAGATACTGCAAGTATACCACTTAATTGTTTTTTCCATGCAACCTAGGAATGCTCTAAAAAAATTCAATTAGAAATTGTTCATTTCACTTCTTTGACCTCTAGTGATCCTGCCTTTCTCCATTTCACTGTTATCCATAAATTTAATAGTCATTCCTGATTTGACCTTTTACTAATGGTAAAGTCCTTCGCCCCCTCCAGTGCTTGGAGCTGAGGACTGGGACTCGTAAGGGGGGAAGCCCAGAGGACAGAGTCTGTCTTGGTGACTTAGGCATTTCCAGGGCTGTAGCAGCATCCACAGTATGGGATGTTGTGACTTCATGGCTGCACTCTTCTCTGACCCTCTTCTCCCAAATAGTGAATCCCACATGAGGCATCACCCCTGAATTACACAGAAAATCTCATTACCCTCCTAGAAGAAGGAAATCATGCCATTTCCTTGGTGTGGAAATTGGGTGCAATCACCCCATTTCAGAACTCCAGCCCCCAGGCTTTGGTTAGCACCAGACCTTGCTGAGTGAGCCATATCACACGACCAGGCTGTTGTTGTGTGATTGTTGAAGGCATCATGTGTGATGGTGGAGAAGGCAGTTGCCTGCCAAGAGAGAGGCATCTAGTTCTAGCCAGGGTCCTTATGGGCCTCTTTACCTTGCTTTTCATTCCTGGCTCCCTTAGCCTACCTAATGAGAACCTTTTCTGCATGTCTTGCCAGACAGTAGGGTTGAACTGACCTAAAGACCGGTAGAGCCAGTTCTACTCCACGTCGGCTACCCTCAGGCTTAGTGCTGTGGCCTTGCCTCCTCCTCTAATGCTTCCTGGACTCTTCACTGAGCCAATTCTACTCACTCAGCTGGAAGAGAACAAATATAAAATTATATGTGTATGTATACATATATAAAATAACTGGGTTTTTAATGACCTTAAGTTTCTGCCAGTTGTGTGAGATCAGGGAGAGGTCCTCTGAAGACCAGAGCAAGCAAAGAGAAACAGCAGGAGAATGGAAAGCAGAATGGGGGAAAAGAAGTGATGAGGAGAAAGGAGCAGAACCACCCCTTCCCAAGGCAGAGACCTGTTCAAGTGGCCCAGCTGTGCCTTTGAACAGTCATTTAAGGATACAGGGAACCTTAATGTGAAGCAGGGAGAGCCAGCAAGAGGGCAGGCAGCAGTTCGCTGCTGCTGTAGAGGACAATTGAGTACCCACCTGGAGGACTGGTACATAAACTTAGAGGTCCAAGTAAATTAATTAGGCTAATTTTAATTTTCTTTTTCATTAGTAATCACAAATTCAACTGGAAAGGAGGAAAGTAGCACAATGACACCTGTGGGATGTTACAAATGCCAGAGAAAGCTACTTGTACTTATTGCCTATTGACACATCGAGGCAATACAAACTCCTTCATGGAAGGATTTTCAGCATGTGCAATGCACTCTGTCACTCTGTGCAGCCACCAAATGATCTCATAGATAAATATTCACCTTTAGTTCCTCCCTGGCACTCTTCACTTCGGAGGGGATGGTATGACACCACACCCTGAAAGGTTACGTCGTCCTTCTTTTACAGTAAAAGCCAGTAAGATGCAAAAGGGAAGAATAGCTCTGTAGATCTGGACATCAGTAAATCGCATATGTCGATCAGTCAGATGCTGTCCAGCTGCTCAAAACAGGACCTGGGGACTTCAGTAGCTCTCAGCTACACTCGAACAGTCTGTCGTAGCAGAAATGACCTCGATTCTGAGTCTTTTTCTTCATCCTGTAAAGATGCCATGGTTCTTAGCATGGCATTGAAATTTTGATATTCATAACCCATGAAACTAGGGAGATATTTTGCAGAAAGGGAAGCCTGGAGAATTTGCCTGCCCTCTGCTAAACCTTCCCTGTGTGGTCTGCACTGGGGTCAGATTGAAGGTTATTTTAACTCCCCCAGCATAGCAGAAAGCTGTTTGGCACTCGTACACCGAAACAACAAATTGAACCTGCCCACCCTCTGACCTGTTCAGCTCTTCTATAATGAAAGGCAGTCAAATTCAGCATTTCGCAACTTTATTATCAGAAAAGAGAGAGAAATCTCTTCAGCAACACTTTATTTACTTCAGAAGTAACCTTGAGTTGTCAGCTGGAGACGAATACATTCCCTCTCTGTATCCACTTCATATTTCCCTTGCTTCCAAGGTTCAAATTCAAGGCAGTTTCTACTGCTGCAAGAGGAACAGTAACATGTGCTGAGTGCCTGGTTAAGATATTTATAGGTGCACATTTAGAGCAATAGATTGCACTGTCGCATTATATTTTCTAGACACAAAGAACAGTTACATGTTTTCAGCTAAAATGGCTTTTATTTGAAATGAAGACACTCAGCGCCATAAAAAGTATGAAATCAAACTCAGCCAGAGGCAGCCTGCTGAGCATTTCTTGTATGAACTGTGCTGCAGGAACAACGAGAGAAAAATTGCTGCTTTTCCAGAAGTACAAGAAGGGACTTTAGGAAGTCAGTCCCCCACTAGCAAAGGTTGTTACCTCACAGCTGCATATTAGAGCAGGTTGGGAAAGGGTTCTCGCTCTCATGCACAGTGTTTCTATTCTGAAACAGGGTGTAACCAAAGTCTCTGAAGTTTTCATTAGAAATGGGGAAGTTGAGGGAGATTCTGGAAATGCAAAGCTCTTGTTCATCTCTTTTCTTCTCTGTCTCCTGGTCAGGGGCTTTTACTACCACACTGCTGGGGAATCTGGGGTAGAAACAAGATTTAAGGCTGTCTTACTTTGCATGAAAGCTTTTTATATTTTGTGCCCTGCATCCTAGGGAGCAGGGACGATACCAAAACAAAAAAAAATGGTGAATAGAGAAACAATTACATCAATAGGGACTCGTTGACATGGAAAACAGATGGCTGATTGATGCCTACATACCTGGATTACTTAATACAAAAGAAACAAACAACCCCCCCAGGTGTGTCAACTGGGAGATATTTTTAATTGAATACATCATTGCAGTTTGAATAATGTGTTCTCTTCCACAAGCAGTTGACTTTTAAAGATTAAAAAACATATCCAACATAAATCCCAGCCAACAGAAATAATCGCTGAAATTGTTTTAAATATTCCATATGTGGGGGTGCAGTGCAGCTATGTACTGTTATGGGGAGAATAAAAACAGTCCGGCAGGATGCTAACCAAAATAGAAGTCCAGCAAGTTTTTAAGTTTCTGTCTATGGTCAATATGATTTTATGAGCCAAATAATCTATTGCACAGCTCTACAAGTTGTCCCTCAGCCACTGAGTCCCTATAGCTGATGTATTTGCAAACAAAGGGATTTGAGTTTTTGCCCTCTTTCCACTTTCTCCCCCTGTAATGAGGGGAAAAATGTGATCTCTGAAAATATTAGCTGAGGAGACAGCACCCGGGGTGCTGTAATACAGTCCTGTGGTGGAGTTGATTTAATGGCAAAGGAAGCACTCTGAGAAGAGATGCTCTGTTGAGGTTTCTGGCCTTTGTCTGCCACAGCAAACCTCTCCTGGAGATGCTTGGCAGAGAAGAATGAACTCTCCTCTAAAGGAGCAATATGGGACCCTGTCCAAGCATCTCTAAATATACTAGGAAGAAGACAAAGTTTATGAGCTTAGGCAAATGATTTGGCCTATGATCATGGGCTGGAAATTAAACTCAAAATCTTACAAGAGAAACAGTGGCTTTCAGAAAAAACATATAATGTAAAACATAGGACATTGAGGCTAATTAAAGCTGCATCTTCCTTTGGAAATGAGTCATTTTGTATGTTTGATCTAGGACTAAAATCAAGACTAAATTTGTCTTGGTGGATGTTTGCTAACGGTGATATATTTGTTTTAAAACATCTCTAGGATTATAGCTTAGAAATGGAAATGGAGAAAAGAGGCAGACTTTACTGGAATAAATAAAACCCTGCAGTCTAAATTGTCATTCGAATAAATTAGATTAATTACACAATGGCTTGGAATTCTTCATGCTGTGCTTTGACAGGGTTGGCCTTCAAATTATATCCTACACTGGAGAGGTTATCACTAGATTGAAGACCCTGAGTCACATCAGCAAAACAGCACTCCCCATAACACATTTTTGCTAATAACTTCTGTTGTGAAGTCAAACACAGCAATGCAATTGCAGTCTGACAGGGGAAAGAAAGGCAATGCAAACAGCCTCTGTGGCACCTACACTACCCATTAAGCGCAAACCTTGTCAGGGAAACAGGAGCTTTCTACCCCACCAGATAATTCTTCTCCCTGTGGTCAGGAATTAACGCAACAGCGACCAAAGGTAGGGCAGGGTTTTTTCATGCGTTCAGACAGCTTCTCACTCCACTCTCTCAGCTTTCAGGAATCCCATTCCTCCCTGCTTAATTATCCTGCAGCACTGAGCGTTGGCTCCTCTGTGGAGCAGATAATCCTGCTGTAGCCTGGGCATCTAACACCTCCCTTGCAATGCCTGGGGCACCAGGGAACTGCTTTTGGATAACAAGTTCCTTCTCTTGGTTTCTCTTGAATCACTTCAACAAAACAAGAAAGAATGTGAGACTGCTTCAATTGGAAGCTGCTTTTCTGCTGCACTGAAGGGAGCAGATGGCAATTCATGCAAGGGAGAGCACCTTGCCCAGGTAGCCCTCAGAGAGCAGAGAGTGAATTAGGGAATCCTAACTGTAAAACACCACCAAATACCCTCTGGAGTGGACTGTTTTATGCTCCCCCATCTCTGGGACCTTTTCTGTCTCTATAACAGAGCTTTGCAGCAGTGGGGTGATGATGCTGAGGAGCTGGCATATGTCGGGAGACCAACAGCCAGCTTTGTGAGCAGAGCTGGCAGCATCTCCCCTGCTCCCATGTGATGAGAGTGGAGGCCTTGTCATGGGATAATAAAATATTAATGTGCTTGGGAAACATGTATTTCCCTCACACTTGGGCACTGTGGGTCAGAGTCTGTCCTCAGTGACTACAGTGTAAATCCCAAACAGCTCCTTTGACATAGGGGTGTCTGTCTGTGGGTGTGAGACTGGTTTTACACCCGTATGAGAGGTATGAGGGAATCTGACGCCTTCTACCAAAACTATTTGGAAGCTGTTGGCTGAGGAGGAGACTGGTATTAGCAGGCTCTAGGGATTTCTATTTATACATATATTTTAAACTGCAGTTGTACTCAGAAAATCCACTTTAAAAATAGCGGTATGCCTTTATATTCCCCTGGTTGCCATATGAGATGCCATGTGTTCTCAAGGATATGTTTGGGTTTTTTCCTCCCTAACTGCCAGCACTAGAAATTCAATCTTGGGTCTGAGAGCAAACAACATCCTTGTCTTCTCACATATTATCACCAGTAATAAAAACCTGAAGATCAAAGTGTGCCTGTAGTGACACCTCTACAAGCACTTTATCTGCAATGATCAGCCCTGGGTAGGAATCCTGCCGGCACTTGTGTCCTGGGTGCCTGAGAAAGGGCTGAATCCAGAGTGCTCTTTGTGTTGTGTCTTCCTACACAGCAAAAGAAAAAAAAGAAAGAGTAAAACAATTACTTTTAAAATGGAAGTGATGGCGATTTAATTGCATGCAGTATTACCTCAGTGTTACTAGATGTAGTATTGCATCAACGTTATTCATCTGTTGGGAAGGTGCTGATTTTCCCTTTGTGGTCAGGATATGCACTTCAGTGCACCTGGACTGACAAATGTTGAAGTCTGATGTTACTGTTACTGTCTGTCCCCGACAAATCTCTCTTAGGTATGGGGAGTAGAGAAAACTAATTCTGAAGCCTCTAAACCATGGCTTTAAACCTGAGGACTTTAAATCCAAAGGCTTTCCTGGCCCAAAGGGGATACACCCATGGAGAAAACAGGCTATAGCTGACCCTGATTATATAGAGTGCTTAAGCAGCTGATGAGTATTTGACACAAGACATGCTCAAATTGAAGCATTTATTGAAACAGGTCCTAGGGATAGACAGAACCATGGTTGCTACACCAGGGGTGGCAGCCGGGACCTGTGGTGTCCTGCAGCTCTGATGTGCTCTCGGAGAAGCCATGCAGCTCCAAGGGATGCACATGCTGTGCTGGCTGCCTGTCCCAGCTCTTATCTTGCTGGCACCAAAGCTGTGCCCAGCCGTGGATGTAAATTTAATCATGTTGGGATCTAATGGAGTGAGGAATTTGACACACCTTTTCCTCTCTGTAGTTAGAAGCCATATGGCTCCCAACTCTCACAATGTTCCTTGATTTAAAGATGAATGAACATTAACATATGTTCTCCAGAGTAATTAAAAATGTGATCATAAACATAATCTGACTCAGTGAAGGTAGAAAGTGTTACCAGGGGACCCACCTCCAGCAGCAGGGCAGGATCTTTGGAGAAAATTAAGGAAATAGGTATTGAAAAACTCTTTGGGGGCTGCCAAGCCCATTCCAAGTGTGAGTTAAACTGCAGTATTTTATGTCCTTTTTTCATATTCATGCAAGATAGGTTTGATGAGATGCAAGGAAGTCTGTTTACACTTTGTCACTACGAAGAATCTGTGCATATTGGTTTTAGTGAAGGCAGCTACAGAAAATTGAAGTGCCATAGAGTCAGTGCCATAGAGGCCAGCATGTATCTGTGGTCCCAAATGTAGATAAAAGTGCAGCAGTTTGTGTTCAGCATTGAGAAGGAGGGCATTGGTAAGAAGAAAGGAGACTTGTTTTGCAAAAACCACATTAGCTTAAAGCACTCTCAGAAAGTTTGAATTAAAACATTTTACGGTATTTGGATTAAGACATTTCATGGTGTGGACAGAAAGAGATGCTACGACTCATCTGGGGTGAGTTAACTCACTGAACCAGAGGAACTCAGTTATGATTATGAGGCCTAAGAAATTCTGATTGCTGAGCTAGAGCTGAATTTGAGGGATGTTTGAGAATTTCCCTGGGAAGTAGCCAAGGACTGGATAGCCCTGGAGATAGAGAAGCAATCCCTAAGGCTGGATGAAGGGGACTTATGCTTCTCTTACAAGAGCTGTATTTCACAGACTCCATCTACCAGCAGTATACAAGAAGATACAGTATTTCCTTAGGGAAGTTCAAGTATCCCATCCTGGAAAGCTCTCTGAAAAAGGAAGAAGATTTCTGTTTCCCATCTCTCCTGAGTGAAAGAAGTAACTGGGTGTGAAAGTACTCACAGAGCTTTTCAAAGCAAGAAACCTTCAGAGATGCTCCAAAATGAACAGCTGTGAGAGCTTCCACCAGCACAATCTGTTTTGGTGAACTGGTGTAACTTGTTTGTTATGTGCTTTCCTCTTCAATTGAGTGCTTATCTTCACATCTACTGAGGGCATTTTGTGCCTTTCCTCTAGGATGAGAAATAGGTGTATTCTGCCCCTGGGGTCACTGAACAGCTATGCCCCCATGGTCTGGTGCACCCCACTTGCCTTTATTCTGCTCCCTGCTCTGAACCTGGAGTCCCACAATTTACACTGGGTTGTGCCTGACACATCCTCTCTGTTTCAAAGAACTGTTCCGAAATTAAAAGCAGACTCAAGGCTGGCTTTGGGATTTGCATTGGTTTTCTGTTTCTTTTTTTCCTTCTGTCCTGTGATACAGGGTTTCTTGATGTGCTACCACTTTGCCCTGCCCTTGGCACAGAAAGGTGCATCTCGCTGAAAACCCATTGCTGGGAGGGTGGCTCCCTGAAGGCTGACTGGGCTGGGATGAACCTTGTGGCCACAAGATGCAGCACGATCTCTCAGTGCTACACAGGGAGAAAGGATTTGACATTTTATCCTGTGGACATGAGTGACATGGCCACTGTCAGCCAGGAATGATGCTGGAGCTAGAAAGGGTAACCGAGGCTATGGGGCATTGCCTGGAGAAGGCAGCTCGACCACTCCTGGAGAGCAATAAATACTAATTCCTGTCATTTGTGAGAGTACTGGCCAGCTCGTCCAGGCATATTTGCTCCCTTCCTCCCACAATATTTATTTTAAAATTACATTGTGTCCAACACCTCAGTGGTATGGCGGTGTGTCCCATCGGTTCCATTTGAAAAGAAGTAAAACCAATCACTTCAACTGAATTTTTGTCTTCTCTTTTTTTGGGGGGGGGATCAAGTTGCCAACAGGGTCTGAAGCTTTGAGATCTTGAAGTTCTGGTAACCAATAAAAGCTCTGTAAAAAGAAAAAAGACCTGTTTTGTATCAGAGAATAAATTTTAGGAAACTAAATGAAAGGCTAATCTGATCGCCACTGAAGTTGGTAGGAGGGGGCACAGAATCACAGAATCTAAGGGGTTGGAAGGGACCTCGAAAGATCATCTAGTCCACCCCCCCTGCCAGAGCAGGGTCATCTAGAGTACATCACACAGGAACGCATCCAGGCGGGTTTTGAATGTCTCCAGTGAAGGAGACTCCACAACCTCCCCGGGCAGCCTGTTCTAGTGCTCTGTCACTCTCACAGTGAAAAAGTTTTTCCTGATATTTACATGGAACCTCCTATGCTCCAGTTTAAAACCATTGCCCCTTGTCCTATCATTAGTTATTACTGACAAAAGATTGGCTCCATCATCCTGACCCTCACCCTTTACATATTTGTAAACATGGATGAGGTCACCCCTCAGCCTCCTTTTCTCCAAGCTAAAGAGACCCAGCTCCCTCAGCCTCTCCTCATAAGGGAGATATTCCACTCCCTTAATCATCTTAGTGGCTCTGCGCTGGACTCTCTCAAGCAGTTCCATGTCCTTTTTGAATTGTGGGGCCCAGAACTGGACACAATACTCCAGATGTGGCCTCACCAAGGCAGAATAGAGGGGGAGGAGAACCTCTCTTGACCTACTAACCACCCCCTTTCTAATGCACCCCAGGATGCCATTTGCCTTCTTGGCCACAAGGGCACATTGCTGGCTCATGGTCATTTTCGTGTCCACCAGGACTCCCAGGTAACTTGTAATATCAAGTGTAGAGAGATTTCACCTTAGGAAATACAATAGTGATAAATTACAGTGAAATTTCAAGGTTTCAAGATGAAAATTTCCAGCCTATGTTCATGAATATTACCGAATGGATATTCTTTAAGTGATTAAAGGCTCTTCTTGCTTATGGCTGGAAAATTCTAGATGAGGTATGTTGACTTCTCAGCATTAACGATACATTAATGGGGAAAGGAACAAATTATTAAAACTAGTTTAACATCAGAAAAAAACCAGCCAACTAAGTCCAAATGTAATCATTTCAATTCAATGTTTAGTATGATCCTGTCTGTTACTTTATTTTTCTGTGTATTTTGGAGAGCAGAGGATTTTTTTAAAACGGCTTTTCTAGAAAATTTCCCAACATATCATAGGTCAAAAGGCAAACAGAATAAAAGACAGATTTGATATAAATCATTGATTGCAAATACTTTGCTTAGTGAGTGATGAACCGGAATGATAGAGCAGATTTAGATCTTCTGTCCCTCTAGGTCATGATATATTGCTGTCTGCAGGTCCCTTCCCATTCTTCACCCATTCACATGTCCATAAAATGTCATGAAAAGAAAGTGAATATTAGCTCAAGTCCTGATGTCCAGGCACTGTCAAATGGATGCAGAAAAAAGTACTACAAATGTTAATGTAAACTCCACAGTGCTATGTAATAGTAGGGCATAATTTGCATAAATATTGTTTGCAAAGAGCAATTAGCACTTCATTTACATTCAGTGAAGTAGCAATTTGCACATTTTCAGGAAACAATTTCTTTACCCATATGTGCAAATTTTGTGCACTGCAATTGACATGCTAATAAAAAGATGTTAATAGACCAATTTTTTTTACTTTATATCACAGTGTACTGAAATATTGATTCACTCTCCTGAAATATTGATTTGGTGGGCTATTTATAAAACCAGGGAAATGCAGATTTGAATTTTTAAAACTTGTGTTTTTTTTAAAAAATCAGAATTAGTTTCTGATGTCTGCAGTCTTCATGCTCTTTAAGTGGTATTTTAATGGGTATTTTTGTCAGACAAATATAATAAACATTATTAAAAACATTAGCAAATTCCGTCTCCTAATCTGCAATAACAATGAGTATATTTGCATATCGCAATATAAAATAATACAGTCCATTTTCTAGTGTCAATATAGCACTCAATTCTCCATTAAAAGTTAATAAAAATATTTCACATTTATATAGCATTTTTTTTCAGAATGCGGGAACTTCCTAATTAAGAGACAAATTTTATATTTTTCGGGGCCACAGAGCGTTTTCTTAAACAACAAAAATTTACATGGGACCTGGTCAGGAAAAGAACAGCCCCCTATCAACCAGTTATTAACAATACACATCTATGGCCTTTGCAGCAAAAAAAAATATGTTAAATGATTTTTTTAGATCTCCTACAGCATAGTCACTAATTGTTGTTTTGTTTGTTGTGTTTCCTTCAATATTTTCTTATTTTTACCAAGATCTGTGCATCTGGGGAGGCGTAGGGATCGTAAATCCCACAGAAGTTGGGTTGCACTGTGGTTGGTAGCTACTGAAGGAGTGGAGAAAATCTTTTGGGCAAGATTATTGATTTTTGGAGTGTTGCATTTTTCCATTCTCAATCTCAGTTCCCTAGAAGGGGTTATTTTTGGAGGTTGTGAAGCTGCCCATTCTGAAGAGGAGTAGGCATTAGGATATAGCAGCAGAGGAGGTTGCAGACAGACATGAATTCCCCTGCTGAGCAGGCTGAACACAGTGAACAATGTGTCACAGCTAGCATGTCCTGCATGCAGGAGATTCTCACATTAATATATTGGCTAAATTTCTCCTAGTCAAGCTCAGAGCATAGACAGAGTCTGTCTGCTCCTGTCTGTGTAGACAGTGTTAGTGGCACGTCCAAACATCACAAGACACTTCTTAAAATCTTGATCATAAAATGCATTTTAGTAAAAGACATTGTTTTTCAATTGTTGATGAATCACAAGGAAAATGAATGCCAAATATGACAAGAAACAGCAAAACCCCCACCAAATCCCCTTTTTACATGCTTATTAAAGTAATTGCTACAATAATGAGATCGTATTCCCTGTCTTTTCATCTCTGCCACAGGATAGGGTATCACTATGGTTGCACCCAGGAGTGTGACATTCAGATCTATTTTGATGTCTCATTATTGCTGCTGTTGTCTTCTTATTTTGGAAATCACAGATTTATATTTCATCTCCTATGTCAAATATTCAAAGCTTTGCTTTGATCAATGTGAACTGCATATGCTCCTGACATAAGGTGGGACCTCTGTTTGAACCTGCAAAGTAGTTAATTTTGAGATCACATATGAATCTCTGATTTGCTAGTCATTATTTTACTCTATTTTTATTTACCCTTTTTATTCTTTTTTTTTTTTCTTTTTTTTTCTTTTTTTTTTTAGTAGCATCCCACAGAACCTTTGAGGCCCTTGACAATACAACTGCATCTCAGCTACTCAGCAGCTTCTGGGGACCTCAGGATTTACCCAAGCAGGGGATGTTACTCTCTCTCTACAGACTTTTAAATACAAAGTTCACCACATCATTTTATAACTGATCCCTGCATATTACAGACAAATAACACCCTAATGAGAAGGAGAATAAATAGTTGAACCTTTAATGTTCTGAGGCTTTTGAAAGGCTTTAGAAAGCCTCAGAGGGACTACATTTTACAAACACCTTGTAACATTAAAAGAGAAGCCAATAATGACATGAAATATTTGGGAGTCCTCTGACCTTTCAAAATCAAATAGATCTATCCAATTTTCTGTTGACTACCAATAACTAAATCGAGTGACAGTAAATGATGCATACCCGACAGCCATTATGGGGTGAGCTGGAGCCAGCCAGTGCATGTTACCTGGCAGGTACTTTTGGCTTGTACTGAAATACAGAAAGGGAGCTCTGCAAAACCACCTGGTTTGTGCAGTTTCATCTGCTCAGTTGAAAACTGCACCAAGCCAGGAATATGATGATTTAGGGGTCTTTCTTTTTATTTATTTCCACTACTTTCTCAGTAACCTCGAGAGCTGATGTACCAGGTCAGACCTGATGCTGGTTGTAATTAGGTTAATACCATTGCCTTTGGCTGAGGAGCTGAGCTGAGGAACATTTATCTCTACCCTACATATGAGCAATGTGACTAATGAAGCTACAGCACACACCTGAGCCATTTGAGGGCCATAGTCCTCATTTCCCTATAATTCTTTGTGTCTTGTGTTTTACTGGGGTTTGCTCTCAGATTTCACAGCTGATGTGCATTTTGGTGGTGGGACTTTACTCAGGGTGACAGAGCATTAGGATGCTGCGTGGGCTGTGACATGATTGTATGGTGGAGAAGCCAAAGACCGTTGTACTTTATCCTTAATCTATAGCTCCAGAATCAGTTTAAGACCTCTTTCCCCCATGATAGCCGCCTTGTCCCATCCACAGGCAGTAGCAAAGCCCTGCTTTAATGTTTTTTATTCTTTTTTTGCTCACTGCCTCATCAAAGGTAAACAGTTACCATGAAGTTCCTCCTGTCTCCAGGAATTAAGGATGTGCCTCTCTGTCCTGATTTATTCACTTTTGAGGCAGAGTTTAATTTTGCAAACCGTCTCTCTCCTCAGTCTTTGCATTTATTTTTGGCAGGAGCAGTTGCCTGAGGCACAAGCACTGAAGACTAGCTCAGTGTTAATAGTTGTCAGGGAAAATGAAGAGGCTATTTCTCACGTCAGACTTTCACCCTGCATGACAAATGCTAGTTTGAGCAGATTAAAAATCAATGCATGGTACAATATGTCACACATAAAGCAACTACATGTTATTAATTGGCATCTACCCATTAGCTGCTCTTAGTAGATGTCTGTGTGAGTGGAACAGAAACTGGTGAAGACAGGTGGGTCAGAACCTCCTTTGATATAAAGTAGTGCAACAGCATTGGAACTAATTGAGATATGCTGATTTGTAGCACCCAGTTACTTAGACAAAGGTTTAAGATGCTTTTTTTTTTTTTCTAAAATGTGATTTAACATACATTTAATTAGAATGAACAGCAGAGGTCCTCTGTGATATGTCTGCCTACAACCTAAACCCCTTTTAATCACAATAACTCATTTAAAAACATGATGTGGTTTACAGAGGGAGGATTTTTTTTTCACTTTTCAACTGTATTTGTAGTGGAGCCTTGATTACTGACCTTGAGAATTTCCCAGGGAAAAGACTTGGTCTTGATATACAAATTAGTGGCTGCACATAAAAATGGTTTTACAAAGAAAACCAAAACCAGCAAAGGCTGAAGTTCTTTTACAAAGTCATATTAGGGCTGGGAAACGTTTGAGTGATCTCCAGGAAAAAATACCCTTGAGCATCTTTTCCAAAAGACTTGGAGTCGGAACAGCAGCATTGCAGGTGCTGGGCACCCCCAGAACCAGGATCTTCTGCAAAGTGTCAGTCACCAGTAAAGGCCGGAGGATAAAACAGTGCAGACATCTTCCCCAAAATTGCTGCTAGGTTTCTGCACATCGTAAGGATTACCCCTGTTAAACACACCTTCCTTCAAGAGTTAGAAACAGAGAAGGGGAGGTGGACAACACAAGGGACTTTGCTGCTGTGTGGCTGGTGAGGCCATGGCTGTGCCTGCTGGTTCTGCTCAGTGCCTTTCATGCTACAGAGCAGGCAGGGGCATTAGAAAGAGGCACAGGATAGCCATTTTATCAAGGGAAATAATGCCTCCCAGTAACTGTCCATGTAGAATAAAACAGTCGAAATAGAGCAGAACACTGCAACAAACTTTGTTTATGCACATGAGGGGCTTTGGGATGCTGGACGTCTGCAAGTACAGAAAGCACAGGCTCTCAAAAGCAGAGTTTTGAGCATATCCAGCACTGTTCAGATGCAAAAGACCTCAGTGACAGCTTGACTTCTGGATCTGGCAATATTGCATTCTTCAGCAGTCACAGGTTAAGCTGCAGATGTAAGATATTGATGTAATATGCAATGACCCCATTTAATCTAAAGTGAGGCAGAGTTACATTTGCCCTCAGGCTGGGTTTTGATTGCATGGACTCCATGGATTCCTAGTTTGCTGATCTCTTTTCTGTTGCCTCTTTTTCACCCTTTCATTCCTTTTATTCTTTTAAGCAGTGTCCAACTCTCCCATGCTTTTCTAACCTCTTTTTAGCGCTGGAAAAAAATATACATTCACTCCTGAATCTTGTTTTTTGATGCACTCTTCACCTGTGCAGAACCTGTGATCAGAGCCTTGCTAGAGCTTGTCCTACCCTAGTCATTACCTCTGTCCCCTTAAAAGTAGACAGGAGAGGCAAGTGAGTAAATAATGTGCCATTTTGGGACCATGCCCCTGCAACTGTTATGGCTTTCACAGGCTGTGAGGTGCTGTGTGGAGTCTGACACGCACTGGTCACCCAGAGCTTAGGTTAATGATGCTCTGAAAAGCTCAAGCACTTCTATTTTTTTAAAAATTATATTTTAGCCACAGCATGGCCTTGTGCATCTCAGAATGTGAATAGGTTTGAATATGCTTGTTTTTCTTTGGGTATCAAAATACAGAGGTGATTGTATCTGGACACATTAATGACATTCGGTTGCTTCTTGATAACTGCTCCATTAATGTCTGTCAGCATGGCACCTTCTCTGCCCATACCCTCCTTACAGACAAGACAGCTTTCCGAGCAGAATGGAGATACTTAAAAACAAAATGCTTGCACACAGGAAAAAAAAAAAAAGCAAAATGTCAGATGTTCCCAGATGAGATGCCGTGAGAGATTATGATGCAGTAGTCGCTGTGAAGAAATGCAGATGTGACAGCGGCTGACAGTTTAGTACTTTGTCCATAATCCCTCTGAACTGGTGGCAGTCACCTTCTTAAAAGATAGTGATTGCCGTGAGGACCCTCTCTCAAAAAAGTAATACTTGCAGTAGCTACCATAAGATAATATGTGGGATGCCTGGATCCTTTCTATTCATTTCAGCAGGCAAATACCATAGGTCAATACTTGAGGAATAATAATAATGGATTAATATAATAATAAAACAGACCAGAGGGTCTGGATAAAATAGCATTCAGAGCCTGGAGCTGGTTTGCTGCATTAAACAGGCAAACTGCATTTGCTAAACCATTTGGTAAAATGGGCTGAGACAGCTGTTTGAGCTCAAGTAAATCAGGGAGAAGTTGCCTTTGGGTGACTGAAGGGCTGGCTCAAAAACAGCCATTTGGACTGGTTTTCTCTGCCTACAATACAGACATATTGCTCCCTGGGTATCCTGCTGCAGAGACACCACTGTGTCTCTGTGTCTCCTCTCCAGAAATAAACAGCATATTACTGGTATCAAGATGGTACCCACCTTCTAAACATGCAGCCATTATTTTTCTTAGACCACAGGAATGATATATCCAAGGTAAAATAAATATATAAATATACAAACTTGCTCACAAAAATGTTTTTGCTTGAATAATTAATTCCTCAGCAAATTTTCCCATAATAAAACATGTCCTAATGAGCTATCGGGAGGAGAGGAAATTCATCACTTACCTCACAAATATCAACTTGAGAGCACTGCTCATGTCAGATGGCATAATTAATGACTTGAGAGGGAACATGGAGCGATACAGCCAAAACCACAGTCCCCATCAGTCATTCCACATCAGTCCAACTCATACAGTGTTACTTGATCCACCGAGGATTAGCCAGGCGACTAGAAGGAGATATGGGGCCAAAGGGAATACAGACAAATACGGTACATCTAATCTTGATTTATCCAGGCTGGTTTTCTGCTTATCACTGAGATGGCAATGGCAGTTGATCCTGCAGCCTATTTGTTTCTTTTTTGTGACTTTTTTTTCAGACAAATAGAATTTACAAACTTTGGACTTCACCCTCCCTGATGTTGAGCAAGACATCTTCAATCCCACGTCAGAACCCTTGGGGTTTCTTCCCTACAGGAGATGGGAGTTCAATTCCTATGCAGAAAGCCTAAGTGGGTGCCCTGGAACAGGGAAACCCCCTCTGACCTGTGGGCAGGAGATCTGGGATGTTGTGTTCATGATGCTGTTGGTCATGGTGGGGCTGCATCTGTACTGTGCTCCTTTTGCTGGCAACACCAGAGTGTGGGGAATGTGCAGCCTCCTCTCGTCCCATGTCCATCTCTTCTCTTAGTCCCGGGCAATTGCAAACACTACCCCACTGGCTTCTTGCACAGTTCAAAAGGGACAAATGCTGACCACACATCTGCTCCAGTGGTAACCCACTCCTAAAGATGTTTACAGATGCCAGGGTATGAGGAGTATGAAAGCATCCTGCTTTGGAGAAACAGCTCTCCCTGCTTGGATGGCAAAGCTGAGACAGCAGTCTAGGAATGTCAGCTGTTGGAGTGAAACCTGAAATGGGCATAGTGCATCAGACCAAAGGACCATCTTGCCCAGGATCATAGAATCATAGAATCATAGAATGGTTTGGGTTGGAAGAGACCTTAAAGATCATCCAGTTCCAACCCCCCTGTCATAGGCAGGGACACCTCCCACCAGACCAGGTTGCTCAAAGCCCCATCCAACCTGGCCTTGGACACTGCCAGGGAGGGGGCAGCCACAGCTTCTCTGGGCAACCTGGGCCAGCGTCTTGCCACCTGCACAGTAAATATCTAGTCTAGGATCCCATCTCCAAAGACAATGGCACCACCACGTAGCAGATGTTTTGCTTAGGGAAGAATGGAGGATTATGGCAAGTTCAGCATTATCATTGTGCAACTCTATTTCCTCAGAAACCTGTTGCTCAGGGACTTCCTGAGCTGAAGGTTACTTCCCCAGCTCCATGTTTAGCAGCCTTTGATGGGATTTTTTTCCATTAGTTTCTCTAATCTCTTTTTGAACTGGTATTTATTTTTGACCTCTGCAGTGTCCTGTGACAAGTGCTGCAAAATATTTATGTGTTGAGTGAAATATGTGCACCTTTTCCTCAGTTTTAAAATTTCTATCTGACCTCTATATTTGATGTTCTCCTTTCCCTGCAATATAAGAAGGAATAACCATTCACACTGCCTTGTGCCTTTCTCCCCCAGTTTCACCATTTTAAGGAAACTAAGCCCATTTAATTCTTCCTTGTAAAATGCCATCAAATTTACTCCACTAAACCAGCTGTATATTTCAGAGACCAAGTTCCAGCCTACTATATTATTTTTTAGGACTTACATGAGAGAAGAGGATAAGAAATCCAGGCAGCTGCCAAATGAGTGATGGCTGACAGGTCTGATTTCTACCTCTTTGCTCACTCCAGTGGATGGTCCCTCCACCTGACTGCGCTTCAGTAGCTGTCAGCCTCATAAGTGCAGCTGTTTTACATGTCTGTTAACATTTGCCTGTGTTTTCTGAAACACTTCAATAAATGCTCACTTGAGTTTGTTCATTAGCAAAGACAACTTTATATGCTCTACAAGTGACCCTTGTGTTTCACCTCTGCAATAACCCTCCTGCAACAGAGCTCTGTGGTTGCTGGTGGTAAGATCTGAGCATTGGACATCTGCTGGCCCCTTCTGTGGACTCCAGTGTAAGCAATAACTGAGCTTTTATGTTGGTGTTGACCTCCCAAGTTGACTTCAGAAAACATTATCTGGCAGATCTGATGTGTCAGGTTTCAAAGAAAATAGTTTTCTAGCTCAATCCAGGTTTGATTTCCTTCCAGATAAAGGATAAAACCCTTTGGGAACCCTTCTTGGAAGCAAGGTTAAGAGCAATAAACTTTTCTCCTTACTATCAGTCAGAAATATCGGTGAAATATTTTCTGTTGGTAGTGCATGTCTATCTCCACAGGGTCAGGTCAGTGCTGTATAACTCATCTTGCAAAATTGAAACATAATTTTTGATGATCAGAGTTGGGTAAGGATCAGAAAAATGACCTGATGCATTACATATATACTGAAATAACTTTTTATTCAAGAAGCAGGATCTGAACAAAAAATACTTTCCCTGTATGGATAGAGGAGGATTTCAAGATAATATACATTACAAATGATTTACAATGAAGCTGAATGAATGTCTTCTCTGAGAATCCCCTCAGCTGCTGCCTCAGGACTGTATCTGTAATCTTTGAACACCATAGAAAAATAATTGTTTTGTTGCCCAATGGAAACGCAAGCCTGAAATCTCATGTGCAGTATATTTGGGGTCCCAGTCCCTCATCTGCTCCTCTAAACACTACCTGGAAAGTGGTACAGTGCCTAAAATGAGCAGGAATCGCCTGGGATTAAGAAGCCATATGAGACCTGCAGTTGATCTCAGACTGTGTAGGGCATGGAAACTGCATTAGGAAACAACTTTACCTGGAACTGGAGAGGAATTGTAGTGTCTTGTGTTGGAAAGAGGATTCATTTTTAGATGGAAAAATGAAAGTGGGATTGAGGGGAAACTCTAAACTGCAGTCAGTTAATTTTGGATTTTTGTGCCAGGAGGGATGGTGGGGGTGTGGGGGTGTGGAGGGAGAACTGAGCAGAAGTCACATTCCCCTCTCTGATGCCTTTTGCTTTCTTGCATCCTGGCCATGCGGTTTTGGGCCCTACAGCTGAGGGGGTGCTCTGATGTCTTTCCAAGAGTTATGCAGAGGAGGGGACTGGTCTCTGTCAGTGCAGAGCAGGGTGGATGTGCACCCCTGGGAATAGAGTGAGCAGCGACTGTCCCTGCCCTGCATGTTGCCACCGCTGTGCTGGTCTGTTCTCAGCTTGATGTCCAGCTGTAGCTCAGGGTTATTTTCTTTCATCCCTGCTCCATCTGCCAGCCAAGGGACAATGCAGGTGAACCCAACCCTGAGCAGCCCCTAAATGACACCAGGGCTCGACAAAAGTAATTCCACTCCTGGTGAGCCCTTGCTGCCACTTGAAGTATCTCATTGGGGGTGTGACCAGCTGGGCTAGGAACAAAACCACTTGGTCTGCAGGGCTACAATCTGAGACTGGTGGCCAGATTTTTAGAAACTGGGGCCAAAACTTGCTGGGATCCAGCAGCTGGGATGAAGCTGTTTGGTTTTTTTTGCAGTGGAGGAGTGTGTGTCGCAGACATATCACAGGTGACACCCTAGGAGGATACCTCCCTGGGAGACGGTGATACCTGGCCCTGATGGGGAGGCACGGACTGATTTAACCCCCTGAGTGCCAGGGTGTATCAGCAGCCAGATTTTCCCTGTGAAGAAGGATCCCCCACAACAGCTCTTCCTCTCCTCTCCCTGCTCAAGCCCTGAAGCCATCAGCGGGGGCAGCCCGGAGGAGGCATCGCATTGTATTGCATTGCGCATCCTCCCTCCCCACCCCCTGCTGCTGCAGGCTTCCTCCCTTCATCCCTCCATCCTCCTCCCCCTCCCTCCCGCATCCCTCCCTCCATCCCTCCCTCCCTCTGCCTGCGCAGAGCCGCGGACATGGCGCTCAGCAATTTCCTTTTTGCTCAGTGCATCTGCTACTTCCTGGCCTTCCTCTTCAGCTTCATCGTGGTGGTGCCGCTCTCCGAGAATGGCAACGACTTCCACGGCCGGTGCCTGCTCTTCACCGAAGGCATGTGGCTCAACGCCAACCTGACGGTGGAGCGGCAGCGCTTCACTGTGCAGGAGTGGGGGCCCGAGGCCGCTTGCCGCTTCAGCATCTTCACCGGGCTCCTCTCCCTGCTGCTGGCCACAGTGCAGGCCTGGAGGACCCTCTTCTTCCTCTGCAAAGGGCACGAGGAGTAAGTACCCCTGGGGAGGGCAGGGGCTGCCCATTCCTCCTGCAGGCTGGGGCAAGCGGGAGCAGCCTGGGAGTGAAGCACTGGGCTCTGCACCATCCAGACCATCCTGTTCCCTAGAGGGCTTTGGGGTGAGGCGGTGTACTGCCTGCATCGGTCTGCTCACACACCACCTACACCCCCATGTGTGTCCAGGGCCCTCTCCAGAGGATGCTCCCCTGCAGGGTTTTGGGGTGGGGGCCAGATTCACTGCTGTGTACCTGCTGCCCTTTGGCAGTCTGCAAGAAGTTTCTGGCCAGCTCAGCTGTGGTGGGCGTGGAGGATACTGGGGGACGTGGGGTGATGCTGAGGCTTGGGCTCACAGGTGCCCGACCACGTCCTACCATGTCCCTGCAAAGGGGAGAATTCCCAGGATGTACACCTGGTGGCTGAAAAACCTTGAAACAACATGGTTGTGCATGGGAGGGGGGAGGGCAGAAGGGAGAAGTTGGTGGTCCCCCTCTATTTTTACCTGTCTGTTGTGGTGTACATGGTGACTGTTGCAGAGAACAACAATTGCTTGGTTACGACATGAGAGCAATGCTGAGAGCTCTCTGCAGCAGCCGCAGGGCTGCACTGGCAGCTGATTACTGTGCTCAGACAAACCAAGGGGCAGCAGACCCCAGCAGGAATAGTGAGAGGCTTGGTGGTCCAGGTAGCAGCTCGGCAGTGCTGTGGTCTCTGCTTGGCTCTCAGGTGGTCTGTCTTGCTACCTTGGGTACAGCCTCTGGCACAGGCAACCCAGCCTGAGGGTGCTATGGGGCCAGGGCCTTCCAAGCATCCAGCTGCACAAAGGTGGGAAGGCAGGAGCATGGGTCAAGGGTAAATCACTCGTGTCCAGGTCTATTTGAATTAGAGGTTTCATGGGTCAGCAGCTGTTAATGCACATCTGGGCTTGTAAAACATCCTGATATTGGTAATATTTGGGACTGGGTAGCAGTGTTGTTTCTGGCTCTTTCCAACCACTATCAAGCTGCCTAATACTAAAGCATGCTATAACAAGCATAGGTCAGAAACCTATTTCCATATTAAAACTTACTTACAAGATCTAAATATAGCCATGGAATTCTTAATATGTTTAAATTCAGCTTCCTCAGATGATCAGATATGTATAGAGGATTAGTTGAATTCAGATGCCTTTTTCAGTTTTGCATTTCAGAACTAGTTAATTTTTTGAAAGAAACCAGCAATAAAAATCTTGTCGTAATGAAATTTGGATCAGGTGTTTGACCTGCTTTCAAATGGGGCTATTTATTTCTAAACTGTTGGGCAGGCCTCTGAAAATTGTCCCTTTAGCATCACTGCTGCTGGATCAGCTCGAGTAAGTTGGCCTGAGGAAGTCAAGGTTAGCACTCCATGCCTTCTAGACAGGTGGACAGTCTTCATGTGCAATGGTTTGGAATAATTGCTGTCACATAGCTAGGACTGCTAAAAATCCTTCTTAACAGGTCCTCAGCACCCCTTACCTCAGGGACAGACTGAGCTTAAGTTGCCTGCAGGAGCTGGAGAAGTGCTGACTGCCAGCCATGCTCTAGGCCTGGGACTATTCAGGTCAGCTGAAAGGTGGAGGTACAACTCAGATACTTCACTACTAGGATTGCAAAGCAACTTCTACTTTGAGTGTAAGCATTTACCATTACAGGACATTCACTCCATCTGGAATGTGTAGCTTGAAATTCTGATCTAAGCAAAAAAATAGGTGAGAGAGCCAAATTCGCACAGTTCTTTACCAGGATGCCCTGGCCTGGTGAACCTCCAGCTCTTGGTGATGATTGCTACTTGCCTTGTGTGAATCAAGTGCAACAATCAGCCCTGCTTTGTCAATGGAAGGTCCACTTCTGGACCTTGGCACCTCTCCTGTACTGCAGGGTAAGAAAGGAGATTGTAGTGATGTAGGTGTTGGTCTCTTCTCTCAAGTAACAAGTGATAGGACAAGAGGAAATGGCCTCAAGTTGTGCCAGGGGAGGTTTAGACTGGATATTAAGAACAGTTTCTTCACCAAAAGGGTTGCCAGGCACCTGAACAGGCTGTCCAGGGAAGTGGTGGAGTCACCATCCCTGGAGGTATTTAAAAGATGTGTAGACGTAGTGCTTAGGGCCATGGTTTAGTGGTGGACTTGGCAGTGCTGGGTTAATGGTTGGACTTGATGATCTTAAAGGTCTTTTCCAACCAAAACTATTCTGTGATTCTAAGTTGAGGGAGGACTAGATGTCCTGGGTTGAAGATGATCCATTGAATACTCCTGGGAACTATTCCTTTTCTAGAGCTGTTACTAATTCTGTTACCAACTCTGTTTTTATTCAGTGGACAGCTCAAGTCTTTTCTGCCTCCTAGGCCAGCATACCATGCTAAGGTGCACCCAGGGGATATGACTCTAGTGATACTGGAAATGAAATCTAGGCTAGGTGTGAAATCTAGGCAGGGACAGTGAACATGCAAAACCATGGTGTGCTTGTACCACCTGTCTGTGCTCTCTGGGTGATGTTGACACTCTGCAGAGGTGAGCAGATGTAGTCCATCACGTCCAGTTAAGCCAGAGGATAAGAATAGGATTCGTCTGAAAGTTCATCTAGAATTCAGGTGTCCTGGTATCCAGCTTCCACTGGAGGATTCTAGGCACTTCTGGAAGGTGGTTTATTTCACTTTCTAACAGTATTGCAATGGGATGACTGTCACTTTGAAGAGAGCCTAGACAGCCCCTCTAAAGCCATGTCATCCCAGAATCTAACATCCTAACCCTACTGATAACTGTTTCCTCATCTCACTTTAAAGAAGTCCTCCTGAGGTCACGTCTCACCACATATAACCTGTACAAATTAGGACTGACCAGCCCAGAACTTTCCCACGATTAAAAAACTGACTCAAAAAGCCTCCTGGCTTTTCATTTAATAAGCCACTAGAGAAAAGAAATTACTGGGTTTTTATTCTCTGGGGTGAGTAGAAATTTGTTTTATTCATCCTTATCACCTGGCTTGAATAGGATGACTTGCCTCCTGGAGTTGCCAGTCTTTATCTAACCTAGAACAGACATCCAGTTTTTAGATAATGAGACTTTCCAAGTGCCACCTAGAGCAGTTTCAAGTAGTGAAGAACTTGGTCAGATCAATGAAAAAAGAACTAGAAAGTTTTCACTAACTAGAATTAAGGGAGAGGGTTAAGCAGCGAGGTTGGAAGGTGGGTGGACAATTCCTTGGACTTATGGGACCACTGTAAGCATCCCAGACCCTACCACTCCAAACACAGCACGTGCCTAGAGCTGGCCCTGCTTGGGCAGACTTAGCAGGGCTGAAGTAAATTGACATTCAGCTGGCAGAAATAACATACTGACACCAAAGCCAAAAAAGTCCCAGGAGAAGATGGCCTGCTCTGCAAATTGCCCATAAAACTGAAATTTGTGTCCTGTGATGGCAGTACCTTGTGTTACATTGCTTACAATGATTATAGCTATCAGTACTGTGTTGTTTTATTTTTAGTTTCCCTCTCCTAGGCAATTTTTGTCCCAATTATCACTTTAGTCATGAAGTAATTTTAGCTCCAGTTACTATATAATTTGAGCTAATGACATTTATATTAACAATAGTGGTTTTAATCATTACAGCTAATGAAAGCCATGCTGTGTATGAGCAATCGCCACTTAGTATTTATGATTTAAAACCCTATCCTCTTATGGTGAAAAAAAAAGCAAAAGCAAAAGCACTTACAAATGAAGATAATGTGACTCAAAATCATAATCCATAGTTTTTAACTGTATTAGGTGTTCTTAATTAAAACAGAGGTGTTTCAAATGGAAACTGGTATCTTTGTGCCCAGTGTATACGGCTTACAGAGACTGCTGATGTTGTGTTTCAGTTGTTTATGAGTTACATTTTTCTTCCTTTTTATTGCAGCTCTTTCTTTTATGCCTTCCTGAATCTGCTGATCAGCGCCTTTGTGGTGTTTATCACATTTATTGCTAGCACTATAGTGAGTGTAGGATTTAACATGTGGTGTGATGCAATTACCGAAAAAGGAAGCATGCCAAATAGGTTAGTATTGAAGAATACATTTTCTTCCTTTTTTTTTTTTTTCATATATGCATAAATGAACAGTGGTATTATAAACTGTAGGTATTATATGCAAGGTGAGCAAAGGGGAGAAGGCATCTGTAATGTGGAAATACAGATTTATTTTCATTTGGAACAAAAAAAGCAAATTAAACTTTTTTTTTCCCATTTAGTTCCCCACAAAGAAAAGTACAGTTTCCGTGGCATTTCATGGTCTCTTCAAGAGTCATGATCATATGCAAAAGAAATCTATTAGTTTAAAAAGTTTCATTTCTGAAGGACAGCTAGATTTGGAAATGCTGTAAGAATGGGGGGAATGTGGTCTTGTGAGTGGGGTAGGGGATTGAGAGTCAGGGCTCCTGGCTCGCTGTTCTGGCTTTGCCACTCGTCCTGACTGTGCCACAATGCACCATCATCCAAAAATTAGTATAAAGATTCTGGCCTCTTAGTGGTGCTGTGGACACCCTGAAAGCCGAAGAGTGGAAAGTACTTTGTAAGTGCAAAGTATAGGTGGTTAATACTTCTGTAAAGTGCACAAAATGTACAGATCCTAAAATGGTCTGCTGTATCCCAAAATGCTTCTTCTCCTTATAGGAAACATGATAAGTTGAGGTAGGTTTTTTCCTACCAAACAAATAACAATGGAGAGGAAAAGGTGACATTTTATGTCATATGATATTGAATAAACATATTATTTAAAGCAGACATTTATGTTGCACATTGTCATGTTGTAAAATGCCATAGTAAATGTTCTGTTTAGGGCTGCAACGATTAATCGAATTATTCGAATATTCGGTTAAAAGTTCTATTACAAAAAACACCTAATCGAATATTCGGGTAAGAACTCAAGATGACCGACAGCACTGAAAAGGAGAGAGAAGAGGCTGCAGAAATCAACCAAGAGATAGAAAGACAACCTCAAAATCCTGGGATTTATTTCACACCAGTAAATGTCCAAGTAATTTGTAAAATCTGTAGGTAGCCTATATCTTACCATCAGAGTATCGTCTCCTTGCTGGAGCATCCGAAACAAAAACACCCACACAATCCCTTCTTCTGAGGTTTTTCCTGATGAAGTCAAAAGGTAACGGAGGCTCATGCACTTTGTTTCATTGAGGGGTGAAGCAACCAACCTGGGGTGATGCCAGATGCGTGTATGTGGGAGGCTCGGGGGTAGTGGGAGAAGAGGGTTTTAAGCATATTGTTTTCATAATAGCTATTACAGTTCCACTTATGGAAGTCTGGTGTTATCACTTACATAATTATACACTGTTAGTTTTAAAGAGAGTAATTACATGCTTCTTTTAGCCTAGTTTTAGAGAAGATTGGTAAGCAACCTGGTTTCTGCAACAACTTTTGATAGAACATGCTGTTGTGACTGTTTGAAAAACATTTAAGATGTTGCTTCATTTTATGTTTGGTTTACCTGTCTTGAATCTCTGAAATAATCCTCTTTTTTTTTTTTCCCCTCCAAATGCCTTCCCTTGTGTAGCTGTGAAGAGTTACAGGATATAGATCTTGAACTGAACTTAGAAAACTCTGCTTTCTATGACCAGTTTGCTATTGCGCAGGTAAGTCAGAGTAAGTCGTGGTCCCATTCCAGCTCATTTACCATTTACTTCTTGATCTGGGATTGCTGGAGTTGAACTATCATCCGCCAAAATCTATGGAAACTTTTCCACTGACTTTAGCAAGTGCTGAATCAGGATGATTATGACAGACACATTTGCATTTTAAGTTCAAAATAGACAGTTTGGAATGTGAATGTGTCAAAACCTGACTCTGCCACTGATCTTGTTACTCATGATGGAAAATTTATTGTTTCTCCAAAGGATGACCTCTGTAAAAGTTGCAACACTCTCATGTCCTGGAGCTCCTCACTGCTGTTCAGAATAATGTCTGACCTCCACCAGATCATGGGGATATTCACTTTGCCTTCCATGAGTTTGTCTGAGACTGTCTGAGCCCGTATAGATATGAGCATTGAAAATAATTAAACACTACTGTATTTAGATAGGGTTGTTTTCTGATGAATCTTTGAGAATTAGACCTCTAAGCCTGTTGGATGTTTGTATTGAACATGCTAGCTCTATGTCAACACTCAAAGTCAGTGAACACTGGGACTTGAGCATTTGTACATGTGAGCACATACCAGTTCTGCAAGGACAGCCCTGTCCATGCAGGACAGCACCCATACACAGGCTACTTATGTTGTCCTGCATCGGAAGAGGCGTTAGCTTGCCTGGGACACTGCTTGAAGGTAACTGTGCCCCTTGGACACAGTCTAGTTTTGTGTTTTATGTTGCCAGCACTGGCATCACGACACTCAGCTCAGACACACCTGCATGTAGGATAGAAACATGTCATAAAAGGGACCCCTTTATATCATGCTAGCCCAAGGCCAGGATGTATCTTGTAGCAGAATTCACCATTAACTCTTAATCTGCCAGCTAGTGAGAGGGTAGTAGAAGTAGACCTGTTACCTGTCTATAGCTTTGAGTTCATGGGAACTAAATGTCCATGTCCACCCTGTGATCTCAGTATGAGCAGTTTTTAATCTAGATGCAGGAGAAGGCATTTCATGCCTCAAAAGCCAAGGTGCATGCTGTTGAAGGAGATTTAACATATCACAGCATAGAATGATCACTCCAAGACATCAGATGCGGCTCC
Source organism: Aegotheles bennettii (assembly GCA_013398125.1). Lineage (NCBI taxonomy): Eukaryota > Metazoa > Chordata > Aves > Caprimulgiformes > Aegothelidae > Aegotheles > Aegotheles bennettii. The sequence goes on along the minus strand of VZRW01007715.1, from coordinate 225,768 downwards.
CTACACCAATTCACATCTCTCCAGATGTTCCTGTGTACAGCTAGCCTGCAAGGTGGAGCCTCCAAGCTCTGCAAACATCTAAATATGAAGATCCTGTGACCATAAAAGCTCCAGGGAAACACCATTTGGCTTCGAAAGCTGAACCCCATAGTGTCAAAATTAATCTTGATTGTGACTGCCTAAAGAAAGGACCAAACAGGGAATAAAATCCTGCATCACTCTGTTCTGATATCTGGCGTGTGGTAAGCAGAGTTGGATGAAGGCATGAGAATGAGTCTGTCTATGGAGGGCAAATAAGATTCTTTGAAACAGTCGGAAGAAAACCCCCAAACAGACTAGACTTACTGGCTAAAGCAAACATTTCTTTACAAGTGCAATAATTTCCTACAGTAAGCTGTCCTTAGAAGCAGTGGTCTGAATGGAGATATCAAGATTGCTGACAATTTAAGAATTACAAATACGAGCTCTGGATAAAATCCAGAAGGGAAGAACAGGCAGCTTAGTTAAAGCTTTGGATATCTGGCACATGTATGCGTGCGTGTACAGTTACACAGAAACATGTACACAGACCCCGTCTCTGTCTGCTTTTCTCCATTCAAATGGTTTCAACACACCAGAATGACTCTGGAATTTTCACTGAATTTTGCTAAATCCGTGTAGATTCTGTCACATCAAATATGCTGAGAAGACCACAGCAGCAGCAGATATCTGAATGCCTTTAAGATAATGTTTCATTAATGTAGTGGTGCTTAAGAAATGAATGCAAAGCTTGCAATTCTTCCAATGATTGTGTAAAGCCAAATTAATATCTCTTATTTCCAAGGTTTGTAGAATAACTCAAAAATATTCTTTATTGTTGAACTGAGATCATTGTAGGTATGGGCAGAAATACTTGAGAGAATTTCCAAAGTGAGTAAGATATACAGGAACATAAATTCCCTTTAAAAAATAGTAGTCCTTGCTTATTTAAATTGGCAATTAGAGTAAACAGCTGTGTTACTGTCTGGAAGTGTTTAAATTGTTGTATTTTATAATTAAAATGCAGTATGTCAAAACTGAAATACAGAGATTCAGTTAATGCTTCTTTGCTAAAGGCATCATAGAATTAAAATGGAATTTCTGCCAGAAAGCCTTAGTATAAATGATCCTCCTCTGAGACAGGGAGGCCAACATTCATGTACCTGTATGCATCAAAGTGTAATTACTTCTATGAAGTTAATCAAGAGATACCAACGAGTTAGTGATGAAACTTATCGCAGATCTGAGGCTTTAAACCCAGTTATCTCGTGCCAGTTATAAATGAGCCACCAGGCACTTGGATGGATTGGAATGGGTTTCTCTTGCTGTTGGATTTCATGCTAATGTGAACCAGTTACCCCAGAGTGTAAGAGTTCAATTGGTAAGATTTATACTTCTTCAAAAGTAGTAGGAAACCTGAAGGACTTGGAAACAAAGTTTTCGAAAATGCCTTAAAACACATTGCAGTTCTAAAGTAACAAAAGTGAAATAACCTCAAGAATTTTGGGCTGGCCGGAATGTCAGATATGAGAAATTTAATGGATGCACCTGGATTATACAGATGTCTTTTTTTCATTATTGTATTTAGTACATTTTTGCTTCAGTTTTTCCTGTATATAAAAAGTTTTTTCATTTCAATTTAGGAATAACTTGACAGAGATGAGGAATAGTGGGGCTAGGACTTCACTGGATGTGACTTGGCGTGGCTTCATCGGTTTTGGTCCAACTGAGATTTTGATCTTCACCTAGACATCTGACTTTGTTTATACAATACAGTACTGACCTCTTTATCATTTCTTTTCTTCTCTAGTTTGGCCTCTGGGCTGCCTGGCTGACTTGGCTGGGAATTACCATTCTGGCTTTCCTGAAGGTTTACCACAACTACAGACAGGAGGACTTGCTAGATAGCCTGATCCATGAGAAGGAGCTGTTGCTAGGAAGATCCTCTTCACGAATCTCTTTGCAAGATGAGAAAAGTGGCATGATCTAAAGTGTGAGCAAACCTCCAGGGCAGGATCTAGATTTTATTATTCAGTAGTGTAAACTGAAGTTGAATCAAGGTATTGAGTGTGTGAGACCTTTTCTTTCCTGAAAAGAGATGTACTTGTGAATCACCCCTGTCCTCCACGATAAATTGTTGGCAGAAATACTTATATTAGGATACAGAGAATGAACAAACCCATGTGCCATTAGCACAGCTAACTTTCTGTCCTGTGCAGGCACAATCTGTAACTTGTTCTTGCTAGCAGAACTCCTATGTGCTATCACTGCCTTTCAGGGAAGGGGTCATTTTTCAGGACTGTGCTGGCAAGACCAGGCTACAGCGTCTAGGCTATTTCTTCAAACTATTCTGTGACAACAGTTTTAACTGGGGCTGTGGTCAGTCCTTTTTCATACCCTCTCCTCCTTTTTGCTAGTAAAGCTGTCCCTATTCTCACTTTATTCTGGGTAATTCCAGTTCTGGTCCATGTACAGACTCTTGCTGTCTCTGCTGTTGCTATGTGTGGACACAGTGCTGACAAACCTGTTGCTCCTGCTCTGATTTTGAGTTCATCTAGAACATAGAGACCTGTGTTCTTGACTTGATATTTAATATTGGACAGCGTTAATGAATTTCATGAAACCACTATGTTATTATAGTATCTGTCAAAAACTGTGTATCATTTAGAAGGATGCTGGAGAATTTTTGTGGTTTTGTTTCTTCTTAGATTTTGGCATGACCAGCATTTATTATGACTCCTGAAGTGTAGTGTAGCTAGCAATTGCTGAAGCTTGTGTACTAAGAAATTAGGCTGAATAGATAGTATTAATGCTTGTGCATTTATAAATGTAACTTGGTTCCTGACATTATATACTATTCAGTTTTGATTATTAGAATTTACTTGTGATATTTATTTCATATAGGGTATGCAAAATTACTGTAAACATTTTCATTGTAGGTATGTCTATATAACTATAAACACAGCAAGGAGCTTGAACAGCTGAGATATTTTATAGGTAGTTCAGTGTTGAATGTGTCCATTCTCCCCGGTCATGGGCAGGAGTTCCAGGGCTGATGAATTTTACTTTGAAAAGGGAGAAGAACAGTTATTTTCACAAAGCTCACTAGTGACTTTGTTGTTGCGTTCAGTTTTGCTAGGCCAGTGCTTCAACAAGTGAGGTAGATGGTTGGGGTGAGAAGTAGATCTGATAATTAAGGAGAGTCACTCCAATGAGTGTGGGATTTGCATGACATAGAGGTTGTACTACAATTATACACGTGTTCCTGGGTACACCTTGCACAGAAGACCCTGGTTCAGCAGAAAACTTAAGCAAGCAGTTAAGCTTAGGCTGAGTCAGATTTTTTGTGAGTATACAGACACTGTGGCAGCTGTTTTTTAACTGAATCTGAAATTATTGCAACACGAGTGCAAATCATCCATATCTATATTGCCTGGTAAATAAGAAGTTTGGGGAGAGAAGACAGCAGGCTTCTGCCTTGTCAGAGCTCAAGCTAGCACAACCATGTAGATTTACTGTTGTCTTCTGGGGACTATGATGCTTGAAGTTAAGTACCTGTTTAAGCGTTTGGTTGAAACAGAATTTGAAGTCGTAACAAATCCCTGACTTTGTAAGCACTTAGGGCATAAAATCTAACATTAACTTTAACAGCCAAATTGTTCTCATAGGTCTAGGGAATAAACCTCTCCCTGGGCTGTAAGCAGTGAGCTGGTCCTGTGAACATCGTTTATAGCCCCAGCTGACCACAGAAGAGGAGTTTCTGGAGAGGGAATCTGAGATCAGGTTAGTTAATGCAAATATAAAATTCAGACATCATGGCTGTTGGAGGTTCTTTTTCTATTCATTTGGTCTAATAAGAGGTACACTAGCAGGTACCTGAGCCCTTTGCCTAGGCATGACCTTCCCCTTCACACTCTGAAGTAAACTCGAGTTCTGAAAATTAGACTGCTTCCTATGTTTCCCCAGTTGTTCCTCCAACTGTAAAAGACACTACTTCTCCTTCCAGTTTCATTGTGAATTTAGGATTCAGCAGTGATGTCTCTTCCCACAGATTACTTCAGTGTGTGCCTTACTCCTCACGTTGAACCATGCTGCTGCTTTATATAATATATTTTTTGTATGTGCCAGATCAGGCTTAGGCTGAAGTAACTTGTGGGTTGAGATCACCATCCCTGGTTTTGCTTAGGGGTTTGAAAAACCAGGAGGAAAAAGATAGCAAATGTATCCTCCTCATCCTTGCTCTGAGATACCAATACTCAAGCCTTGTCTCTGGTTCTGAGGAGGAAGAAGATGATGCTCATCGGTGAGATTGTTGGTGATGCTCTCTTCTACCTCTCTTTTCTCCTGCCTTGGTGTCTTTTCCTCTTATCCACTTTCATGAAAAGCAGCAAACACTGGTACTGAGGTTTCTACTCCTGTTGACTTTTGTGGTTAGCACTTTTGTTAGCATTTGCTACCCTGACGCTATCTTCACTGTTCTGCGGCTCAACAGACAAAAAGTGGGACCTTTAAAGCATCTGGGCAGCCAGGATCTCACCTTGAAGTAAAAGTCAGTAAGAACAAAATATTACACTTCAGCCTTTGGAAGGTCCAGCCCAACACAAGTACATGTATAGACTCACCTGTTAACTTTGGCATCAAAGCTCAGACTCTCTAATTTATTTACCTGGGTGAATTCTTCTAACCTCAGTTTTATTTCAGTGCCCATGAATACAAGCATTTTGCCTGTTGGAGTTGGCATATAAACTAAAAAGAGGCAGAGGCTCTTTTTTTGAGTCCCACATGCATCCCAGTCTCTTCTTCCCAGTTGACCTCCTCACTTGACCAGGTGGGATGAGGCTGGCACCCAGCTTGCAAACATCAAAAACAAAGCTAGTTTTGAAGGCAGAATGTGTAGTGAGACATTCCCTGGTTGACTCATTGGGAGAGGAAGGTTATCGTGCAATGCCCAGTTATTGGAACCAGGTGGGCTTTTTTGTTTGCATTTATCTTTCTGCAACCTCTTCTCCTAAAGCTTGGACACCCAGGCCAACCTGGTGATGCCAGCCTGAAACTGTGTTAGAATAGCAGTGTTTTGTATACACACATACATACCTACCTATGCTCTTTCTCACATGTCTCTCTTTTGTACATTTCTGACCTCTGCTTTTAGTCATCCATTGCCAACCAGGGTAGTAGGAATTTCTCTGAGTCAGATGTTGCATTTCTGCAATATTTCAATGTCTTCTCTAATTTGCCATCTCCAAAAGCAAGCCTCTGGGAACACTCTAGCAAGAGGTGTATTTGAAGAACTATAACCCTGTGTGGTATTTATACTTGTATTTATTTGCTGTCACATGGTGAAAGGGGAAAAAGCTTTGTGGCTTTTGCCCATGCTGCCCATCACAAAGCTGTGAGCAGTTCTGGTGGGATGCAGTTGTTGAGTCACTGTGTTTTCTGTGATGCTAAAACCACAGTCAAAAGGTTTTTGTTTTGACCTGTGAAAATTGCTAGTAACGTAGGGTGAGCCTTACTTGGTTGAATGCAACTGGATACTGCTTTCTGAGGCACTGGGATTTTGCCACAAAATTATTCTCTTATATTGAATATATTCTCCATGTCCTGGCTACCATCTGTGGTTAATTTCCCTTCCAATTTCCTGCCAGCAATCCACATTGGTTTAGAAAAATCTGAGCTAACAAGTGTCACCTGAGCTCTGAGATCAATATTGTTTGGAGAAACAATTTAAGCCACTTTTTTTGAATAGAATTTCCTCATGAGGGCACAAATGCTCATAAATTCTTATCCCACTAATTCATGAGGCATCTTTCAGCTGCCAATATTCAATAGGAATTGAAAAAATAAGAGCATGATGATTTACTTTGAAAATTGCAGGACGAGCATGTGTTATGGCAATGTTTCTGTGGTTCCTTAGAAAACTGGTTGCTATTATAACCAGTGATGGATGCTTGAGTACACAGATCTTGTTATGAAAGAATTCAGTGAACGTGTGTATGTACAATGTACACCGATATGTGCCAGAAATTGTTCCACTGCTCTTCTGTGATACGGAAATAGGCTCTTCTCTTAACAGGCAACTTAGGTTAGAGTAGTTGTTATGTTGCCTTAACTTTCTACACTGCCTTTTTCTTACTTAGTATTAGGATCTGTGCAATGATACATAGGTTGATACCCAGAGGTGGGTGTGGATGTGATGTAAGTGGAGTAGGAAAACACTGGCCAGTGCACAACATCCAAAGGGCTGAGATGGGTTTCTAATCAGGTTTGCAAATGTTTTAACTCCTTCCCTATCTCTGGGTAATGTCCTGATATTAACTTATATTAGTCCTGTTAGGAACAGAGTCACATTTCCCTTCAAGGCCTTCCCTCACCAACATGAAACACTGTAGGTTTAACCAACGTAATATTCAGGATGGAAGCAGAGCTGCAAGGAAGAGGAGCATGGACTTTACAGTTATATTGCATGAACAAGGGGAACTTTTCCTCTGATTCAGGAATTCTGCACCATGGACTTCTAAATGACCAATGACCCTGGTATGAACATGGTCCTGTTATTAATTCATTTGAAATACAGACTTGCAGGTGACAAGCAGAACATATTTTGATAGCAGTGTCAATCCTCCAGTTGCCAAAACGTACTCTTCTGCAACACAGGACAATGTTCTGGCTCAAAGCAGTCAACATGTCCTTTTGTAGACAGTCATTTGTTTGTTAGAAAAGATGGTGACAAAGGGGAAAACAGATGTATTTATAATACAGTTATTTAGTAGCGGGAGTTCAGATGGGAGAATTAATTCGAAAACTTATTTATTGTCTTAATGATTGAAGAAACTCAAACAGATCTTTGGTGTAGCAAGTTATTGTGTAGTGCTTGAGGGACAGAAGGACTAATCTCATTCATGGTGTCTGAGCATCTAACCAATTTAACCCACTGTATTTGAAGTAATCTGAAAACTCACCTTAAGAAAACATAGGCATTTGCCCAGGTTCTTCTAAATCCCCAATGTAAGTAGCAAGTTAGATTGCCCTAAAATTCCCTAGAATGCCCTAAAATGCCTGTGTTATTCACTGAAATGGAGGGCTAGACTGGACACAGTGATTCTCTGGTTTGAGAGTTTTAGGGTTTCTTGTTTCAATGGCTGTTGCATGTGAAATGCATGAGCCGTTGACAGGGAACACTCAGGATTCCCCTGGACACTTGAAGGTTCTCATCAGTGAGATACAAAACCATGGTTCACCTTAATTTGTCCTCCAGAATCTTTCAGTCTTTGTTGCATATTGGTCCAACCTCAATTGTTTGTACCTTCTGTGGATTAGCCCTTAGGTTGATGGTTGAATACCATCTCCTGAGAAATGGAGTCTTTGCTGGCTGATCTGGGTGCAGAACGTGGGGTCCCCTTGCTAGGGAAGTGTGAGCCTCAGGCCATTGTATAGGCTTAATGTTGGTAACAGGGTTTCTGCAGAACCTCAAATCACACATTGATTTACGTGGTGGGTCTTAGAAAATGCAATATCAAATGTGCAGATTCAGAATGTATGCCACCTGCAAAATGTTCAGTGCAAGAAAATGCATGTAAAGCTGGTGTTTGGTTGAATGTAGCTTTTATCATCTCCCTTTCCAAAGCCCCCCACCTCAAACATATTGCATGTAAAATCACTTTTACTGTTTAAATTATAAATTTATCAAAATCCAGACAGTCATTCATACTGGCAAGACTTAAGTGAATTTTATGACAGCCAGTCTGGATTTTGACAAAACTCTTGTCTTCTCTTCTAAATCAATGGCCTGGGTGTGAATATCCTTGAGCTAATGGGAATCCTGTCTGTATCCAGGTCCTAAATTTGTGTCTCAGACCATTTCCTTTGCTGATGGAAATCGCTCATTTTGATCTCATTGGAATGTTTGCTTTGGAGACCACAAATGTCCTTTCCTTATGCTTAGGCAATCTGGGAAGAGAGGCAGGTTTTGCCTGGCCACTTGCCACATCTGCATGCAGTGAGAAAATGCTCATATAGGTTCATGACCACAGAAATTGTTTTAGAATGATTTCTGTTCTTGTTCTTAGTGTCTTGAAGTGCATGTTTCTATTTTTGTCCCCATAAGAAAGAGGAAACCTAGCCTGAGCTGTATTTTAATATGCACAAATACACACATAAGTGATTTTTTTTTTGAAGTGACAATAATTTATGAATCTAACAACTGCACAGAAGACAGCACTTTGATATACTCCTGACAAAGAAGGGAAAACCACAATTGCACTCCCTCAGAAAACTTAATATTTGTTTGTGAGAAGACAGACAGCAATTTACCTAATATATAGCAAGTACTGCTTGTTTCAGTGCAGTCATGTAATTGATAGCATCTTTCCATTCTGCTGTTGGGAAGAGTATTTACATAGCAATGTTTTCTCTTTAGTTTAGTCCATGCCAAAGAGTGCAATTGTACTGATATTGCAAACACAGATTAACATGAATGTATTCACCTGAGTGCTTAAACTTTTCTACCTCTCATAGCTGCTGTAACTGCTTGAACAGTTATTGCACACAATAGTCAAAAGAACTGAATCCATGTGAAAGTCTAAATCTTCTTTTCAAAGACGGCTAAAGGATTTAGGATTTAACTGTTATTAGCTTCCTGTCAGATCCTTATTCCTAAAAAAAGGGCATAGGCATCCAAGAAGGACTGTCTGAATATCCCTTTTGATTAGTCAAACACTGATTTTTATTTTATTTTTTTCAATTTTTTTTCTCACCAAAACAAAAAGCCAGCAACTTTGATTTGTTAGACATGGAAGGTTGTATGTTACCCGAAAAGCTGCATTTCACAGGAGTGGCAGAAAGCGATGAGCTACTTGTTAAAATGCCTGTAATGGTCCTTCTCCAGGCATCCCCATGGGCAGGTAACTGCAAGGCACAGGTTTAATCTCCCCCTCTGCCTTGGAGACACAAACCTCCATCTACATGGCAAGTACTGACACCATGGTGTTATCCTGGATCCCCTTCGAATCCTCCTGTTGGAGCTTTTCTACTTGGCATGAAACTCCCAAATAGCAATGTTTTAGCCTGGTGGATCTGGTGTTTATCAAGGAGATAAAGTACTGGGCAGCAAGAGCTGCTCACTGGAATAGCTTCAATTATTTGTATATGGTAGAAACTGAATTTGAGGAGGTTTTGTTCCCCTTTTCTGCTTGACTATGTTGTAAAGTAAGGGTCGAGACAACCTGTCAGGAGATGGGAATGAAGATCCATTGCTACTGTTTATGTCTTGGGTAATCTCTTATACAAGTGAGTAAACAGCTGGGTGACAAAACCACTCTTTGTCTCCTCTTTATTTTTCCCTTGTTTCCCTGCAGATTTGGGAAAATTTGACTCCAGTTTGTATACAACTTCTGAAGAATGTTTATAGATGTCAGAAAAACTGCAGCTCTTTACCCTTTGTCAAAAAATAAGAACAAGTGTCACAGATTTTCCTTTTTCTCACTCGAGCTCTCTGAGGTATGACAACAAACCCTTTCCTTTACATAAACCAGGCCTGATTTGGGTGACACATTGCTCTAAGAGGTTCCCAAGGCTGGTGCCAGCAATTGCTTGAGGAACCTGGTGGAATTAAATGAATGCTATGTCAAGTTATAAATTTTAAGGCAGGCAAATGTTAGAAAATCATGTCATGATATCCCACAAAACACAGTCCAGACCTCTTCCTCCACTCACTCCTGCAGCATAGGGAATTATTGTTCCCTGCTAATGGTGAAGTCCAACAGTTTGTGTCTGAAATAGAAAACATCTTCCTGCAACACACTGGATTTTGATGGCATCAAAATCTTTCCACTCTTTAGGCTGCTGCAAGAGTTTTAACTGTCATTGTTTAAACAGTGTTCAATATTTGACTTCAAAAGGTGCTCACAGTCTCCTTACTCAAGCACAATCTTCAGGAGCTGAAAGCACTGCTTTTGCTAAATGTTGAAGAGAAGCTCCGTGCTGAACAGCATCCCCTCAGTGGGAGGACCACTGCAGTGAGGTCCACAGCCAGTGCAGACTGATGGCATCAGAGCAGTTCTGGACAAATATTCTCTGAAAAAAACTATTGCTCTTTTTCAGCCCAAGCTACATAATTGAGAAATCAATATATTGTGATCTGAAGTACACTGCTGAGAGGTTTTTGAAGGTTTATAAACAAAAGAACAAGCAAAAACATCCAACAGTTCTACTAACTTCTTCTTCCCTGGATCCTTTCATCGCCAAAAACATTCCTGCAGACTTCACAGAGGGTTTTATTGCCATCAGGCTTGATCAGGTCTTATTTCTCACATCTCTTTCTACTGGGAACAAGGAGTGCTGAGGGGTACAGCACAGAAATAGGTAGTGAGGAGAACTGCTAGTGAATTTCCTGTGAGGGATTTCAGCTACCAGGCTGTGATGTGAGGGATTCAGCGTGTCAGTGCCTGTGCTGGCAATGCTGATGCCAATGTCAACCTTTGCTCGGCCCGCTCAGCCCCAGCCTGCTCATGTGGCTTCACAAAATGCAAGGCATCTTCCTGAAGTATGTGTTTGCCTAAACTCAGCTTCTGGAGAGAGCCACCCTTGTCAGCTGTGCAAATAACTGGTGTAAAGGTGCTGGCATTGCCACCAGGCTTCCAGGGGTTGCTTTGGAAACCTCTTCTTTCTGTGTTGGCAGATCCAGATACCCTACAGCTGGCCCTTTGCCTAGTGCAGCTTGTGACTTTGTGTGGAGAAGGAAGGACTGTTCCCAAATCTCTGTAGACGTCCCATTTTTGAAAGGAACACATTAACACCAATAGTTTTAAAAGGTTTGATTTTTGTGTGGTGTCACCTGCAAAGATCAGAAGAAAATTTTTCTTGCTTATAAGTCAGTGCGGAGCCTGAAAGCATTTCAACCTCTCTGAAATGTCTGCCCTGTGACTTATGTACTCACGAGCTGTTGTCTCTTCTTACAGCCACATGGGAAAAGCTTTATATGAGTCTAGATTAACCGCTGTGTTACGCTGCTAAAGAGGTCCCTGCATCATGGGTGTTTGGGGACAAAACTGAACAGTTTTTCATAATTTGTTTAACCGTTGAAAGCAGTAGAGGGGTAGATCCTTTGCTGGTGTACATAGCTGAGTTTTGTAAGTCATGCTGGAGCCACACCAGTCCACACACACTGAAGGTAGAGCCTGGTCTGTTTTAAATACTATCTCTCATGATTTGTATGGGCTTTTGCAGTGTAATGACTGCTGATTTGGAGCTTTAATTGCATGCATTTGACAGAAACAGAACTGGAGTGAGGTTTGTAATTGTTTTGATACAGTCTCAAAAGGGAAGCTTTTTACTAGCATTTTAATATAGCCCTTTGTAAACACCTAGCGAATAAAAATTCTGAGTCCAATCCTGCTAATGGAGTCACTGACAAAATTTCCTTTGGCTTTAGTAGGAGCTGGACTGGGTTCAATAATGTTACTGATAATGAGTTAATGTGTTTTATATATTGATGCTTTTTGCTGGACAGTGCATTGGCTTTTTATGATTTGGTGATATATACAAATAAATTATCTAAAAAGACAGTATTTCTGTGCCTGTTTTTTGAAGGTGAATTTAAATTGTTGCAATGCAAGATAAAAAGTAGTTTTCAAAGTCGGTGGTAGTATTTTAGTTTGTATACTCATTCCCCAGCATCTCCAAGACATAGCTTGCATAGTCAAGGATACAACAAAACATCCTAAGCTGCCTGAGCCCTTTTGATACCAAAGTCCAGCAGTGAACCTTAATGCCATGGGAGGCAAGGAGAAGATGCTCCCATGTCAGCATGCAACTGAAAGGCTTCTTGTTAACAAATGTAGAGGGCGACCACAGGCTGTATGGGAAGATTCATTTTCTAAATGCCAACTGGTCAATTTTCTTCTTGTAACATCAGCCTTTCTCTTCTGGGGTGGGCCTGAAGGTTCCCAACAGCTATCCTGGAGTAAGGAATTAATAGGAAACTACTCCATGCTATTATGTTAGAGGTTCCTGAGTGATTCCTTGAGGGCAGCTGGTAATACCCTTTTTCTAGTCACATGCTTCCAGCTTTTCTGCTTGCTTCACAGTGGCGAAAGACAGAAATTAAAATTAAAATTGCTGCTATGGGCTTATCCTGCTCCATTAACTTCTTTCCAGACTAGCTGGGTTGGAAAGATGAAGGAAGGGAGTGGACCTAGAAGCAGTCTTTGGGGTTGCCTTTTACCATCACTAATGCTGAGCCCATTAAAAGGTTAATGTAAAAAAATCTGGTGTCGTCTCATTGTGTCCTTTTCTATCTCTTCTATTTGTATGGGTATGGATATGCCTGCTAGAGCAATCAGGTGCTGTTGATGTGGTGAACCTGCCTGAAGGGGGTGTTGGCAGCTGCTTCTCCATTCCTGCTGCAGAAATGTACTGAACACTATCAAAACGATGCTTACCCTGTACTGTTGTGATCTGCTGATTTTTGTTATGCATTAATTTAATACTCATTGCATAAGGGATATTAGGTGGCACTTCTATCCTCAGACTCTGTTGATAGCCCATTTTCACACCCAGACCTCCTTCTACTCTCTTCTGGCCCTTTGACTCTTGTCACCCAGGGCAAGAGTGTGCTCCTGGGAAGCCCACCTACTTGCTATCTGCTTCAAACATTGCTGCAAGAATTCTGTCCTCCATCACTCCCTCTTTCAGCTCTTTAATGATAAAACATGACCATTTCCAAGATGGATTAAATAATTTCTCACAGCTGGTTGACTGCAGGTCTCCTGACTTCTAAAGCTCTTCACCACACTAGCACCAGCATGAATTCAGGTGAGCATTTTGACCATTTGTAATGAATTACATGCTCCTTTTTTACCTGTTTATGGGTAATTATCAGGAAAAAGAAATACTACCCAGCATGGCCAGCAAGGGAATTATTACCCAACACTGTTGATTTTGTGTAACTTTAGAGGTTTTATCAGCTCTTCCAAAGTCACAAATGTGTCACATCTAGAAAACAGCACTGAACAAGAGTAAGGAGAAATCCCATCTGGCTCACAGCAGTAAAGATAGATCTGTGGTAGATAAAGAACAGAAAGAAGGGACAGAATAGGAAAAGGGTGTGTGTGTGTAATGTGTGTAAGCAGGATGGATGAATGGGGAAAGACCGTCAGTGTGAGAAGGAAATAAAACAGGTAAGTCCACAGTAAAGCTGTGCAGCAGTACTTAAATGCAGGTCCAGGAGTTGGGATTTTTTCTCCTATTCCCAGCCTTGTTATTGACCTGCTTCATTCACTTACACAGATGCACTGCCTTTCTCAGCTTCAGTTTCTTCACCTGCAAAATGCCACCACTCTCCTGGGGTTTAGTTTCTATTTATTTCAAATATTCTGGCATTGTAGCGAATTTGTTTTGGCTTTCTGCAGCCTGCTATGTATCTGACTGACTGCAGTAAACAATTCTGACCCTGGAGGCCTTGCAAGGCTTTGGCAAGTTCTCAACACCACTCAAGTACTGCTTTTGCCCATGTTCAAAACTGTCCCAACCACAGCCTGTGCAGAAGCCAAGAATAGCCATTGCTCTGCTTAATTTCCCTGACAGCCCAGATGGGATAGCTGTTCTCACGTACACCGATAAAGTTGGGCCTCAGCAAGGAGAATGTGGCCATTTTCTGTTTAAAGCAGACCAGTAAAGTTGTCCCATACCTGTCTGCTGGGGAGCTGTGCAGGGAGGTGACACTCATGGACTTCACACTGCCTCCTGACCTTCCCTCTTGGTCTTAAGAGGAGTTCCTGTTTTACCTTAATCCTTTGACTTCTTTTAAAGTTACCAAAACTAGGTTGCTAACGTAATGGAAGGATTCACTCTACTGCATTCACTCTTGAGATTGCTCTGTTCTTGTCAGCTCAGGCTTGGTTTCTTGTTGCCATGACTTGCAGTGAGGGAAGTACCCCTTCAGAAAAGGCTCCTGTTTTGAAGGGGTACTTGCTACATACTGGGAGGACATGTCATTCCAGAGACAAAAAAATGAAGGCCACTGATTGGCCAATATGAACATTAGAAAATGGAAACAGAAGTTGTAATGACACCCTTGCCCCATGTATGCACCAATCCAAACCTTTTCGTCAAAGATTCACCAGCACACAAGTTTAAATCTTTTCTTCTTTATTACCTAAACAGCAGGTCTGAGGTGGGGGAGTGGGAAGGGAAGCAGCAATGAAACTTACCCTCTGAGGTGGGGTACATGAGCAATTTGCACAAAAAGCCACTGAGCTAAACATTCCTTCTGCTTCCCAGACCAGCAGCGTGTTCAATGCAATTGCTGTGGCTTTTGACATCTTAGGAGAAGCACAAGAAGGGCCACTGAAGTCACTTCTCGCCATCTCTGACTGCAACTTTTTTGACTCAAGTTGAGCTGCTGCCTACTCTCCTCTTGAGAGAAGGCTGAATAATGTTTTTTTTGTTTATCCTCTGTTTGGTTAAAGTCTTTGGGCTGCTTGGAAGAAGATTGTTGGGGCAGAGAGATACGGCCCTTTTTTTAAAAAAAACAATTAAAAATAGAGCACCATTTTTTTCTTTGTAGTGGGTTGCGGCAGCAGGGGAGTTTGAGCCAAGGTCTTGCAGGCATCTCCACCATCTTCTCTGCAGTGTTTTCATTCTCTCTCTTTTTTTTCTTCCTTTCATTTAGCTCTTACAGGTGCTGATGTCACTCATGCCAAATAAACCCAAGCACACATCCAGTGCTATTTGACAAGAAATTAAGACCTAAAAAGCTGATTGTACTGGTTTTGTCAAGAAAGAAATCACAGCTGAATCTCATAAGCTTGCACTCACTTGTTCTCCACTCCGACACCCCAAGCACCATTCCACATTTATTACATGAGCTCTGTTAAAAGAGAGATTAAAAGATACAAGATACAAGATACAAGATTAAAAGATACAAGAGCTCTGTTAAAAGCTCTCCCTTCAGAGAGATCACATACTATGGTGGAACAATGGAGAGGTGAAGGGGCTTTGCTTCCCACACCTTCATAAACAATCCACATTACCGTTATACAAGGCCTTGAACATCAGACATTAATGCATAACCTCAGACTGAATACAAGCACTATCATAAATCTTGTAAACTCAGCTTGTGGGGCTTATGGACTAAATCAAACCCAGAGGATTAAACTACTGATTTGATAATTAGCTTAGGATTCAATGCTGCTATTTATTATGTTAGGCAAATAAACTATTTACTGTATAAATGAGTTTTCATGTTCTTTTTCACACCTGGGAGTCCAGTAAAACATTAAGAAGCAGTTTTTCCCCATGGAGAAAAAATACATGAAGGGAAACCAAGAAAGCCATTTGCTGGGATTTTACTAATAATCATTTCAGGTGTATAAACATAGCAGCTTGCCAAGCTTTTGGCCACCAGAGCAGCATTTGTGCAATAGCTCAGCTTTATTTCAACTTTTGCAGAATAGCTCTTAGGAGACTTGAGGAGAAGGATGGTTTGGTATTTAAAGCCTTGACCTACTGACTCAGGAGACTTTTATTCAGAGCTTGCTGCTGCCTCTACAGATCAATGTATTTCTCTCTCTCCTTTTGTTGCTATGAGCAGTTTATAAGCTCTTTAGGAGACAAAATTCAGATACTTGGTTGCTGTTCAGGATCATGGAGCATGTGTTTGGTGGGACCTGTAGGTGCTAATATGACTGCTCAGTAATGTGAAAAAAAAATGAAACAAGAAAGGACAATAAGTGGCTGCTGGACAGTGCACAACGGGGGTGGTTTTCTTGCTCTTTGAGGTGGATTCTCATATGTTCCCTGCATGTGGCTGGAGTAGACTGGGAGCTTTGTGCTGCCACATACTAGTTAACAGTGTCCTGAGACGTCTGTCAGGCTGGAGGATATTGCTACTGCCTCATAAACCAAGTCCAGCATTTCTGAGCAATGTGTCTGATCTGAAGGAAGAAGATAACAAGTCGGGATTGAAATTCCTCCAGGACTTTGACATCTTGCTTCATGTTGGTGTAGTAGAGACTCAGAGCCAGGATCAGCACTGCGCAAAGTGAGAGCCACAGGAGCACAGGCAATCCAGATGATGACCTGTCATCTACTGAACAGTGATGAGGAGGAAAAAAGAAAGGAACATTATTTTAGTGTCATCTTAAACACTTCCCAAATTTCACTCCCTGCTGATGCATTTGTCCCACATTTCTGGGAACAGCAGGGTACATGGGGTTCTAGTCGTGAGAACTTCTGTAGGCATCAGTTAAGTGATTGTGAGTCACACCTCCCGATGGAGGGTGGTGAGTATAAAAGATCTCATCTAATGGAGCATTTAAAGAGTTTAATTACATACAGTAAGAACAGAATTACCATAGCTAACACATGATCTCAAGTTTCCCTCCAGCAATTATTTTTTACACCTTTAAGCTAAATATTAGGTTAAATACTAGGACAATATTAAGCTACCTTGTCTAATTATTAAATGCTCACAAATGTTCCATAAAAGAGAGAAGTTCTGGATTTCTGTCCTTTTCTGTGGCAACAGCTTGTCTGGGGCTCCTTCCTGCAGGAAGAGCCAAGGTCTGGCTCCATTAACTGAAAGGCATATTTAGAAAGCTGTGGCAATTTAACCTCTCTGTAAGTGCTAGGTGTGCTAGTTACACTGGAACACCCCCAGCACTTGCTTTTCAAAAATAGTTCAAGGATATTTAAAGTACTATAGATCAGGCACAGTACACATGTGGAAATCAATGGGCTACATTTACCTCACCAACAACCATGCCACAACCCTTGCACGTGTGTATCCATCCATGAGGCTCGGGGATGCAGTCTGGTACAGATCTAGCTGCTCTGTTTGACTGCATGGCCATTGCACAATCAGTATTATTTTATAAAGCACTTTGAGTATTAAACACGCAGTATAAGGCCAAATTCATGCCTGAATAAAAATCCATAGTGTGCAGCTATTTTCCTGCCATATGCACATAATCAATAAGGAGATAAAAATGCAGTGTGTATTGTTATGGGTAAAGGGCCAACATTAGCTGAAACATATTTAAATTAGCTTCTACTATGAGCCCTGGAATACACAGCAGTCAATTAAACTGTCATACAGATGTACAGAGAGGAAGGTAAAAGCCATAAAACCAAGCAAGAAACACATAATAATGTATCAAAAATTGTATGGGGAAAAGGTAAAATGTCAATAGGCAGTCATTTTATAGCTAACCAGAAACCAAATCAATGTCCCATAATAGATCTGAGTGAATTATTTGCAGCAAATAATTTATTCATTTGAATTTAGCCCTTCTTTCTGTTTGCAAATTATCCATGAGCAGACTTCAATTTTTCTAAATTTGTTTATTTGACATTATTCTGTGAAAGGTTTATACAAAGGTATTTAGTCAGGGAATTACTCACCACTTTCTGCTTTTGCAGAGATTTGTGGTTTGCAAGTTGGTATTTCCCTTGTGTGATCTCCCATGTCACAAGATACAGTTCTTGACTGGGTGACCACCTGCCTTTCAAAGCATGATGCCTGGCTGATGAGCACCCCTGGTGAAACGTTTTTTTGAAAGCTGAACAGCTTTTTACATCAGTTCTTTCCTATGAAGTGCTTATAACTGTTTCCAGCCTTGCAAAAGTTACTTTCCATGTGAAATTTCTTGGTGACCTCAAATGCAAACCTGGTTTTTCCTTATGTCCTCTCAATTAGGGAGTATGTTCAGTCCAGGAACAAAAAAAAGTGATGTGGAAGAATAATCCCACCCACAAAATAATAATGAGCTAAGCTTGCAACAGCTTCAGCACTTCACTACAATTATGTGCTTAAATGTAAGTTCTCTCTTTTCTAGATTACAAATAGAAAATTAACGCTTAAATTTGTTAGTTAAGTTGGTGGAACAGCACACTTGTCCCCGGCCATGTGCCCAGTCTAAGAAAAAGGCAGTTCATCTGAGAAAAGCAGTGGACCAGGATACAGGAGATTTTGGTTCAGTTCCTGCCTTAGACACACATTTTCACTGTCACCTGAGGAATATTTGGTCTTTCCTTTTCCACCTGGCTCTTTCCCACCTACCGTGCCATGTTCCTACCCCAATAACTGCCTTAGCTGATGCTGCTGTTGGCATGAGCATACAATCCCTCTTCCTGGGCAATAACAACAGCTGGGGATGTGGGAACATCTGTTTCCTTTTGGCCTCCCAACACTCTGGCTCTTTGTGTGCATATATATACATGTATATATACATATATATGTACCCCTCTCCCCTTACTGCACTGCACAGAGCATGGGCTCGGTGTTGGCCAGGGCCTTTAGAAACAACCACCATCATAAGAACATCTAGGTACAAAGATACACACGTTTGTTTGAGGATCTGTGAGGCTGGCTGCCTCAAACAACCTTGCAAACAGAAAGGAAAAAACTGATTATTTTTATTATTTCTACCCTGCTGCAAGCATATAAATGAATTGTCTCTTCCCCACATATGCAAGTCAGCAGGGAGAGCTACTGTTTCGCTCGGGGTGCTTTCCATGCATATCTTAGTGAAAAACCTGTGCCTATTCTATTGCCATAAAATATATTAATTATATTTAAATTAAAAATAGCTTCAGGGATTTCATTTTTGTTTCCACTATTTGTCTTACTAGATGTCTTGTTTAAAATACTGCACCAGACCTCATCAACACCTTGCGCTTCATATGTTGAGAAGAAAAAGCAGCAACTACTGACAGTAAGAAATGCTTTGTATACAGAGGATATATTAGCACAGAGCATCCCAGCAGCAGCAAAGCAAACTCAGATTAGTGCCACGGATGGCTCACAGTTATAATGTGAAACTTCTACTTACCCACTGCATAGTCACAGCAGGAAATGACTAGAAAACAAAATGAAAATGTTCTTACACACCTTGAAAGGCCTCTTTGCAGCAGATGAATAAGAAAGCAAACACCATGCAGCATCTCTGAAACTGCCTGTCACCTTATAGATGCTGGGCTACCTCTTACACTGCTTTTGTCTGTACGAATTTATGCCAGATGAGGCTCTACCCACTCCATGCAAACATGCAGATGTAGGTGCACTTCAGAAAAGTGAGAAAAAGTTATTGTTTGGGGAATTTCTGCTGTTGCAGGGTGGTCAGGAGTCAGCTCTTGCAAAAAAGACCTCCCAATTCCTCATCATATCTAGAAGGCAATGCAAGTAGATCAGCAGGCTGAGAGAGGAATGAAAGTTAAGAAAACAAAGCCCACTGCCAGAAAAAACTTTCATCCAACAATATCCTGGAACTGCCTCCACTTAGCAGCCAGGGCCCAGATGCAATTCAGGATGAAAAATCCAGAGAATGGAAAAATTTCAGTTGTGCCAGCAACCTTCATCTTTCCAGCCTCTGTATTAGTAACATTGCATGGACATACACAAATTGTCTAAATCACAGGCTCTTTGCAACACAGAATATTAATTATGGGTTGGGATATTTTTCATGGCTTCATGGAAAAGAGTCAGAGACTTCTCCATCCTTGCAGCTCCCTGGAAATGGAGCATGGCTGTGCTAAATTCAGGGCCCATGAGAAATGAACCAAGTCCCCCAAGCTGGACTGACCACAGGATTACCAGTGTTGATGTGGGGGAAGGACTCTGGTATTACACCTTATCAAAATCCTGCTCTTGAACAGTCAGATGATCTCTGAAGAATTTGGGGCTGACTCAGTGAGTGTTTCCAGGAGTTCAGTTTTGATGGGCCATGCCAACAACCTTATCAAGAAACAGCTTTTCACTCCTGCTTTAGGAGACACCAGAAACAATGCATTGCAAACCCAACGCAAGGTCTGTGTACAAACACAGTAGTGGATACCAAGCCTTGTTTTTAGAAGCTGAGTGGCAGTCCAAACAGGTGGCTGATATAGAAATTTTACCATTTTGTCACCTGTGTTTTTACTGACTGATGTATCAAAACCATACAATTTTATTTCCCTACCAATAAATACAATTTTTCTTAGTTGGGTCAGTTTGTGAAAGTCAGAATGAAGCAGCAGTTCTTATTTGGTTATGAATCATGTATAGCACATGCAGAAGTGCAAACTGGATCCTTGTGCTAGACCTCTGCTTAAGGTTGACCTATCTTCAAACTGTTATTTTGGATCATGAATAAAAGACCAGAAGTTATGTTAGCTGGATCATTCCCTAGTTGCCCTCATTGGCTGAAATGGTTACATCTTGGCTGCTTTTAATGCCAGTGGGCCAGCCAGGCTCAGACCTTTACTATTGTATTCTGTGGCATGCATGCGGCTCAGAGACATGTAAGGGCTGGCTCCCTCCCTCCCACTAACTCCGAGTTTCCCAGAATGACATAAGTGTGTTTAAATTTGGTCTGAGATCCTTTCCTATAAGTGGAAGCTTTGTTCTGGGGAAGACCTGGGGTTCAGCCAAACCCATGGTCTACTGCGATCCCTGAGGCTGCTCTAACTTGACCCAGGAGTCTGTATCCTCCCAGGGCAGGCAGACAGACCAATGGACCAGGTAATCTGCAGAGCACAGAGCAAAGACTATTTTTCCTCTGCTACGTGGTGAGCTCAAAATCACAAATAACATTATCAGAGGGGGAAGCTGATGTGGACAGACATGGTGAATGCTAAAAAGCTAGAAAGGTCATGTCAAAGGGCTCAATAGCTTGAGCATACCATGTTCAATGACTTCTTCTGGCTCACGAAATCGAACCCTTCTCTCTGCTTTCCGCTTTTCCCCCACAGCTTGGTCCACAGGTGGCCTTTTCCTCAGTATTGAAGGAGGATATCTACTGTCTTCTGTCTAAAGAGTCAATCAAAACACAAAACACATGGCTATTCAAACTAAAATAATGCATCTGGGTAAAGCTTTGAGCTTTTGTGGCTATGTTACCATGTCCCTTGAAGGACACAATATGAAACACATCTGGTTTGACATTTATAGTCAGACCACTGTAATATTTATAACAAGATAATATGGATATGCCTCCATTGTCATAGATCTTCAGTACTCTAAAGCTGTCTTCTCAGAAAAAAGGTTGTTTAAAGTAAAGTAAAGCAAAGTGTTGAGAAAAGATTTCTCTAAATTGGAGTGAACAGTTACTGAAGGTGCTGTTCAACAGCCCTGGGGTAGATGGACATAAATGTGATATGATATATGTGAATGATATCACTGGGAGCACCTTTGAAATGTTCTTCTTAGCCAAGCAGCTCCGTTCTGCATGCAGTGTTGCCAGTTCAACAACAGAGACTATGCAGCAGCCTTGGGTTTGGACACTATCCTGATGGATACGTGAAGGTAATTTGTTTTCACTTTGATATCACAGTTATGTTGTTGCTCTGGTTTTTGCTTGGAAGCCACACTCAGTCTTTGATAACAGAATCAGATTGCTGTGTATTCTGCCAAATGACAAGAAACAGCTGCAACAATAGTAGTAAGTCCCACTTCTGTGACAAAATGGTCTCCACAGTCAACTCCCTGAAGTGAATCCATAGCATCTTAGTTCAGAGACACCCACTGTCCTCTGAGAGGGGAAAGAAGATTGCAAGTTTTCTGCTTTTCAAAGACCTAAGTGGATGGCAGAGACTCTCCACATTTTATTTTTACTTTCAGATTGAAGTCGTCTTCTCTACCCCTTTCTTCCCCTTCTCTCCATTCCTCTGCTAGGTAAAGGGGTTTGTTTGCTCCTTCTGGTCACTGTCCCTGCTCCTTTTTTTCCCCTCACGTGGCATTTCCCCACTTAGTGATAGCACACTTCTTCCTCCATGTTTTTCTTCCTGCTTTAATTTTTCTGTTTCTCAATGCTTGCTACTTTTGCCCATTTTTAAACCCAAACACCCTTGTTCTACAGCTTTTCTCTTTGGAAGCTTTCTCCACAGTCATCATTTTACACACCAACTCCTTGGGCTGCAGAGGCAGGATTAGGTCCCATTAACTACAGTCTGGGGACATCAGACCACAAAGGGCAAGTAGGTTTCCCTATGCATCACACTCTGAATAATCTCAGACAGCCACATAACATAGCCATCAGGAACTGTCATGGTAAGGAATGTCTTCAGCTTTGATACCTTCTCCTGAGGGATTTATAAATCAGATTTTGGCTAATTTATCAGTGATAAGGATGCTTTCTCTGAGCTTGGGGTCTTACAAGCATCCATACCACCTCTGTCTCATGACCAGGAACAGTGAGGTTTGGAGCTCTATGTTTTTTATTTAGCAGTTTAGAAGCTGGAATACCTATCCAGGGTATAGGAAACCTGGATTCAACTTCTTTCTAAGTCCAGAGGAATATGAGCCCACACCTCTTACATGCAAGTCCTCATCATCAGAACTATGGTGCACATGTGGGAGCAGGAAATCTCAGTCTCTGCCACTGAAGCCATCTTGATTGGCCTTGAATAGTTAAATATTCATTGAGCGAAAGAAAGAAAGAATGAAAGAATGACTTTACAGCCTGGTGTTTGTGTGCTCCCTTGGGGATGGGAGAAGTCTGCTCCTATCCTTGCTCCAATGAATACTTAATAGGAAATACTTAAATATTCATTGGAGCAGTGACTGGGAACAGGGTCTCTCATCTACCAGGTGAGTACCCTAATCACTCTGTTATAGCCACACACACTTTGTGACATAATGAATATTTAATTAGTCTGTGTAAAATGAAACAGCTTTAGGGAGATACAGCAGAAGATGCTTAACTCAGACTAGCAGTGGTTATAGCTTTAGCTGGGAAGGCTCCTCCCATGGCACAACCAAGGAAACTGAACCTTATATTTGAAGAGATTTATAACTCTAAGTGAAGCTCTTGTCCATATGAACTTTTCCAAACAGATAACAGTTACATCACATCAGAAAAGAAAACATTAAACAACTACCTGGTTGGGTAGCACCTAGCCAAGGAAGACCTAAGAAATGAAGTGGAATTTACAATGTTTACTAGACTTCAACAACTTATGGAAATCAAAGCTACACAGTGCCAGAAAAAAATGATGCATTTTCCCCTCAGACAGAAACCCAGTGTTAACATACTGTGATAAGAGCTGGAAACCTACCAAAGTGTTAGTCATGAAATTATACGTCCTTAAAAACAACACATTTGTGAGAAGCTCTGGGCATTGGATACAAGGACTCTATTGCTCATCAAGAGATTACTTACCGGCAGCTCCTCTGCACTAGGATCAGAAGGTGGGGCTGGACATATTTGGGACATGTACTCTGGATGCCAACATGAAGCCTCCCACACGAAGCTTATTTTGGAAAGCCACTTGTTCAAGAAAATGAGAAGGACCAGGGGAAAGCGTCTGGAGATCCCTCTTCAGCGATGACCAAGCAGGCAATGCCACTGAGCAGATGGGAACAGGCAGCAAATGACAGAGAGTGGAAAGAAGAGTTTCCGCCCTTCATACCAGTGTTGGCTTGGGAAGGATGACGTTAGTTGAAATGTACTCAGTAGCCAAAAATAACACATAGTGATAATACTGATTGTGCAGCTGGAAAGCACGGCTTTCCTGGCAACTGAAAAGGGGCTGAATGGAGCAAATCACAGATAAATACCTACATGTTTATATACGTAAATGCAAAGGAGAGGGTGTTCTTTTTATAATTGTTGTTGTATTTCCATGATCATGTTGATCTCCTTTCCGGAAACCATTCTCAATCTCAAAAATCTTGCAAATGGGATTATTTTCACTCTCTCTCCAATTCAAGATGTATGGGTAAAGACATCAGGAAATGATATAGATGTAGTGGGATCACATATATCTCCCTCCAGTACAGTTATGGTCTCACTTTATATGTTTTACAAATTAGATCCATTATTATAGTAATAAAGTGGGATTTTAACATTAGACATTTCTACAGATATTATAATAAGATTATTGATAGGAAGAGAGGTGATTTACTGTTCAAGAGGCTTTAACAGCCCCTTGTCAAATGCTGAAGGCTGGTCATCATCAAATATACAATTTCCAGTCAGAAATACCTGCCATGGCTACTGAAACATGGTGATTTACTGTCTCTACAAGCACAAGCTTGAGGTGGTTTTTTTGTTGTTCTTTTCCTGGAGCTATTTATTTGCTGTGACATGTCTAAAGTACTCCAGTTTTGTGTATTTTTCAGGTGGCTGGATGGGAAGGGTCAGGATATTCCCCCCGAGAAAACTGGGCCAGCTCAGAAGGGAAAGCATCCACAGCTGATGTGGGGTCAGCAGCCCCTTTGAGCCTTGCTGACCTCTTGCAGTTCAGCCTCTGCATGGGTGGTCAGGGCTTGCCGGGGCTGTTGCCCTTAAGCCCTATCCTTTCCATCGATGAAAGCAGTGTCGACATGGAGAAGAACATGGTTTTCTGGACTGGGGCTCTTCACTGAGTGCACCTGTCCTGGTTTCACTGGGACAGGATCATAGGTCAGCCATGTAGGGCAGGCCATTAGTAGCCCTGAGTCAGCTGGGAGCTTAAGTCAGGGCAGCTGCCCAAGATGACTAACAGGTGTATCCCACGCTACATTTTTCTCTTGGGGCTTCTCCCTCTTGGCCTGCTGCTCCCTCTGTTACTCCCAAGGACTAGGCTAAGTATAAACTTATATACGTCATGTTGGTGTTTGTATTAGTTTGCTTATTTCATTATATCTGTTTATATTTCAACCCATGGAGCTTCTCTTCTCTTTCAGTCCCCTTCTTGGCTGGGGAGGGGTCATTGGGTGAGAGAGCAAACTGCTTCATTTAGCCCAAATATGCGATAAACAGAGATACCACAATATCTAAAAGCCACCTGGAGAGAGTCACCTTACCTTCTCTTTCCTGTACATTGGGGTGATGGAGGGTTTTTCCTCATGCTGCAACCAGCTCACAGCTGCAGGGCTTGTGAAACGCTCTTAAAATCCCCTCTCTGTTGTGTCCTGCAAGTGTTTTACATCAGTTATTTTGGGATATCTAGGCTGAGCTTTTGGTGGGGAAAAGTCATTCTTCAAAACTTTGCTCTTAGTAGATCCTAGACACAAAATGTTTCAAACCGTGGCCCTTAGCTTCTCTCCTTTTTCCTCCTTGCTCCCTTTGTGATAATCACTTGCTACTAATTAATATAAGAAGGACTTCACCTGCCTGCTATGGCCAGCAAAACTGGTGGAGATGAGAAGAGTGAAGTCAAACTCTAGACTTCATCTAGCTTTCATTTTCTCTATGCGAATTGTCTCATTTATTTTTATTAGTGTCATCCAGCAAGGCACACAAGAAGTCTTTTGTGGCCTCCTATTCCTGCAGAGAACAGCAGTGAGCGT
This sequence comes from Aegotheles bennettii, assembly GCA_013398125.1. Lineage (NCBI taxonomy): Eukaryota > Metazoa > Chordata > Aves > Caprimulgiformes > Aegothelidae > Aegotheles > Aegotheles bennettii. The sequence goes on along the minus strand of VZRW01007715.1, from coordinate 200,501 downwards.
GTGAGCTTTTAGACCTGAATGAAAAACTTGTTCCTATCTTTTTCATTGAATCTGGTTTTATTGAAAAAAAATCTCATTTTTCTAAACAAATTATCAGAAATTTTTTTGTGTTTTCTTTAAAAACCCTGAAGAAAAGTCAGGAGGAGGGAGTGTTGTTGTTTTCAAGAAATTGACACATGGAGACAACATTTATCATTTTTGATGCCAGAAAATATTCCTTTTCAGTTCTAGGTGCCCCTTCAATGTAAATATTTTTCTGTTCATTTGATGGAAAAATAATTAGGCAGCTTATAAATAATTCATGAAAGTTTGCTATCCAAATCCTAGGAATGGTCATTTCATAGTGCCATTCTCACTTTAATCCCACATTGTGTTAATTATGTTGATAGTAACAGGTTGTAAATGCTTGAATAATTAGTAGTTACCTGGGCACTGAAGTTCCAGTGGATAAAGATGTCACGAGTTCAAATCCCATAACAGGGAAAGATCCATCCCTACTAAGTGCTTTTGATTGCAGTTTAACAACCTAAAATTGGATATACATTAGGAATAAAACATAGTTTAATGCATGAAATGAAAGACTCCAGGAAAATAACTTTGCTAGCCTCTGAAATCACTGGTAATAAATAATAGTTATGATAGTGGGATAATTTCTGCTTTGGAAGCTGGAAGAAATTCCTTTAACACTGTCCTTCTTTATAAAGCAATTTTTCATCTAAGCTTTGATCTCATTTCATGCAACATATGTCAGAAGAAAGCTGGAAAAAGAATTCATAAATGAATTATTTAGCTGATGAGTGTCACCTCTATTTCTTTCAGCTAATTGTTCACAAATAGATAGTGACTTTTGTGAATGTATTCATTATTCAGATTTATTCAGTGGATAATTGCTGGGAGTAATTCTTTGCCTGTAGATTGCTTAGAAGCATTTCACTGTGAACGTTTAATAGTGAAAATCTATCCAGGCTTTCAATACAAGACAAACTAAAAATATCTGTAACTACTGATCGACTCCTTAAACATGAACAATACATTGCAGTCTTAATGAGCAATGTCTGCATTTTCAGGAAGAATATTACTTCCCATGGTACACAGGAGGGAAAGCAAAGACATCTCAACTGTGTAGTGCCGACTTTGAGTGGCTCACATTGTATATGCAAATAAATTTTTACAAGAAAAGGTTGCTTAAGTGTTTGCTCAGCAGAAAAACAAAACAAGCCTGAACAAAACATGATTGACTTCCCAGTGAATAAATATGAACAGTCAACACAAAAGAACTAACTGCACAGCCAGTATTTTCCTGCAATACCCCAATGGAAGATGTCTAGGAAATAAACATAACATGATAAAACAATTTTATGCTCAGAGGATAGCTGTGTAACCATATGAACTCTTTTTCCATTTCTTTCTGCGGGAATAAATATTTTAGACAAGCAAAGTACTTTGTAAATGATGCCTTTGTGGGGATTCGTCTGGCCTGGTTCAATTATTTTGAAACCTAGCAATTTTCTCATATCATTGAATCTGGTTTTATTGCAAATAGGGTCATAGAAGTAGTCACTCATTGCGATAATGGACTTAGTTTATCTTAACTATTAACACTTCCAGTAGGTTTACACACACGTATATATTCAATATTTATGGATATGCACAGTGTGTATATATTAATAATGAAGTAACTTTATCTCCAACAATCTGAAAACAAAATCACGTAATACCATACAGCGCAGGGTGCAGGGGTAACTGGAAGCAGCATATCAGGATAACAGAACAGAAAAGAAATAAATAAATTAGAAGGGAGTCTTCCATATCTTCTTCAACTTCCAGAGTGTCAATTGAGCCTTTGTTCAATATTCCACCTTTCGTGGTTCTGTGTGCTCTTGATTAATAATGTAGAGGTGCACCTTTTGGCAGCAAGGTAAGTTTTGTGTTTGCCAAGAGTGATTTTCCACCAGTCAGGGAATACATCAGGAAATAAAAAGGCAAATTGCCCCACAGAGCATAATTAGCTGTGTGCCTTCTTCCTTTTTCTGCCTCTGGAGAAACAGATTTACTGCTGAAATGTGTGGGACACCCATGAGGTGTCGTACAGCACCATCTCTGCTCCTCAGACTTCCCAGGAAGGAAAGTACTGTATAAATCCCAACCTTAAAACAAAAATCCTGCATTTCCATGTGTATTCCATGACCAGAGGGGTCACGGTTAACTTCTCATCTGGTGGTCACTCCAAAATGGGGTGTTTTTGTGGAGTTGGGTGAAAAAAAAGATTAACAACAAAGCATAATGGAGACAGAGCAATGAATGACCAGATGGTCTGATAACATTTGGCGTGTGTAGCCAGCTAGGCTGAAAGCAATCAGTTTTCCTCTCTGTATATCTGTTAATTCCTGTGATGCCCAGAGATCTGTGTCCCCAGGTGTGTTTGCCCCCAAGGAATGGCAGTGTGCTCAGCGCAAAGCGTGGCATAGACAGTCCCTATGGTGTTCCATGAAGGACCCACAATGTTATCCTGCCAGTGAGACCTTCTCTTTGCCCTTTATAGATTACTACTCTGCACTGAAAGTTTTCAGGATCACACAGACCTATAAACTCCTCTTTGATGCAGGTAGGCAGACCTGGGGCCATCCACCCAGGAACTGCAAGCCTGGACTGCTACTGTTTGTAAAAATCAGACTAGACATGGTAGTATCATGTGAGCCATCTGATTCAGTGCAACAGAATCCATTTCTGAAGGCAGAGCCCTGGCTATATTTGTGGATATAGCAGGTACTTCTGAGTGATGATCATCTTCCTGGCCCCGTGACACCAGTTTCAGATCCACAGTGTGCAGAGGTTTGTACTGGTTTTGAACTGAGTTCTTCTCTAAGGCAAAGACGTAAACACTGAGCAGAAGGTGTAGCAGGGTTTTGCGTTGTGGTAAGAACATCCCCACTGCAGGGCAGAGTGATTTCTGCTCTACTGGGACTGGCTAAAGATGATTTAACTCTATTGAGGAACCTGGTCTCAGTTAATCCCTGGCATTAATCCATTAATTTATAAAAGGCATGGATACGTCTCCATTTCTTAAAATTGCCTCTCTTATTCATGCGTCTTTCCAAGTAGATGTTACAAATAACCACAGAGTGGTTTGGGTGATATATAGTAAACACAGAGAGAATTTCTGGGCTGCTGAAATGAACTTTCTAAATAATTACAGAATGATTCCACATCCATTTCATAATTAGGCTCCTGAGATTACAGCCAAGCTATTATTTGTGATTCGACATGCATTTTTATTTTGGAAATGTCCCATAAACCATTAGGTTTATTCCACCTGAGGTTTTCTAATTCATTCTGTTCATCCTGCCACTGGGATCTAAAATGTAAAGTGTGTATTGATTGAATAAGAGTTACCAAGTAACCAAATGCTAATATCTTCTGTTGGCTCACTGTGTCCACACCAGCCGGTCCCGTTGAGGCGGGATGTAGGAGATGGACAGGGCTGGAAGGAGTGAGGTCATTCTGAGTCAGCTTTTATCACACACTCATTTTATTTTAGGAACAAAAAAGAATGAAACTGGAATGTCTGCTTCAAGCATCCAGGCTGCTGTGGATGGCAGGGCTGCCATCAGTCATGAGATAAATGAGAAGGATGAACCCACTGCCAGCAAGAGGATGGCTGAGCTGGCATAAAACAGAAAGGAAGGCAAAAAAGGCATGAAAAGAAAAACCCTTCAGAAACAGCCAAAACAGAATTATCTTCAGGAATTACATTTTAGCAGTAATCACTTTGCACTTTCTGTTGTGTTTATTGGGGCTTTCTGTAATGATCCCTCATTCCCATAGGAGAGTTTTGGCCTGAGGAGAATTCAGGCTGCGATACTGTGTAGTATAACCTGGAAAGGAGATTAGCGATCTTGCCTAAATCCCGGATATCAAAAGGCTCCTGTTGGCTTCTGTGAGCCACTCTCTGCCCTAATGGCTTTTTGAAACCTGGTGGCCATTAACAGCAAACTGTTACTGAGAAGGGCAGCAAGTGGGAATTATGGCAATGGGAAGGGAAGAAGCCAAAGGAATCATAAAGCACCCAGATGCAGGCATCACTGCGTGAGATGATTTGAAGGCACTGATGTAAATACTCTTTAGCTCCATTTGCAGTGTCACCTTGGAGGGGGATTAGATTAGATTAATGACATGAAAGAAGAACAGATAAATGGAATAAAAAGCAGACTGAAGTGTGAGACAAGCGGCCCTGGTTTGAGAGCACCAGGATAAAGATTTTCTCTACTAGCCTCAGCCTGCCTGGTACCCGGCCAGCTGCTGCCTGTTCATGGGGCAGTGACAATGGAGGGGGAAGCTGTGCCTGTGGGGAGGGCAATCACAGTGCTTCTGCCCATGGTGCTCAGTATAAATTGGCTCCTCAGAGCCCTCCCCTGGCTCCTGGGACTGCTGTGCTGCCAGGGCTAGAGTTGCCACTTTCCATCCCTCCCCATGCTGCTGGTGTTCTTGCACCTTGTTTTCTCCCTGGAGAGAACATGCACAGACAGGTCGCCTTCCCCTGCCTCATCGAGTAGGACCAGTGCAGCTACTCCAAGGTCTTTTTGTGGACTGTTGCTGGGACACTGGGCTCAGGCACCCACATCTGCTGCCAAGTCCACTCTGGGACTTTTCCCACTGGGATGTAATTACCACTCGAGGAGTGTGGGTTCAATATTTGCATATTTATTTATATATCTGAATATATTTACAAATTTGTATATAAGTCACCATTGTTATTGTTCTTATTTTTTTCTGTTTCATTAAAGCTGTTCTATTTTTTTTCCAGCTTCAAAGTCTCTCTCTCTTATTTCCCTGGTATTCCCCTGGGAGGGTGGTGGTGGGTTAACAGGGAACATCTGTCACCCAGTTATTGGCCAAACCTGTGACAAAAGCCCAAAGGAGTAAAATACACATGAACTGGAAAGAGTTTAGATGATGATACTGGATGATGAAGAATATAAAAAACAAGTGGCAAATCCTGCTGTTATTGGCAGCCACTTTATATTATATTAAATCCATCAATGCCGATATTTGTTCTGGATTTAATTTATTGTAATTAATGTATAAGCCTCTCTTCTCTACCTCTCCAAGCCCTGGAGGCTAGTGTTTTCAGAGTAAAACAAGTAGGTTTAACAAAGAGTATGGGTATGATTTCCAAAACTGGCCAAGAGCCTCTGGAGCCCATATTCAATTGCATCTCAATATAAGATGAGGTAAGGAAAGGAAGCAAAAGAAAATTCAGGCAGCACATTAAAGAAAGTGTGTGGACATCAGGATATACAGATAAGTCAGGTTGAAAGTGAGTTATGTTTTGCACAGGTGAGCTGAAGATTTAAGTTGTGGTTTTGCTTCGAAGCAGAGCATCCTTTGGCATGCCTGCAGGAGTGTTGGAGGGACTTGCTTCTGCCAGTGCAATTTCTGTCTTACAGTGGGACAGCTGAGAGCAGGATGGGCTTTTATTGGAGAGTGTGGAACTGGGGTCAGTGCTGATTCCTGGCAGGTTTGGATCAGATCCTTAAAATGCATTGTCCCTAGCAGGCAGCTTGTCACTAGCTGCCTGGTAACAGTCCCAACTCTCTCTCTTTTCCCCTCTTTTCTCTCCTTCATTCTCATTGGAAATTTGTTCCAGGACCAGGAAACCTCTCAGCTTAAATTAATATGTTGGTTAGAATCATCTCTGCTTCAACAAATGTGCTTTTTCTGATGTGGAGTGTTTTCATCAGCATATTTTTCATCATCACAAATGTATGAGCCTTTCAATCTGTATCCTCAATGAAACAATGGAAATTACATTGCCTTTTCTTTTAAAGCTAGACAAATGCAAAGGCAAGGAATAAGCTTCACAGGACAGCTATGGAGATGGTGAATTAATAGGGTCTGAAGGGAGAAGAATTGAGCTCTTAGTCTATCATATGATTCTGGCTACTTGGCTGTTCCCTGTCAGAGGCAAAACTTCTGGGTACAGAGAGCTGGTTCAGTGTCCTGCATTCTCTCTTTCATGCATTATACCCACTCTAACAAGAATTTCTGGGAGAAGTATTGAGACTGGAGTGCTCTTATGCTCTCTACCTAGTGTTAGCATTTCTCTCTGTGTATTGGAGGGCTGGAAAAAAATTAGATTCCTTTTGGATCCTAATGGGCCAAAGGCTCTTTCCAGCTCTAAAGTGAAGACAACAGAGAGGTGATCCCACCACTCCTCCTTCCCAGAAGAAGACCTCTCCTGCTTCTGTGACTGCTCTGATATTATAGAACTGAAACACCTTTTGCTGATACTCCTGGTTTTGGCAAGATTTGTCACTTGCTTCATGGATAGTGCCAGAGCTGGGAAGTAGTGTCAACTTCTTTGATGGACGTATTTGACAGCCCAAATAAAAAAACTATTAGCAAGAGATGCTATAAGACTTCTTCACAGAAAAGTTGCCTTCTGTTTGACTGACATATTTTTTTTACAAGTTTTCTTTTTGTGCAACATTTCCAAAAGAAATTAAAAGGACACCTGGTGGTTCCTCACTCCACAGTCAGGAATGCCAGTGACTCCAGTGAAGAGCTCTGTATGTGGAATCCAGGCAGGATTTCACCTCTGCTACTCATATGTGTGGGACCGATAGACCTCCATTAATTGAGCAAAACTTATCTCTGTTAGGGCACTTTTGGTCAGGCTGCCTTTCTACTTACACCCCTGGAAAAAATGTTGCAATGAACGGAAATTCGTTAGTGGTTGTGTAGTGGTATTTGCTCTCTGGTTAAGTAATATGAAACACAAAGTCTGCTGATCCCAAAACACAGTCTAAGTTTCTTGTCTGACTAGAGTAATAATTTCTATTTTCTGGTTAAAGTAATGCTACTGTGAGGGGCACAATGTGACTGTGAGGTTAGCACTCTGCTCTCCTGATCTATGGCTCTACTGACTTCTGCCAAAAGGCCAAGTAATTTCATCTGTCACATTCCCACTGCCTTCTCTGCTATCACTAGTATATTACAATGGGTGAATTTCCAGCATTTTGGCACTCTCAGTGCACTGACACACAGCACAATCTTCTGAATAGCATACTCTGCTTCCAGTACATAAGTGAAGAAAGTATTTGTCTGCTTCACGCTTCCTTCTCTTTAAATGTACTTTCCTCACATCCACCCATCTCTGCACAACAACCGCTGGTTCCTGTTTCTAAGCCTGGTGGCCAGTGTACTCCTCATCTCCTCCTCCAGCCTGGGTTCCTTCAGGTTGTTCTGGGTGACTTTACTTGGCATTTGTCACGATGGCAGCAAATGCTGCAGACCTGGCTGCAGTCAGGGTGGGTATATCGAGAAAGTAATGCCTTCTTGAAGTCTGCAAATTTTCCTTGAATGCAAAACATGTTCTTTGGTTAAAGCACGCACAAAAAGCACATCTGAGACTAGAAGAAGAGATTATTTCCTCAAACTACCCCATAGGAAGGTGGATCCTGGAGCCACCACTCTGTCATGTCCCTCAGGAGGATCTGGTGTGAACTAACATCAGTGTTGGAAAAGAAGACAAAATACCAGGCTAATTAAGGCTGATGGGATTGCATGCCATGATACGCTATCTGTTCTGTGCTCCCCACTGCTGTCTCAGAAAGGAGACGTCCAGCCCCTTTGCATTTACCAAATACATAAAATACCCACAAGGCAGCAAAGTGGCAATGCATCCTTTTTCCTGGGGAGGTACAACATACATAAGCAATAGAGAGGAGGAAAAAGAAAGGGAATTTGGAGAATTTGGAGCAGGTGGCACTGGTGGTTGTGACCTTTAGTTGTCAGTTCATAGTTGGATTCTGGGGCAATGTGTAGTAGTGGAAATGGGCTGGTCCTTGAGAGGAGAAGCTAGTGTCCCATATATCAAGTGTCCTCAGTCCTTTGAGCAACCTGCTTACACAGGAGTCTCTCACAAAACCAAAACTTAAGATGTCTTGGGGATGAATTCCCCCAAATCTTGGCTCTGACTCACAGTCCATACAGTAATAGCTCTGGCCTTAAGCATGTGCAACAAAACCCCTCCTATCTGAAATCTTTGCTGTATTTGCTCCCCAAAAAGTAAGGTAGATGTTCCAGGACGCGTATATAGAACTTTGTACATTCAGATATTTGTCAAAACCTTTTGTTGTAAAACACTCCTGTCTGAATAATGACCCATTCACTCTAGGTGCTTTATATGAGCAGAACGGAGGTTAATTCCTGGGTTTAGGAAGGGAATATAGCACTTTACTGATCCGTAGAGTGTTAAACAGGTCAGACCTCTTTTCTGGAAGTAAAATGGGTTGTTTGGGTTCTGAAACATTGCCTATCTTGTTTTCAACATTAATGGCAAAACAGGCTTTAAAGCAACAGGTTGTCATATGGCTTTTGTACTGATTCTATTCTAAAAAGTCTGCTAAAAGATTTTATTGCAGCTCCTAATAAAGGTTATTAGTGATCATAAATAATATGCCAGCTTTTTTAAGTCTTGTTTAAGACCAAGGTTGTATAAGACATACAAATACCAGTAAAGAGACTGTTCTTGCCCTGAAGTCTGTATAAACTGAAGCAGCAACGCCAGTTTACACCAGACTGAAGATCTGGCCCACAGTTTCCAGAGAGACTGAATACACAACACAAGGGAAAAGAAGCCAAGAAGCCACAGCGTTTTGACAGAAGCAGATTAAACAGTTTTATGACAGAGGCTTTCTCCACACTGGCCTATGCAGGCAAGAACACAAACCCTTTTTTAGACGTACCTGTTGGTCACGATGAAAAACGCAGGCAGTGTCTCATACTGATATGTCTAGTTTGGGAGGCCTGCTCAGAAAAATCCTTCATCAGAGCAGCAGCTGTCTCCTTCCCCCGAGCAAATTCCTTTAAAGCTGTCAAAGATGCTGTAATCAGACTAGGTCATCAAAACCGGTCCTCCTGAGGACTGGAAATAAGATCCAGAGATGAGCATTCAGCTACATGGGCAAGGTCTAAAACACTAAAGTTTCCATTGAAATTAAATGAAGGGACTGTAATTGCTGTGAAAGAAAAGCAAAGCAATCATTGGGAGAGCCCAAAAGCTTTCAAACTACCTCCTGAAATGATGCTGGCTGTGAAGCAGGGATCTATGTACCAGATAACAGAATCTGATAGCAGAACAAAGCTTTTGCTGGCAAACTGACTTAGGTAACTACTGGAGCATTTCCCTATGTGGCTCCTGGAGCTAAGGCAAATTTTAATCGAGATTTTGACACACAGTTGAGTAGTTTTATTACCAGGTTACATAAAAAAGGTTAATAAAGTAATAAAAATGGATTCTTTGTCTTCTTAATTTCAAAACATGAAGCTGTGGTCAATATGTTTAATAATTTGTAAATAGAGTGGAACAAAGCACCTTAGGCATGGAGACCACTGAGAGGGGATTGCTGTGTATTTGCACCTTCTCTTGTACTCATGCTTGCATCAGCAGTTTTGCAGTTTCCATAAGTCATTTGTCAGTAAGGAAGAGAAAATTGACTGAGTTTCTCTCTGGTACAATGTTTACTGCTGTTACTGGAGTTACATCTGGGATAAATTTGGCCTGGATTTGACTAAAGCCAGTCTTGGATAAAATTAAAGGGTATCAGTGTATTTGATTATAGCTGTACATAAAGTATACTGTGAATAGTGTCTCTGATTTTAGGTGATTGATCTCTGCTTGAGGAGTAGTGGAATAGCAAATATATCAAAAAGTCTCCTTAATGCTTCTCCAGTGCTTTGGCATTACACCAGGTACTGGTTCCCAGCTCTTTCTATTGCTCAAATTTGAAAAAAAATGAACATCATCACTGTGCATGATGCAAATGTTTGCATAACCTAAAAAAAAAAAAAAAGAGGAATAAACACCCTCTCTCCTGGGCAGGAGTAGCTAGGGAAAATCCCTGGTTAATTTGACACTTGGTGTGCTCAGGGTTCAGCCAGCCCTTTGGTACTGCGGGGGCACGGCCGAGGGGAGCCTGCCAGGCTGCCCAAACTGAATAGAGCAGCCGGTATTTAGGGGGGGAGGAAAGTGGGGAAGTGTGTGAAATCTCTGGGGAGAAATAAAGGAGAATGAAGTCCAAATGCTCCACTGAACTTCAGGAAAAAAATAGTTGGAGGAGAGGTTGCTGAAGCACAGGGGAGGTGGAGGTATGTTGTGGGGGCATGAAGGTCTCTAAAGCAGTTTGGGAGACCCTGGAGCAGTAAGACATGGGGTGAGCTGGTGCAAGCAAGAAGTGGGAAGCAGTCCCAGGGGGTGGATCATTAGGAGAAGTGAGGAATTAATTTGCCATTTCAGATTGTCATGTTCATCAAAGTCTCCAACAGTGTTTCACCCAACTGGCTCTGTGTGGATCTTCCCATCTGTCAGAAGGGGAAACTGAGGCATCAGGTTGCAAAGTGACTCAGCCAAGACCATTCAGCAAGCCAGCAGCAGAGCTGAGAGCTGGGATCAGCTGATTGCTTATCACCCCACCTCCCATAAAATCCCCAGTTACCTGGGGCAGCTAACTTCTCTGAGATGCTTCAACTGAAGTCTTCTGCAGGCTGCATAGCTCACAATTATCCAGGGACAGTACACCAGGAATAATCAAAGCATAAAACTGCAGGGAAAGCTGCTATAAATCCTGTAACACCGAAGAGCAACCCTGCAAAAGTTTAGCAGTGAGGTGAAGCAGAGTATGGAGCAGGCAGCAGAGAGGAATATCACATTAAATAGAAAGCCATGTACTTGCCTGAGCCCTCTCAAAGAGCAGCACTCACCGAAGGCACTGTGCTGGAGTGAGCCATAGGACTTCCTCAGCTGTTTATCCTGGTGAGTGGTATTTAACAACCCAGTCAACTGGCTGAAGCTCAGCTGAAAAACCACAGTGCCAAAAGCACAGGAGATGGAGCCAGTGTAATAAACATGAGGCTGCCTTGATTTTTTTCTGTGTCTAATTATATATACATTCTGAATTCCTGAGGCTCAATTATAACCTTAAAGTTGCTTTTCCTTCCTCAGAGGCCTTGCCCCTGAATTAAGCAACCAAGAAGAAAACAACAAGTGTCTTTACTCCACGCTCCACAGGTCCTGTGCCTTATCAAACCTGGCAGCTTCCAGCTTTCCCAACACTATAATTAGAGCATCTTGCAGCCATCGAAATAGCAGTGACCCTCGCCACAGATCTGACCTGCCCACATTGCAGCTCTCATCTGTCACGCACGACAGCTCCCCACCCACTCAGGGCAAGCACATGGAGGACAGGGGTTTTGCATTTCAGCTGTGTGTGCCTGGCCTGCAGCCTGGGTCCACATACGGCTGCAGCTCCTGCACAGCCTGCCCTGTGTTATGGGAGGCTGCCTGTGTCCAGCTTGCTGCTGGAATGGGGGAGCTGAATGAAGTGGGGAGGTGTTGGAAGGAGGCACTTTAATTTTACATCCCTTCACCCGGGCTGCTTCCTGAAGTAGAGCATGAAACTCAGCTCTTCTCTCAACATTTCATTCAGGTTTGATATATATGGACACGCCAGCAGGCTGTGGCTGACAGTACAGACTGCTGATTTAAGGAGAGCCGAGACCCAAGGATAAATTAACACAGCTTGGTTTCCCTCAGTCTGTGCTGTTTGTTTGGGCTTTCAGCTCCAGAAACCCTTCACTGAACAATGGGGAGCTCCCTGTCATCACAAGGGCTGGGATGAGAGGAAGGAACAGAGGGTTTCGTTGCCAAGCAAGGATTACCATGTTGTGGGTGGATAGGCTAAATTTCCCTCCAATCTGCTTTGAACAGTTAGGGGGATTCAAGCTGCTCTCAATATTTTGCTGAGTTTCATTTAGAGGAATTTATGCTCCTTAGTAAATGGCGTGAAAAAACAGCCAGAAGATGTGTAGAATCATAGAATCATAGAATGGTTTGAGTTGGAAGGGACCTTCTAGTTCCAACCTCCCTGCCACGGGCAGGGTCACCTTCCTCATATCCAATCTAAATCTCCTCTTTTTCAGTTTGAAACTGCTCCCCCTTGTCCTGTCACTACATGCCCTTGGCCCTCCCCAGCTTTCCTGTAGCCCCTTCAGGTACTGGAAGGCTGCTCTAAGGTCTCCCCAGAGCCTTCTCTTCTCCAGGCTGAACAAGCCCAACTCTCCCAGCCTGTCTTCATAGGAGAGGTGCTCCAGGCCTCTGAGCATCTTTGTGGCCTCCTCTGGACTGACTCTTAACAGCTCCATGTCCTTTGTATGCTGGGAACTCCAAAACTGGACACAGTACTGCAGGTGGGATCTCACAAGAGCAGACTAGAGCGGAGAATCCCCTCCCTGGATCTGCTGGTCATGATTCTTTAGATGCAGCCCAGGATAGGCAGTCTCAGATAGCGGTTGTCCCATCCTAAGAGCTCTAAAACAAATAGCTCCCTGACAGGCATTCTCCAAGGAGCCACAGGGGCTACCTTAGCTCAGACACCTGAGTTTTGTGCGGCTGAGAAGACTCATAGGCTGATTCCCCCTCTGAGTGGGACTGGATTGGCCTAAGGAGCCAATGTCTGTGGTTTCATTGCTGAGTGCATATAGGATTCTTCTGCTTCACAGGCTGCGGGGATTCAAGTGCTCTGATGCACGGGCAGGGCAACTGGGCATTGACTGGGACTTCTGTTTTATTCTCTGCCATCCTTGTCACACATGGGCTATCGTTCTGTAAATGTAGCATCCCCCTCTGCCCTCCCTCTCTTGCTCCTTCCCATGCTCACCAGCCTAAGCTGGAAAAGCTGCAAAAGGTCCAGCTTCCTTTCAATTCCTCTTCATTTCAGCCAGCTGGCAAAAGTCTGCAGCAAATCCATGCTCATCTGGATGGAGTAAAAGCATAAGGGCTTTCACCCTGTGTAGGATTTCCCACCTCCCCGGAAGAATTTCTCTCACTAACTGTGAAGTGATGATTCAGCTGCTGTGACATTGACCACTCTGCAGATACCCCCACCTCAGCACATCACGCCAGCTTCCCATTGCAATCAAGGGAGACAAACAAGTGTTTTTAGGGGCAATTCAACCACCCTAATTTAAATGTTGACATCAGCAGCAGATGAGTCCTCTCCTGTAGCTGCCTGTTCTTCTCCCCTTCACATGAAGCACTAGCTCTGACGCGGAGGACTCCAATCCAGCCAGCTGGATCACACCTGCCCTATGCTCTGGCACAGAAAATCTTTTTCCTGAAGGCCAGGATGACATTTTAACACGTATTGCTGAGAGGCATGGGAGGAGGACACCTCTTCACAGTGACCTTGCACTGCATGTGAGTTCTCTACAGTGAGTTTGTTGGGCTGCAAGGGGAAAGACAAGGAGAATTTACCAGTGTGCAAACTAACCCCCCTATCAAAGTCCCAGTGCATCTGCACCACTTTACATCTCTCTTGCTCTCTGTAACTGTTTCAGAGAGTCTATTTTAAATGTAAACCAAGGCTCTTTCCCCTCTTCTGAAATCTCTCTTTGTTTATCAGAACATAATTTACATTTTGTTTTACTTTTATGGGAGGTTTGGATTTCCATGTATGTCAGCAGTGCATCTGACATCTGAGTGGGTGAAGTAGAATTTTGATTTATTGGAGGAGAGTGCATTATCAGTAAATTCAAGAGACTAAATCTGCCATGGAGAGAGCTTTTTTTGTTTCCATCATCAAGTCAGACATTACATCCTGTCAAACATCCCAAGGGGTGCTTTTGCTCCAGGCACCAGAGGTAATAACTCTGCTCAGAAATTCACTGTACGCTGCAGTCTTCATCTTACAAAGCCTTCAACTCTTGTTCAAATGCAGGACACAGGCAAAAGAGAGAAAGAATAGGCACTAATCCTTAGTCTACCAGCCCTGTGATATCCATGTTTTTTCAGTGCAGGCTGTGAGGTTTTTAATCTGAACTTTTTCCCCTAGTATGATCCCATAGCTGAGGGTGGTGTTGCACAATGAAATTTTCAAATTTGGACACAGTGTCACAGCTGGCAACATCCCTTCACAACTATGATTGATGGCATCATCTTCCAGTCTTCAAAATAACTACAGTACTTGTTATTAAAAGAGGAGTGGATCCTCCTTCTTGCCTTTATCTCCTTCCCTTGTGGGTTTATGCAAAGGGTAGGTGGCCTCTTGCCCTTGGGTGCCCTGGCATTGCTTCTGGTCCATGGGCTCAGCATGGTGCTCATTGCCATTGCACAGAAAGGGAGACCATGGGCAGATCCCCCCACCGCAATGTCTCTGCTTCTTTGACATCACTGCTACCTACAACACTAGCACCATGCAGGTCACTTGTTGCTGGCTTAAATATGTTCCATTCTGGTGGTTTTGGAGGGCCACCAGGTCTTCTCTGCAGCACATCCATTCCTTCACTGGGGCTGTTCATTTTATGAAAGTCTCTTTCTTTTTATGAAGTCAGTGAGACCTGTAGTGCAGGAAAATACCTCAAATAATAGCATTTTACAGCAAGCAGTCAGTTTTGAACTGTGTCAGTTGCCGTAGTCTATGGCAAACCAAGCTGTGTCCCTAGGGGCAGTTTTTAAACAGAGTCCTGAACCTTGAAAGGACCCTGTCTCAAGCTGAAGCATTATTCCTCTTCCTTCTTCAATGTCCCCCCTTCTGTATCCCTTCTGATCTTGACAGAGGTCTGGTGACCAACTGCAACATTTAGCAACTGATTTTTGACCCTCTTTCAGGCTTTACATGTCAATAGTCACCCACTGTTGGTCTGGCTGAATGAAGCTCTCAGAAGCTTGTATAGGGCATGCTAGGTGGGAGTTGACTAAAGAAATATACTCCTTAGTGGGTCCCACAAAGCAGAGGGAGACTCACTGAACAGCCAGCTATTTATGAATATATGTATCTATTCAGGGGGGGAATTGCGCGAAACAATGGGTTGGCAGTGGCTGGTAATTTAAAATGCAGCAGGCAGACTGTTGCTCACATTAGTAACCTATGAGACACATTGCTTAAATAGCCCCAACCAGCTCCTTGGGAATTACTGAAACATTTCTGGCCTGTTTTATTCTTAGAGAAACTTGCTTTTAAGATTATATTGTATCTGTTTTCTTTATTTACATAAACTTGATAACTTTAAGTGATTATACTTTCCTCTAGACCATATGCTTTACATTTTCAGAAAGCCAAGTATATTCAGCTTTTAGTTTGGGACCTTGGTAGGGTAATAATATTTAACAGTCCGGTACTATGCAACATACTGCATTATTTTTGTCATTTCTTTTCATCTCTGATGTGCAACAGATTCTTCTCACCACTAAATTTGGAGCTAAACTGTATGCATTTCCCATTAATTGATTATGCCTTATCCTAATCATTTGGTGCTTACATCATACCCTTAATTTTGTAAATACCATCTCTTGTACCACAGGCACTGTAATGGTCGGCTGCATTTATATAGTGGCCTTTTTTTCTAACAAAAATCTATATGGAAAATGGAGGTTAGATTGTATGTTTGAAGTAAGAGGTAGACTGTCAAGAAGCAGTTCAGTAGATCCTCAGCTACAAATGGAAGTAGCTCTGTTAAATGCGATGGAAGGTACTCATTTAGACCAACTTGCTCAAACATGAACTTGAGTACGATCATAAAACAGAATAATCACGTAACTCAAAGAAACGTAACTGAAAAGCTGATTTTCCTTCTTTGTATTTAAATAAGGCATTGTCTGCTGGAGGATACAAACATATTCTTAAAGAAGCTCTTGCAAAGTTTCCATTTCTAGTCCAGATTGGAATAAATATGATCTCAGAAAGACCAGGAGGAAAATTGGCTTTTAAATACGCAGCTAAAATGTAGACTTGAATAGTGTGAGTAGCTGACCTCCGACGGCTGGGGGGGAGGACAAGAGTGATGGAGCAGCCAGCTAAGGTACCATTTCTCTGTTTGACATGAGTGTAAGGAACAAACAAACTGGTTGTTACCCAAGAAGAAAGTTATCAAGTAGTTTGAGTTTTTTTAGAGTGTGTTCTGGAGTTTTATAATAATTTTTTTAAGTGGTTCAGGAGTTTTCTGATATATTCAGCAACTGATGGGACGGAAGGCACAGAAAAGCAGTTTTTACCTTGACTATATCGGCCACCTTCACCTTCAGGACCATATCCCTTCTTCCAGTCCTTCCTTGAACCTCAGACTACTTCCACAATATGTCTGCCCTCACTCCTGGGATCACCATCATTGATGTTGATCCTACTCAATCTTTCTCTCCATTAACCCTTCATTCACCTCATTTCCATCCACTGTAACATCCCTGTGCAAGTGACTTAGCTGAACTGAATAACAACAAGAACAACGAGAAGACAGGGCTCCAGCAAAGTGAAATGAAAATTAAATAAAAGTTTGTTCTGGCTTTTGTTTTCAAACTTTTTGTGATTTTTTGTGACCTTTTGACCAGACAGGATATTAACAGCATTCATGGAAATTGTGTTGCCTCAAAATGACAGTCCTTCAAATCAATGATGAAGAAATAAATTTGGAGATCTGCTGAATGGTGACCTAGAAGCAAAAGGATGCATTAGGCATTAAATCAAGTCCTCTGTTACAGGCAAACACATCATACAATTTTATTTTGAAGTTCAGCAGCCTTCAAACAAGCAACAATGTAGTAACTCTCAGCCCACAGCATTCGTCAGAAACCTTTTCTGGACATTGTCTTGTAATCATGTTTAAATTTATTGATGACTAGTTTATAGTCATTTATTCTCATGGCAACATCCTCTAGCTTCCAAAGCTCCTCAACAGAAGAAATTGCAGAGACATTTTACCTTGATTTTTAATTATTTACATCAGAAATAATGCTGTGAAATGCTAAAGGTCAGGATGAGACCAAATATGTAGCTGTGATGGGGAAAATCATTCCCAGGTATCCTGCTGAGTGCATGTGGTAATTTCTGTGTTTGGGTATGCTTGCAAATCTGATTCAGCATCAGGGAGTGAAAAGGTAGTGAGGGAACAAGAAAACAGACATTACAAAAGAAATTCTCCCTCCTCCCCCTTGCTTCTCCTTCTCTAAGTGGTGAGCTTCTTGAACTCAATCCTTCAGGAGCAGCTGGAGTAATTACTGGAATGGAGATTTTCATCCCACTGTGGGATTGTTTCAGAAGCTGACTCCGCTGCTTTCTGAGGTGCTGTGGCACCTCCTGCTCATGATCACAGCTTCATCCCAATCGATACCAGAAGCTGAGACAGAAGCTGATTTTACTGCTTCTTCCACATCTGATTTCATTTCACCCTTGCTCATGAAAGAGTGACAAGGTTTAGCATATGTTCTGTATGCTAAACTGTATGTGAACTCCAACTGGCTTTTTGAAGAGGCCTTGGCCAGTACAGTGCCTTTGTGGTCCAGGAATTTTTAAATTGACTCTCTTATTCCACACAAGGCTGCTGTAAACGATGATTCCTTAATTTCACCTTCCTTGGTAAACAGGTGTTTAGATGTTTAATTAGGAAGCAAACCATATAATCAACCTTCTGCACATATAGCTGCATAGTGTAATCAGTCTCATTCAGCTTCTTTGCATGCTGCTGGAGTACCAGCAACTGCTGAAATTGTCAACAATATTGTGGCTCAAGTGGCAATTTGCCCAAGGATTTCTCAATTAATAAATATGAAGCAGCAGGCAGCCTGAGCACTGCACAGGCTATACTGCCCATCTAACATAGTGGTTTCACTCTATTTTGTCAGGAAACTAACTCCAAAGAAATCAGGCAGAAACACAATGACAAAAATAACAAACTGCATTACATTTTTGCATTTAGTTTATTTGCATTATTTCATAGAATCATAGACTCATTTCATTTGGAAAAGACCTTTAAGATCATCAAGTCCAACTATTAACCTAGCACTGCCAAGTCCACCACTAAACCATGGCCCTAAGCACCACATCTATACATATATTAAATACCTCCAGGGATGGTGACTCCACCACTTCCCTGGGCAGCCTGTTCCAGTGCCTGACAACCCTTTCAGTGAACAAATTTTTCATAATAGCCAATCCAGACCTCCCCTGGAACAACTTGAGGCCATTTCCTCTTGTCCTGTCACTTGTTACTTGACAGAAGAGACCAATACCCACTTCACTACAACCTCCTTTCAGGTAGTTGTAGAGAGCAATAAGGTCTCCTTCAGCCTCCTTTTCTCCAGACTGAACAGCCCCAGTTCCCTCAGCCACTCCTTGTAAGACTTACGCTCTAAACCCTTCACCAGCTTCATTGCTCTTCTTTGGACATGCTTCAGACCCTCAATGTCCTTCTTCTATTGAGGTACCCAAAACAACACAGTTCACCAGTGCTGAGTACATGTTGGGGACATTCAGAGCTATTGTATTCTCGGTGAATGGTTTGAAGCTCACCTTCCAGGCAGGCAGAGGTATGGAAAGCAGGAGAAAGATACATACGCACATCAGAGGTGCAACAGAAATATGGACATGCCCTTATCAAACAGCTCACAGTTCCACAGCTCTAAGCTCTAAGCAGTAAAGAGAGGTAAGTCTGGGCCAAAGTAGATGCTGGCTGGGAGCAAGATCCTTGAGAAAGTGGTGGACTGGAGAAAGCAGGACTAGAGGAGTATTTCTGCATGTTCAAGTTAGAAATCTTTTCTCCTGGTCCTCCTCATGTAAGCATGGGAGGAAAGGGTTGAGTTCAGAGGGTGAACTGAACTGTCTTCTGAATAAGTCTCTTCTTGATTGTCAGCAACGGGAGCCAAGGAATATTGGCTTCTAACAGATGCCTGTGGTGGGTCTCTGTGAGCTCCTGGCTAGAGTGTCCAAACTCGCAATCTGTGAGTGACCAGATATTTTCCAGTGTGGGTGCAGACCCTCCGGCAGTGGGATAGTCTGGATTCCCATGCTGAAGGTCACAGGGTCACTGATATCCACCCCACTGTGTCTTGCTAAGGTCTAAAGCTGCAAAAGATGTGTTATTTGCATGTTCAGCCCCATCCCTTTTGCTTACAATGGTGCAGGGGCAGACTGCCAGAAATGTCTTCAGAGACAGTCAGACCAGTCTGACCAAGACAGTGGTTTCTGAATACAGGTTCTGCTCAGTCCATTCTAAATCTACTCCCAGCCTCAGGCCAGGGAGGTTGTTGCAGAAGAGCCCACTGTCCCCTGTTACTTACAGTGAACAAGGAGTTGCACAGCTGTCAAAACGATGTGTCAGGAGTACCTTCAGAGACACTTTCTTGTTATTTTGGTTTTGGCAGTTCTCAGTCCCTGCATGCCACAATCATTTTAATCACTGTCACACTAATCTTTTTTGACACTTCCACTTCTTTACCACATTCGGCTGCAGTGAAACATGAAGCGCCTCCCAGGCTTCCACCGCAGCCTGCTCAGAAGTGTTTGCCCTCTGTTGTGGAGGAGGCAGAGCTGCTGTATCCTTGCATGGGAATGCCTCTGTATCTGAGTTTTATGCATCCGTGACAAACCAGAGGAAGCAGTCAGGGAACAAACCAAGACAATCTCCCATGGCTCCTAGTCACCCAAGAGATTTTTGGTGCAGGAGAACTAAAGGCAATAGGTAAAGCAAAGGGCTCAGCTAGCTGGCAACTGAGGAAGTGACTGCACATCAGAAGGTCCAGAGTAACCACTCTGTGTGCTGTCACTGATCATGGAAATCAGGAGACAATAAAACTCCTCTGACACTGCTCTGGGAGAGCTACACTAGGTCATATTATCGTACGTTTCGCACATTAGGAACACTTAAGTAAACTGTTGCCAGAACTCCCCTGATGTGCAGTACGGATTTTAGATGTTATTAAACTGCTCATGTGCCTGTGTAGTTCTGGAATACAGAAAGATTAAATAGGTTTACACGTTCTATGGAAAAAAAAGTTGGAGAATGACTTTTAAAGCAGGCAATCTACACACTGAAAAGTGCACTGAATTAGATGTCCAGTGTAATGTCTGAGCATCCATAATGACACGGGTGTTCCAGCCAGATGACATTCAAGTCAATCAAATTTTTTTTTGGCTTAGACTCAGAAATGGAGATTTAGAGATTGATAGATTTTTTTTTAAGCCCAGAAAGATCCATATTATTTGATTACCTCCATAACAGTGACCCACACTGAGCAAAATACATAGCGTTTGACCAAAACTTGATTTCCCTAATTGTGTCTGAACATCACTTGCAACAGAAAATAATTGAAAATTCCCAAGGCCCAATTTCCCACTGCTATGTAATTAGTGATGCCTATGTAATACACTATTGATTTGACCGTGTTTTCCTACACTCATTTTGCACAGGTGCTAATGACTTACAAAGCATAAAACATTGGAGAAACAACCCCAAAGTCTTAACAAGAGTCAATCATCGTTCAAAGGTCCATAATTCCCTTATCTCCATAGTTATTTGTGGTGTACAGTCCCCACCAGCCACATGGACGTGAACGCGATCTGGCTGTGGAAATGTTCCATATTTTAGGTCTTTTTTCTGCAAATGTAACCCCACACCCTTCCTTGATGCTCTATGCACTACTTGCTGTCAGCAGTTTTCCTGCTGGTTGTGTGGACCATGGCAAAAGAAACAAACAACTGACTTCTGCTCCAGAGATCAGGAATGCAGTGATTCTTTTTGATTGCACAGCCCTTTTAAGGATCCCAGTGGTCCTGTCAATCAATGTTTACTTTTAATGAGCCCAATTAGGTATATCTCTCCAGTGCAGGATTATGAGGATTTGAAAAGGGTCAATTTGTAATGGTTCTTGTGGAGGTCTCTGCTACCTAAAACATTAATGAAGATTTATTAAATTAACAACACTTGGTTCTTCAGTGGCCCAAAATTCACATACACAGTTAATTAGGTTTGGATTCTATACATGCACCAGCTTGGTGAGCTACTTATATCTTGCATGTGCAGAACTGATTAGCTATAGTCCTGGAATATTCATCCAAAACTTTGCTGTTCCCATGTGTAATCTGGTTTGTTTCTCATAAAATCTTCTAAAAACTCAGAGGAGCACTGCCTGGATTTATACCAGAGACTCCCACCAAGTGTTTTTTTTTCTCAGCATATTGTAGTGTCCTCAGAGATTAGGTAAGGCTTCTGCAGAAAGCTTTTGGGGCCTGAATGGGAAATAGATTTCATTTTTTAACATTTCTTTTCCTCCCTCAAGCCTCAAACTAATGCATAAGACAATAGTCAACTACTTCAACAAAATCACTCAGGCATTGAGAAAAGAAATGTCACCACTGTACTTTAGGGAGGAATATTCATGTAACCAACCAGCCCATTAATTACATCTTTTGCTCACATTTGATCACCTTCAACACTATAGCCAGTCAAGGAGACCTAAGTATTTTTATGATATTCAAGGTTAGCTTCAAGGGACATGTTCAGGCCAGATGTGTGATGTGGACTAGGTATCTAGTAAATATTTAATAACTAAGAATCTGCCTTCATTCAGCAAGGAGATTGCAAAACACCTAATGTAATGCCTTTGGACTTTTTATCTCCAGCTGCAAATCAATGGGAGGTTGTCTGGTTCTGCTAAGATGCAGTAAGTGTCTGGGTATTTTGGAAGTTTTGGGAACAATTCTCCAATATATTGGAAATTTTATTTCTGTCCTGGGCAGACTACTGTCTCCATTCAGCCAGAGGTGGGTTAGGATTGTGTAAATAGATTTAATCTGTTTTGAGTGGCTGTAGCAGTACAGGCTCCACTAGCAGCAAGCCTGCTGGAAAGGAGACTCTTCCAATACCTATCCAACTAAGTTATTTCCATGCTTCTCGCATTACTGGCATTACATCCAAGCATAAATCTTAATGTATTTTCCACCTGGAGCACTGGGTAGGTTTTCAATAGAGTAAACCCCTACCCCTGAAATTATAAGTATCCAATCTAGAAAATACAAACTTGCCTGTGTATTGAATCTATTGCTGCAGACATCCTTTATCCTCAGTACTCCTTCCTATGAAAAGGGAGCATAATAAAATCTCTTTACCTGGCTGCCATATGGGCAAACACATGCAAGATCATGAGGCTTCTCAGTTACTATTACAATGGATGCCATACAAATAACTGAGACAGACACCAACCTGCTCTGCCATGCCGCTTTATGCAAACTGTGAGAACAGTGCTTAGCTGGGGGTTAAGGTAGCTCTCGTGTCCCATTAGATGGGTACCCTGCTGCCTTTCATTTATAGGAATGAGGAGCCGTGCTCCTCCTGTTTCAGGTCTGACCTGCTGAACCCGCTCCCTGCGCCTGTGCCCCCTCCCCTGATGCTTAGTCTGGATAATTGCTTCACAGCTGAAACCAAATGGTCTCAGAAGAGTGAGGCACCGAGGTGGCAACATGGCAAACACATGACTCTGAGAAAAGCAGGAGGAGGCTTTTTAAAATAACGGTCACAATTGCCAATAATACCGAAATTTCCTCTGTTCCCCAAAGATTTCACACAAGTGGGAACACTAGCTGGGCCAAAAGAAGTCTTCAGTCTTTAACTAAAATCACTGGCAATATTCATGCTGCGCCAGCCCTCAGTGTCACCAGAAGCATAGCAAGTCCCACATCCCCTCTCTCCCTCTTCACACTGGAGCATTTTCCTAGCTGTGCTCTTCAAGGTTGGTTTGGTGGACAAGACATTGATCTGAAATGTGGCATTGAGTTGAGTGTGGGCTTCCACGGAGACATTGTGCTGGGGCCTGGAGAAGTCATGTCCATCTACAACCACAAGTGTATTCAGGGACCTAAATGCTGCTTGAGAAAGTACATCCCACTGATGTCACTTTGCTGATGGTGTTTTATTTGTTATCCCTGGGAATTAGCTATTGGGAGTAAGGCTTAAAACAGTTTTGGTGAATGTGAAACTTCATTGCTTGGTGTTTAGCCTGCTAATGGGAATAATAACACTGTCATATCTCACTGGACTGTTGTAAGACATGTACATTAAAGATTATGAGATGCTCACATGCTGTTGTTATGAGAGCCATGAAAGCCCTGAGAGAGCGAGATGAAGTGATACCAGTGTGAGCAGGAGAACAAAGATACAGCCTTGACTGATTGCTTTTTTTTGTCTTGCAATAATGTACACAATCAGTGCTGATCAAATAAAGATTGTGGAAGCTGCCATGGAATTAGGTATTTTTGCAGTGTAATTCTGATGGAGGGATTCATCCAAAGCTGGTTCCTTTGATTAACACATAAAGATTGAGGCTCTCTGTTCAAGTCCTTGTGCTGCTTCCAGCCTCCTGTGTGGCTGTTCTCAAGTCATTCAGGCCCCTCTGTGCCTGAAAGATCTCATAAGCGATCAGTGAGGGCAAAAATACTGAAGGCCTTAGTTGACTATTGCAGAATAAACTCTATGCAGGGGTCACAATCCTGTCTATAGCTGGTTTGTTAATGCTTGTTTTGTGGTATCAGAGTTGGATAACATTGCAGTGCGAA
Source organism: Aegotheles bennettii (assembly GCA_013398125.1). Taxonomy (NCBI): domain Eukaryota; kingdom Metazoa; phylum Chordata; class Aves; order Caprimulgiformes; family Aegothelidae; genus Aegotheles; species Aegotheles bennettii. The sequence continues at coordinate 177,126 of VZRW01007715.1, read as the reverse complement.
TTGTGACTAGGCTGAACCTGTGAGATATTGGCCTATGTGCTTGTCCTCAGTGTTAGTCAGAGCTAAAGAGAAGATGTGTCACTAGCAGGTGATGTCTTCTTGCACCTGGTTTGCTCAGCAGTGTGCAGTGGTGGGATGGAGACTGAACCACAACCTGGTCACAACTTTGGTGTTGCTTGACCCAGAGGATCCCCTGATAGGTTACAAAGGTTTTGTTGTGTATTTCTTTGCCTCATTGTGCTTATCTCATGCGCATGCTCTGGCCTGTGATGGACTGAGGTTTGCAATGATGAGGGAAGGGATTGTGGACCTGCCAAACAACTTCTGTGCTCCTGGCCAAGGATTGGGCCAGGCTGTGTCTGCAGGTGTTCAAAGGGGCTGCCCCCCATGGAGGAACAGTGTCTTGGTGACATGTCCCTGAGCTGCCATGCACCAAGACCCCGTCCAATTTGGAGAGGAGAATTGCAGATGTAGGACCCGCTGTTCCACTGGGTGCACTAGGAGTGTTTCCAGCATGCAGGAGGAACAACAGCTCTCCTTCGCAGATGCAGGGTGTGCTGGGGACACATGGGGAGTCACTGTTCTAGTGTCACCCTCCAAACATGAGACCTGACAAGCTTTCTTTTCACTTAGAGAGAGAACCAGGATCCCAGAAATACGGGAGACAAAACTGACTCTCATTGCTCATTAGCCACAGTTAAACTGCTGTCCTATGCCTGTGCAAGGGGGAGTCTTTGTGAAAACCACAGGTTTTGTTTTCGCAGAGGAAAGCAAGCAAACAAAACCTGACCTTGGCTGTTGGAAAGCAGTATGAAAGTGCTTTGGAGTAGCCTCATCTCCCCTTGCTGGCGTTTGGCGGTTATTGCAGCCCCGTCTTTGTTTCTGTGGTCAGACCTTGCACTGCACTCCAGCTGCAGGCTTGCAGGATTTTCCAAGTATTGCCAGAGAAATAATTACATTTTCTCTGTGCGTGCTTATGAAGCTAAAGCTGAGCTTGCTTCTTTTGATGAGGTTTAGCTAAATAAATGATTTTTTTTTTCTTTTATGAAAGGCCTTCATGCATACTGAGCACCAGTTTCAGACTTACTGCAAAGCTGTAGTTGCTGGGAGCAAAAGGGAAATATTTCATTAAAAGCAAGAAAATTAAAAAAGACAACACTTGAGCCAAAGTAGATTTGCAAAAATGTTGATTTAGTTAGATACAAAGTCCTTTGTGGTCAAGGACTGCATGAGTTATGATCCTCACTGGGGAGGCAGGAGGGAGTGTAGGGAGACAGTCAAGTGTAAAGCCACACACACACTAATCTTGATGAGGCAACTTTGTGTTGCTGTGATCAAGAGCCCCCAGGTATGAGGCTGTGTGCTTGGATGTATAGGCCAAGCTGGAGCTCACTCTAAACTGCTCTGAGGCCAGCGGTCTCCTGGGCCTGGAGGCAGCGAGGGCTGTCATGTATGGGCAGGGAGGAGGACAGGAGGACGTGGCAGCCCTCTGCAACATGATGCAGTTAAGCGTCAGAGAGCAGGATGAACTACCTAAACTAGCAGCAGTGCTGGCACAAGAGCAAATGGGTTAAGAATACACTCAACTTGGAAATAGCAAGAAGATTTCTTGCCATGAGAAGAAGTGGAAGAGCTTGGTTATAAAAATAGATCCGTACAAAGCCAAACAGGGTTTGTACCAGTTGATGAAGCATCTTATACAATATGGGAACCAGATGTGATCATTCAGGAGTTAATTTTCAGGTTTATATTCCTAAGAGGGTGATCAGACATTGGAACAGAGAGGTTGCAAAGTCATTGGAGGTATTAAAATCCTGACTGTAGATGCCCCTCAGCAACCTGTTCTCATTGACTGTGCTTTGAGTAAGGGGTGGAACAGGACGGTGTTCAGAGATGTCTGCCAACCTGAGCCATTCTGTGAAGTAAATACATAATCCAGCGACAGCAAAATAGGTTTCCAGATCCTTTTCTTTTGTGTTTATTTTTAGGTTTGCTCTTATGGGCAAATACACTTTTATTGCCCTCCTGTATTGATCTTCAAGCTATACAATCAAGCTTTCAGGAGTAAATGAGATGTGAGTGGGACCAAGGGTGGACTTTTGTTCTGAAGCTTAAAGTCACCCAGGATGAATGCTCTTTTTTAACAAAACTCAGCAGTGTTGTGCTGTATAGGACAGGAAGGTGCAAGATCTCCCCCCCCAAAAATAGAAGAAAAGCTAACTAAAACCTCTACCTACAGCAAAGAACAGTACACTCAGGAATACCTCTGATCAGCTATTCTGATGGGCTAAATTTTGCTTTACTCCTCTTTTCCCTGTGATCTTCTCTTACTCAGTTTAAAGGTTTTATTCACAGAGGGAGAAGCCTTCACGTTGTTTACTCTCATATACTTCAGCTAAGTGGTTTTGGGGAATACGAGAGGTTTACCCTTTCCCAAAATCTCTCTCCCATGGACTGTCTATTCAGAATTCTGAAGGTGTGTGAAGTCAGAGCCATGCCAGGATCCTGTGCTGAATGATGGCCAGCATGCTCAACACCGTGCATAAGTCCTTACAGATTCCAACGACTGTTCAGAGCCACATCCATAGCTGTCAGTGTGTGAGGGTTGAAACCTCTTCATGTAGGCATTTTTTTTCCTATTTATCTTTGAATAAGCTTTGGAAATTATTTTCCTCACCTTTAAATTACTTCTTGGCACAAGATCCATGTTTCTAGCTCCACTGGATAAAAAGCCATGGTTGGATTTACTGCCCTCTCTGGCTTTCACCTGCTGTTCAAGGCTACAGTGATTGAACACTGGCTTGCAAGCCCAGCTTCTATATTCTTTATATCATATAACTTTTACTGGTATTTCCCTAATGGCTTGGGAACAGGCATCATTTTTTCCAGTGAAATAACCACCTATTTATATATTTCTCTTGAGAGATGGCATGATCTGACACTGCATTTAACCCACAGCAAGATGTTTAGTTTGTTGAATGGGTACTAAGAGGGGACAAACATATGCAGCACAGTTCATAATAGGCAGTCATTTAGCAGGTAAAACATGGCTCATATTGGAAATACAGCAGGATTGAAACAATGACATTTTCAGTCCCTTCTTTCTTCTTTTCTGCTGCATAACCTTTTTATGCAATTTATATAAATAAACTTGATATACTAGCTAAACCTTATAATTAACAAATCAGTATGAGGCAGAACCAATAAATAGAGATTGTTTCTGTGCTGTTTGAAGGATGAAGCAAACAACAGAGTTAAAACATGCCCGTGCAGTGGGGAAAGGCATGATCACACATGGATAAAAGCGGCCGTGTTAGCTTTGCCTCATCTCACTGGATTCAGGACAACAGCCAGGATTTCAGCTTATGCTGATCAACTGAGTACACACCAGCAGTATGTACAGAAATCTGAAAATCCGTGCCGGTGTGTTTTCATGGGTCAGTCAGGCATGTGGCTACCGGCATTGCAGTCACACCTTCCTTTGCAACACCTCACAATCCTTTCTGAGACCACCATCCTAGAAGCTGTGGAACTTCCCAGACTCCTCATGGGAAGTGTAGCCCAAGTTAACCCTGGCAGGAGGTACTCAGCATCACGCAAAATTAAGACTCTCAAGTGTGATCCAAAAGCCACTGAAATCACCAGAATATTTCTGCTCATGTCAGTGGAGCAGGTTGCTCTTGGAATGAAATCTCCCACTAATGTAATTATTTTCTACTAAGGGAAGAAAATGGAAAAGTGAAGATGACATTTTGTGCATCAAGGTCACAAATGTCAGCCAGCTCTCAGCATCTTAAATGGCACTGTACGGAGATTTTGTTCTTTTCCAGGCATAAACATACATGAAGCGCATCACAGCACAGACTCCCTCCTGCCATTCATGATGTGTTTTGATCGAGAGCTGAGAGAAGATGCTCTGCACCTCAGGCAGAAGGGTCATCAGGGCACATGGGGGAAAAGCATCACATCTGACCTGAGCAGGATTAGGGGCTAGGGACAGAAATTGGGAGGACTTCGTTGGGCTGACCTCATGACAGCTTTCAAATACCATAATGGCTCCACTGACTCTGCTCTGACCACCCATGGTCCTTATTGTCAGGACTCTCACCCTCACAACCTCCTGATTCTTACATCAAACCAGCAGAAGCCATTTCTGTAATCAAAGAATATTTCTTTGTTGTTAAATGATTTTTTCTTCTTTTTTTAGGAAGTGAATGATCTATGCTCTGATTGGAAGCATCAGAAAATCTATATCACTGTCTAGCTTGGTGTTTGTACTCTGGCTGAAATTACAGTAGATCAGTTTAAGTCAGGTTAGTTCAAATAAAATTGGATAGAATTGTTCTTGGAAAACAAATAAAACATATAAAAAACTGTGCCTGATACAAAACCTTCTATCCAGGGAAGCTATGGATAGAAAGTTAAGTTCTTTCTAAAACTTTTCAAGATAATACCTTGTTTGACTATGCTAATTCTATCTATTGATTACATGAATCATTCAGCTCCTAAAAAGTCAATCCTCTCTGCTCTCCTCCACCCTAATTACGGACAGAAGTCAAGGTGAATCTTTCCATTAACTTCCATGATCTTTGGATCGCACACTGAAACATGATCATGAGAGTCGGGCATTGATAATGAATCCAGGCACAGTGAGGTTATCTCTGGCCCAGGTATCACAATATCGGGGTAAAACCAGGGCAATGAGATACAGGACTGACACTTACCCTGCAGGGAATTTGTTTGGAGCAATTGTAAATACAGTGAAGCCAGACACTGCAGATATGAGCTTGGAAATACTTGTTTTGTTGTCTTAAGGGAGATTTGTACCTTGAAGAAAATGGTTTCTGTAACCAAACAGCAGCCTGTTAATTGTATCATATTATCACTTGATAATGGAGCGATTTAAAAGCATAACTACAGCAAACAGGAATTTCTGTTTTGCACCAGACCACTTAAAAAGCCCTACCTTTATGTAGGGCATCAGGACTTTTCTGTGTCACATTCTATTTCCGTTTCTTATTAAGAGCAAAATTGATTTGATGTGCCAGGGGCTTTCCATTTGCATTTCAATTACAGATTTCAGTGGCTTCTTAGGCTTTTCAGGCTTTTAAACGACTAGTATTTCCTATAAAATATTCTGAAGAAAAAAATTTAGGGGCTGAAGTGGAACAAAGTTCATTAAAAATAAAGCCTACCACAAGGACTGGGGATCACAGTTAAATTCATTGATGTCTGCTTACATTTCTATTGTTTGTTAAATAAGTAAAGAAAAAGTCGTTACTAGGAGATGAAAAACACTATATGTGAACAGATGACTTGCATGATTTTACATATCCTGAAGTCTTCATTCACTCCAGCAGTGAGGTAGTGAAGTCCCTGGAGGTTGTGGAAAAAGGGTAAAGAATTTGACAAAGGCAGTAAGAATCCAGTTGGGGATGTGGGAGTTTGGGCTCCCAGCACTGTATAGGGAACTAGGGAGCCAGAAAAGCTTCCTTCAAGCTCAAACTCCCAGAGCCACACCCTAGCTGGGATTCCCAGGAACTGAGGAAAAAACTGAGGTAAAAATGCTGGAACTTGAACTCTCTGACTCAATTGCATTTACAAAATTTCAAAATAAAATATTGGGATGATTTTGAAAGCAATTCAAGAATTCTTCCCTCTCCCTTTCAGCTCCCATCTCACACTGAGCACATCTTCATTCTGCGTAGAAACTATGTATGCGAATCTCTCAAACCTGGGAGTTTTATCCACATTTTTCTATGTCAAGAGGAGAGGACCTTTGCTCCTAAAGAAAAAGCTGAAGATGCAGCTGTTTAAGGCAATACCACATTTCATCACTCAGTCTTTGCAGATTCGAGCGGACTTTTTACCAATCATCTGCATTTCCGGAAGGGATCTCTTTCCCCAGACCTATTTTTTTTTACAATACATGCTGTAGATTGTGCACTATGGGGACTTCTGTCAATGCTGCCAGCACTTTCCTTCATGCCACACACTCTCCCGGCTGGGTATTCATGAACCAGCTCTCCCCGCTCCTGCCCCAGCTTCTCTGGCAGAGGAAATGAAGGAAATAGTCTCCTACAAAGCAGGAAAGGATTTCCATCTATCCGTAATTCACTGCTGTTTCCATGTACTGTGCATGCCCTTTCCTACTGTTGGAAAGGAAATGAAATAATTACACCTCCTGCAAGAAATGTGCTTTATGACTTACATTTATGATAAAATTATGGAGCTGTTGCAATGAAATATTCCATCAATACATTAAACCAAAGCAAAATCAGTGTGGCAGTAAAAAACTCTTATCATTGCTGTATCACCTCTGGTTTTCTTTTGTTGGGTTTATTTAGTGCCTTTATTAAAATATTTCTGTTATAATGTTATTTTTAATGCTATATTGTTTTTATAACAATATGATTTTTATTGTAACATCACCTCCAATTTAATATCTCTTTCCATTATGCGTGAATTGCTACTAAAATGGAATTGCTGTTAAAATGGATGTAATACTCTTGTAGGAAGTTTTAAGAGCCATTACTACTACATAATTACAAAAGAAAAGCCAGGAAATGACCTGGGGAGGAGGAAAACACTAAAAAAATACGAACTGTGATAAAGACAAGCAAGGGCAGATAATCTAGTGATCTGCAACTGAGGAAAAATATCACAGAGAGGAAACACAAGAGAGATGTCACAAGAGCCTGGGCTGGATGTCCTTCTGTCTTATCAGTTCTCCAAATGAAATTCGGAAGAGTGGGGTGGAGCAATGCCTGCTCCTTGACTATCATGAAACGCCCACCCAGTCTCTGATTTCCTGGTGATGATGCCTTCAGAGTGCAATGTGCAAATGCAAAAACTGCCTCTTGCCCAGTGAACAAGGGGCTTGGGGAAGGAACTGAGCTCTTTTACTTATTTCACTTTTACTGCTACTGATGTTGTATTGTATATGACCTTCTTGGAAGCTCTTTGGATGGCTCTTCTTCCTTCCTGGAGCTTGCTCTGTTCATTCAAGCTGAATATCTAATATCTTTAACAGTAGCATCCAAGGTTACGCTGGGGTATCCTCACCACGGAAAGCAGTTGGTGCGCATCTGGGCAGGGGAGTCCCATGTGTCCCACCACGATAATCTGGAGAACACTAATCTGAGAGTACAGGTGTATCAAAACCTGGGAGGGCTCATCCGAAGAGCCAGGGCTGTTTACTGAAGTACTTTTAGCAATGGATTTAGATACCTAATCTGAGACACTCACATTTAACAGTAGCTTCTGCTATCAAATGTGCCAAGTTTTAGTGAAATAATAATAATAAAATGAATCTATGGTCTTAAAAGTTCTACAGATCACCCAGATAAGATGTGGATGCATTTAATTTTTCATGTGACATTTTGAGGGAGGAATAAAACCCCTTATGTTCACACAGTTCTCCTTTGGATCATTGAAACATATGGTAGCAGATTTATGGCAGTTTATCAGAAGATTTGTATATATATGGATACAAACTAAATATGCATATAAAACTGTAACTGGCTCTTTTGCACTCTAGCTGAAATTTATCTCAGGGTGGATCTGCAATTTCCAGAGTGTGAATTATGGTTTGAATTCTGAGTAACAGGACTCACTGGGTTGGTTAGCCCCCATATCTAAGGATAATACATTTTAATCTCAGCATCTCTCTAGGGTGGTGCAAATTAAAAAAAACCACACGCACACACACAAAACCCCTGAAGCCAGTTTGATGAATTTCTATGATCTTATCTCTGCAGAGCATTTTCTCTTTGGCAGGGTAGAGTTTTTTTGCTTCAGCGGATAATACGGGAATTCAATCATTGTTTTCCAAAGTACATATTATTTGCAATAGTGTGGTCTGTGCGATTGCCTTTCTCAAAGAGCAGGACAATATTTCAGCTAACAGGGTGGAAATCAATAGCAAAAGATTAAAGCTCAAAGGATGAACAAGTGCACATGAACCAAAGGAGAAAGTGACAGTGAGAGCTGCCTTTAAGTGATAGCAGGTGCTCCTGTAGCCAAAGAGGAGAAGAACGAAGAGAGACGCTTCAATTAGCTCATCGCTGTGCTCCCGACAGACACTGCTTTGTTCTTAGCTTTGAAGGATTCTTTCCTTTCTTTTGATAGGTTTGCAACTCCCTACCAATTTCCTGTTGCAGCTTGATCCCATATTCCAGTCAAGCCCTGGTCGTTCTGTTATCCCGCCTGATGACTTCCTTGCTAACTACATCCTGACTGAGAATCAGTTAGCTGCCCCAGTATAACAGAGTAACTTCGTGCCTGTCCCCTTCAGTGCCACGGCTCCCATGCCTGGTAGCGATGCCAAGGTGTTTTGTCTGTACCACTTCTCTGAACAGTTAAGCTTGCTGCAAGTGTGAGGGGCAGATCATCAGAGTCAAATAAGCAAATTATCAGTTAGAAATTATTAGGAAGAAAACAGAAGAAAATGCTAGGTGGCCACAAGCTGAGTACTGAGTGCCTCTTGGCTCTGCCCATCTCAAAGGAGAGAGAAGGGCTGGAAAAAGGCAGCACAGATACCCAGATGTGTGGTGGCTCCCACAGAAGGAATGCTTCTACAGACTAGGATGCTTCAGTTTGGAAAAGATTTGGTCTAAGTAGGATATAATTTGAGATTAAAAAATGAGGACTGGCATGCACGGGGCAAACAGGGAACAACTGTCTTTGCTTCTTCCAGCTGGGGAGCTGGGGAGAAGCATTGCAACTGGCAGGTTTCAAAGAAAAACAAAAGAAGTACTTCATTGCCAGTGTACATTTAAACTGAGAAACTCCTCTTTGCAATTTGTTGTGGATGCTGAAAATTTACAGTGCTACAGTCTGACTGGATAAATTCATGGGTGAATAGCCTATCCATCCCATTCCTTGTTAAGAGATGCCTCAGCCATGAGTGCCAGCTGCTGCAAATGTGCTCTAGAAGGTGCAAGATCTTGTGTTCTGGCTTCAGAGATCAGAGAGGAGATCTGGGACCAGTCAGCCTCCAGTCCTTACAAATACAGCTGTGTTTATGTAAACACCGACTGTCTGCATCAAGCCTCAATTCTCCAGCTCCTGCCTGGGATGGGCCCAGAGACCTCTACCTGCCTGGATCTCTCTCTCTCTGTCTCTCTCCTCACACACAGATGAGGGCTCAGGCTCAGTTTTTCTTGCTTTGTGAAATTATGATGCATGAGTTAATCCATGCTGTTAGTCCAGGGCAAATACAGATGGTGAGACTTACAGTGTGGGCTAAGCTAAGCAGAATTACTTTGTGCTGGCTGTTGCTAGAAGTTTGCAAACAGATCATTGCTGTGGAACTACTGGTGCACAGGAGCTTGTTATAATGCACTAACTTATTTATATACCAGAGTAAACAGAGAGGGAGAGAGGGCAGAAAGGGAGAGAAGATGGAGAAAGAGGGATGGAAAGAGGTTTTTGGCCACTGGCATGTTTTCAGGGGAAAATGGGTATCAGCCTTGACTGCTTTACTCAGTTTTGGGGCTGGGACAAACAAGTGTCTTGCCAAATTGTGCTTGGCAAAAAAGTAAACAGGCCCCTTTGCCAGACTGCTCCTGCATGGCATTAGCTGTTCCACTATCCCGTTCTCATTGTCTGTCCTTCACTGTCACTGAATTACTGTCACTCCTGTCTGCAAAAGTGAAAATACACCTGCATTGATCCCGTACATGCTCATAGCACTCCTGACTCCCAAGGACCACAGAGAATTTTAACCCTTAAACAGAGTTAGATTGCATTTGGTGGGTGTTTAGGGGCCATCTATTACCTTAGGAACAATTACCCTTGCGAGAATTTGGTCCATCTCTGCTGTGCAGGGTGCAGGTGTTCTGAGTGCAGGGTGTTCTGGGAACAGAATGGGATTTCCAATATTCCCCATTTCAGTGTGTTTCAGTTGATGTTCTCCCTGTGAGCAAGTGTCTGACTCTGTGGTGGCAGAGATTTTGTCTGGATTTAAACCATGGATTATTTTTCAGGATGCAAAACCCAAAAAATTATCCTAGTTTATATAATACATTTGATTCAGTTGCAAAGGTTGAGAATTAACACATTTATTCTAAAATGATGGTGGATATTCTGCAATCATTAGCCTGAAGCTGGGGATTAATATAAAAGAAAAAAGAGAATAAACAGTCTTGAAATCCACCCACAAGGCCTGAATTGCCCACACGCCAGTATTAGGAGCTATGTTTAGCAAGCTGGAGAGCTAAGTCTAGCTATTTGGAGATAAATCTAGCAAGAGCCTTCTGATTACTTCGCTTCTGAACAGAATTAAATAAATTAGAGAACTTCCCAGTGAAGTTAAATAAATTAAAGAACTGCTATAATAGGAACATCACCTTCTCTATATCAGGATGATTAGAGCCCAGCATGACAGTATGTTCTGATTCCTCTATACCCCTGTGGCTGCAGTCAGGTGCTGGAGGAGAATGAATCTGTCTTTCCTGTCCAGGACATCTCCTCTGCCACTGCAGGTGACAGGTAGGTTGCTTTTGCCCTTGCTCCAATTGCTTCTGTTAACAGGTAACAATTCCTAAAAGGATTTCCTTACTGTCTGACCCAGGTGACTGCTTAGCTTTGCTGAGCCATGCAAGACAGAGAGCTGGAAAACACCAGGTTGGGATGTCTACCTGATAATTTCCATTCAGATGAGGGGAAGTAGTGGTGGTAGTGAAGTACTGAGGAGGTGGGACAACATGGGTTGCACCAAGGGATGTCTCACCCGTGCTGACAAGTCCTTGGAGACCCTGCAGGGGTAGCAGCAGGCTTATAGGCTCAAAAAATCTTAAGACATGTATAATTCCATGGATGTGAGGGAAATGGTATCACAGTACCAAAGCAACCCACATCAACACCGTCTGATGCACAGATATCCACCTGAAGCAGACCCAGAGGTTGATGTCATAGGTAGACAAAATGCTATTGCAGTGACCCACTGTTGAAGAGCTGTGGATAAATCCCTGAGTCTGTGTAATATCTGGTGAAAAACAAGCTGGGATGAGGCAGGAGATAGTATGACAGGTTTTGACAACCTTCCAGCCTGAAGGTCTACAAATTCAGCCTACATGCAATTCCTTTAGAAATACAAAAGTGGAAATGCTCCATACGTCAGGTCCAATAGCAGAGTGGTGAGGATGTCAGCATACTCTTCCTCAGAGTCTCAGATAAAGCCAGAGGCAAAGTAACTATCTGAGACACGCTGTCATTCATAGGCAGAGTGGTAGAGGTGTGTAATTCTCTGCTAGGAGAAGCGACTTGGATGAACTATTAACTTTTTTTCTAGATAAATCCACACTTAGCATGTCAAAGGCAGCACCATAAACAATATCCTCCTTTTCCAGCCATGGGAGAGAAACAAGATGAGCAGAAAAACACAAATGCCAGACTGCCAGAGCCTCCTTTATTGCTCAGCACCCTCTTTAACTTCTGCTTTTTATGACCAAAACAAGATTCATAGCCTCCTGTTCCCGGTTAGCTTTACTTACAAGAAGTGAAAGGTTGATGTTGCAAATAAATGGCCCTAATGCCCATTGCACATCAAGGATACAGGGATGGAGGCCATGAAGAAAGGGCTGAAAGGAAATAGGACTGTAGCTTAAGAAAAGGGTAAAGTGCAGCTCCAGAGAGAGCACAGAAATAAAACTCAGTCTACATTTTTCTCTGTGAATTATGAACCAGTGCAATGATGTCGCAGGAACTCTGATGTGCCTCTGGCTTTGATGCATTTTAGTCCTCTTCCTGGAGTTTTGTCTCTGTAAACTCTTACATGGCTTGTGCAGCAATGTTTTGCTGACACCATGCATGGGGAGAAAAGGGTAAAGGGAAAGTCACATTCACTACCTATTCCCTCATGTTATCCTGTCCTGCCACCCCCAAAACTCAGTTTGATTACATAAGTTCAAAGTTAATGACTGGCATATGGCATAATATCCAGGAAATAAAAATAATGACAAGCCAATGAAATAATTACACTTGTATTTTATTTCTTTTTTTCTTTTGAAATCCTGCTAGTTGGGATCTTTCAAAAAAAATTGCCAGGCTTGGTATCTGGTAATATTCTCCATTAAATACAACACTGTCTTGTCTGAGCCAATATTCAATTACTTATGTTTTGTGCACTTACAGCAGCATTGACTGGTAAGCTCTACTGGAGGCCTCCAGGCACTAAAAGCTGGCTTAAGGAAGAAGGAAAGTAGAGTAACTATTAGGGTTACAAAAACACCTCCTGGGGACTTGAGAATCAGACTCTCATTTGTGGAAGAGGATAGATGCTAATGCCACTCTACTTTTGGCATTTATAGTAGTTATCTAATTGAGGTTCAGAGCTTCTCTCCTGCTCAGAGGTCTCCCTTATTGACATAAGACCAGCTCCTCATTTGCTTCTGGTGGCTGTGCTGGACACAGCACTCTTTGAGGACTGACAAGACATTGGGGAGTCACTGAACCTGGTACTTATGACCAGAGTGAAATTCATGGGGAAATTGACTTCTGATGGACACAACTCATCCAAAATACAGCAGTTCCCACACCAACACGAACTCCCCCTTAGAAAAGGGAAATAAAAGTGTGCAGAATTGGAGGAGGAAGGTTGCTCTGTTGAGTCACTGTGTATGTCACCCAGCTTGGAGACACAGGGAAGTAAGTCCCTATAACTTTCTGGTATTGCCAATTGCAGGGTTATGTAGTGCCTACATCGTATAATGAAAATAACATCTGCAGCATGTCTCAGGTAACTGCTTTCTCACTGTGTTTTCCTCCCAGTCCTACAGTACCTCCCCACTCATAACTCAGCAACAGCAGGTGAATTCATAGCCTTGTACTGACAAGAGCCCAGAAGCAAGAGACACGTACAGAAACCTGAAGAACAAAACATGCCATTGGTATTTATTAGCATAGCCTTGTAAATCAAAACATTCTCCCTGTCTGGTGTCTTATCCAGAAATTATTGGCTCATTCATCTTAGCCATATTAAGCAGACCACATTTATCAAGGTCGCATAAAAAGAGATATATAAAGACTATTCCTGGACAATAGTTACATGCAGGTATCATACCTACAGCAACTGCCCATTTTGCAGGGATGTACCAGTTGGTTGGCATTGCCATGTTGTATGGAAGGAGAGAGGAAAGGTACTTGACTTCTTTGGGTATGTGTACAGGAGGGGATACAAAAAGAAGTGAAGCCTAGAGAAATTTCAATACTCATGTCAAAATAATGGCACAAGCTCAAATACACTGAATTCAAGGACCTTCTTCTGGTTGTGTGAATAATTTAGCAAAGGTTTTGGGCAAATACATCAGGTAATAGCAATACTCTCCAACCTCCCAGTATCCTGCCATGAAATACTGGGAACACAGAGCTGTACTGTATATACATTGCTGGAAACAACTGGAATAAACTTTGTTTGTTGTTCACTCATTTGATAAAGAAATTGTCAACAATGCTTTAATTTGTCCCAACTTCCAGCAGGACACATCCAGCAGGGCTGCATCTAACCGGACCCAGCTCCCAAGCACACTCCCATTCTCAACTACTCGATGGCCAGATCCCTCAGGTGGCTTTTTGGCCACCTGAATGAAGATACGGCCATTTTTCCACTGGCCACCTCGCCAAGGTCAGTAGGTCCAGGGCAACTATTTGAAATTACCTGTTCCCTTTTACCATTCAGAGGTTATCTTCCAAATCAAATGCAAGCAAATTTTAAACATTTTTTTTTAAATGACCCATAAAGTGGAATTATTTTTCCCTCCCAACTATTGCTATAATGATTAGTACATAGGAGGACTCTATCAAGTAGTATATTGTGCTGGGCAGTGTACAGACACCCAGGCAGACCCTGCCTCTGTGAGTTCCCACACTAAGAGACAATGTTTTTCTCAAAGAATTTATAGTCTAATCAGACAAAACAGAGGATGGCTGGGAAATGGGGGTAGTGACTTGTCATGAACATGTATCAGTAGTGCTCACTCACAGAGGAAGCCTGTCAAACTGTACACATTTTTTAAAAAGAGTATTTCCTTGGTTTTGGGTTTTTTTTTAAATAAAGAATATATGAAGATAGGTGTTTTAAATCACTAGTTATAAAAAAAAAATCATCTATTTGATCTGCTTTATTGAACAATGTTACACAGGAGGCAGTACAGTAGCCTCTGGGAAAATGATACACCATACGCATTTTCCTGTTTTGCTTAGACATCACTATGAAAGGCATAGTGTAAAACCCCTGCTCATTTCTAACGTGGTCAAAATCACATACATAATAACACATGCTAGTAAGTATTTGTAAATACAATATTTTGGAAATTTTTCCTTTAGAATTGTAGAATCTTTTTATTGGATCTTTCCTTTATTCCAACTTTGCCCATGCATAAGCCCCCTTTGACCTAGTCACCACCTATATGTGTTGGATGACAGAATAAATGTTAAAAACCTGTAAATCATCAGAGATAGATTTTCCATAGATCACTGTCATAGCCTTAAGGCCTGAGAGTCAGCAAACCCCTAGAGCTTGCTGGAGACAGTTATATCATTAGAGATCTTAACATCCCAGCTCCCCAAGACTGGTGTTTCTAGCGATGACAGGTATAGCTATCACATCTTAAAACAGTCCTTGCTCCATGCTCATATAACACTAGTACAACTGGTCAAAGCAGAGCAGTTTGGGGAACAAATAACAGCACAAAGGCACCACATTGTATCTGTCATGTTCTGGGATGTTCTTGTGAACTGGATTATTCCTAACAGGAAAATTACACTCTAACAAGAAATGTTGAGGATTTCTGAATGAATATTTTCTGTGTTGGACTGAAAACCAGACACTGAAAATTGTGTGTGTGTGTGTGTGTGTGCCTAAGTGTAGGACAGAGGAGGGAATCCTGCCGTGTGAAAGGTGATAGACATGGTGAGGGGCTGCAGGCCATGGAGGGTTGGTTCCTTGCTGTGAATTTGCAGATATCCCAGCAGGTGTTCTGGCTGTGGAACCAGCCTCGCACGTGGATGTTGTGGTAGTTTTCTCAACAAGGAATCCCCGAGAAACGTAAGAGTAAGACAACACTTGTCTCTGTAGGCCATTTGTTGTGTTACAGCTCCTAATCTGAGAAATTGTTGTTGTGGCCCTTCTACTTACATCAGTGCATCAGTGTGATGAAGAATTGAGTAATGTTTCCCAGCACATTGAGACCTATAGGTATACATCCACTAGTTACTGGTAAAAAAGAAAGGACGAGAGAAAGCTTAGAAAAGAGAAGGAATTGATAACTGTCTCATTACATAAAACATACATACTGTATATTTTGTATATAAAAATTATGTATACATGATGGTGGCTAGCTGTTGCCCATGGCCACTATGCACAATCAGAAGAAATTAGCAGCAAGGAAGATGTGTGTTTGGTGTTAGAACCTTCTCAAATGGATGGAAGACAGAACACTAGAACAGGCTGCTGGGAACCATGGAGTCTCTTTTGCAGAAGAGGTTAAAATACAGGCAGAGCAAGCACATTGTGAAGGATTTTCAGAGGGTGGTGAATCTCCTTTCAGCAATGGTCCTCACCAGAGGATCTCCTGAAACTCCTTCTGACCCACTATTTCTAGATCTTGACTTTTTTTTTGAGAAAAGTTTTTATCCCAGCCAGCAAATCACTGCAGTACAAAATTGAAGATCAGGCCAGTATTGGCCCAAAAAGTAGGGAGAAGATGCAAAGTCCCACCAGAGTCTGCATCAGTGAACGTGGTGCCAAGCAGCTACATGGCTCCTGACCCTGAGCTGAGCCTGCATGGGGCTGTGCCATGGGGAATAACCAGCTCAGCTCCCTTCCCTGACTTGGGCAGCTCTGCACTGCAGCCACAGCCCTCAGTGATGTTATGCTGCATGTAGGAGGGGAGGGAAGTGGCAAATATATTTTCTAGGCATGTCCACTGCAAATAAATCACCCTGTATGAATTATGGAGTGAGAAGAGGTACACGGCATGATACCGCTGTTATAAATGCCAGTGTTATTAGTTGTGCTGGGGTGCTGGAGGAGACAAATCGGTGTGGACAGAGCATAGATGTGTGGTATGAAGATTAGGTATGATGGATTAGTGTTGTATTTCTCCAGGACTGCAGCACTGTCTGAGACCCGTGCGTGGTCAGGCAGCACCATGGCCGGAGAGGCAGAACCTCTTGGCATGGTAGGGGAGATCTGGTGGCTTTATGTGGGTGGCCATATCAGGATATGCAGAGACCATAATTCATCACTCAGGTTCCTTATTTCTGATTTCCTGCTGCTTCTGAAGAAGAAATTGAATTGAAAATGCAAGCCTGTGGGACAGCAGGACTCTCAGAGATGGCTGTGAGTAACTGACAGGTATAAATTGTAGCCCCTGCAAGCAGTTAGGAGCCCCGTGGGAATAAGAGGTATCATAACACGAAAATGAAGGTCAGCTACAATGCCATGAACATGGAGTGATCACCCACTATATTATAGGGTCTTTAGGAACTAACAGAACTCACCAGCCTTTCGCAGCCGTCAGAGATCAGAGGCCTGCTCAGCAATGTCCATGGGAACCAGGGATGGCTGTGGGATGGGGCAGAGCCCCAACTCCCTCAGAGGGTTTGGTCTGTCTGTGGCTGTCAGGTAGGAGGGATTTGCTTTGAGGTGTTTTTCACTGTAGTATAACTCCCTGGGATTTAATATACAGACAACAAGAGATTCAGAGTGAACTCATTAATCTCCCCTGGCAGTAAAATCCAAACATTTCTGTGATGTTTATATTCAAACCATGGTAAAAATAAAAATATTGATTTATTTGCAGTGTTCTAACACAGCTTATTTTCCCTAAGTTATTTCACCAAAGTATTTTGGAATAAAAATATTAAATCAGAAGATGGAATGAAACATTTACAAAGATGTTATTGCAAAATTTCTCAACCACAGCCTATTTCTCAAACATGGATACACCTTTTTCTTTTCTTTTTTTTTTTTTCTTAAATTGTTTCTGTGCTCAAAGGAGAAAAAGTCACAGCTTTGGAAGAGGGATAGTTTACCTCTTCTTCAAAAAAATTGTCAGGTAGAATGTTCAGAAGTGTCTAAGTGACTTAGGAAAGTATGTTTTTCTCTTTAGAAGGGACAACTACTGCCAGGTACGCACTGGGTGATAAAGCTGGCTGTAGAGATTTCAGAACGAAAGCAAAACTGGGTCACAAAGAAAGGTCCATCAGAGACTTCCTCGCTTGGTGGGATGGAGGATCCAAAATTTTCAGCATGGGTTTGGAGACAGTTGGTGAACCCTCATGAGCAGAGGCTGGTGGGCACACAGGCAGGTATGGTAGGCAGCATTTGGCTCTGAGCTCTTCCTCATGTATCACTACGACAATTGCCCATCTAGGCAGGGGGGGGAGGTTTGGGAGATGAGCTGCTCTGAGCCCTCTCCTTAATGGACTGCTGCTTGCATGCCAACGGGTGGCTTGTGCTCAGGGACAGGTACCTGGAATAATGCATATTGCTAAAATGAGCTGTAGTTGGAGATGTAATGGACTATGTGGATGGAGTCCAAATGGGGAGATGTAATAGACACTCGGCAATGAATTATATCCCCAAGCAACTTTTGCAGATCGGATGTGTAAGGATGCTTTTCACAGCTGCAGATGAAGAGCATTCTGGTAACAGCTTCAGTCTCTGGGAAATTCTGCAGGGATTTTGTGGGCTCTGATTCTTGCTGTACCCTAATTTCCATTCTCTTCACTAGAGCCCTTATGTGTGGAGAGTCTGGTTACATTTTCAGTCCAAACCATGCAAAAGGCAAATCCTCATCAGCCCCTAGCAGATGTGTTGGGCTGATCGTTATTGAAGATGATGTATTTGGGATTTGTAATTAAAATTAAAGCTATTTGGTATAAAACATGTAGAATTTAATTCCTTTCATTAGATATCTTAGTCTAATTGTTGCATCCAACAGGGAGCAAATGGCATTGTAATTGCTTGATCTCTCATGCTGGTTTGAGTAAAAGAAGATAAGAATGGAGAAAAAAGAGATATAACTCCAAGAAGAGCTTTATCTTTCTTCCTTTGATTTCTGCTTGGTGCCAAGCATTTCTAAAATAAAATACAAATTTTCAAGCTGACTTTCTGGTCCTGTTTCAGTGAGAAGGCTGTGGGTTTGAGGTGTGAAAATGTTGAGTTTATTTACCTCTGGAGAGGTGCTGAGCCTCTCAGCATGGTCATGTAGATGAGTTCTCATGATTATTCTCTCCATCCTTTTGCCAGGGAAACTGAGGTACAAAAGGGCAAAGTGACAGCTCTTATGTCACACAACATAGGTGGCAATGACAAAGACTAAGTCCAAAGAGCTTCCCTTCTCTTCTACGATAAACAGTTCTGAAATGACTGTGGTGAAGTTCAGGAAGGTGATGGAGGTGTGAAACACTAGTGAGTCACAGGGGAGTGCTGCCACTCCTGGCCTTAGTTACTAAATTATACTCTTTGTTCTTCCCATGCACACTAGGCAGAAGACTATCATGGGTAGTGTTTGGGATAAGTAGCGGGGTGTGCACATCTGTGTATGGGAAATCAAATTTCTGTTGAAGCTCTGAATACAACATACAGCTCCCTAAAGGCACCCATGCAACGTCCATACCAACCTCTCTGCAGCTGCCTGACGTGGTGAATAGCACCAGTACAGTGCTAATCCTGGGATTAACATAACTAACCAGTGAAGCATTTCCATGGAGGAACAGCGTGGTGGGTCAGACCATGACTCCTCTTTGGAGATTTACAGAGATGGGAACAGGGCACAGAGAGAGTTAAGGACAGGCACAGAAACAAAAAAGTCGGAGAAAAAGAAGATTTAAGAGGACAGAGTTTGAGATCAGGAAACAAGGCAAATCTAGTGTAAAGAAATATCAAAGAGCAATTCCATTTGTGAAATGCAGATTTAGAGGGAGCATGATACACTCTGGATAAAGCAGATGGCAAAGCTGTGTTAAGTTCCCTGTATGCTTGCAAAAGAGCACAACTGGGCACCTGGTGGGTTAGACTGCAGGCACCCAAGGTGCTGCAGGACACCGATAGGTGTAAAGGGAAGAAGCTGATGGAGTTTGGCCTCGTCATGGGAAATTGAAGACTGCCTACAGAGGGAAACCTTTCCCTGGCAGAGACAAAGGCAGGGAAGTTGCTTTTGGCTATGTCGGAGACTTGCAGGACATGGGAGGTATTGCTGTGGCAAATTGAAAATAGGAGCCTTTACAGTGAGCCCTCCCTCTTCTTACAGTCTGTAACAGGAGACTTTTTCACATTCCCTCTGTACGATAATTGATACGATGTCATCCCTGGGGCCTTGGAGATCCCAGCTCAGTCAGACACCCCTGTGCTGCTCCATCCTCATCAGTCTGTGAGTCAAGGCCCGTGCAGGAAATTTCAGCCTCCAGCAGTGACCCTTTTATTGAGAAGCAGGCAGTGCATGGCCTCAATCACAGTGCAAGAGTCAGGTCACACCTCAGTCTTTTAAAGACATTTTTACCGTACTTGCTGCTTCAGACTCTGAGCACCTTGTAATCTTTATTAGCATCCTCTCCCCAGCATTTCTGCAAGATAAGGAAATGCTTATGCCTTCTTTTTTCCAGCTGAGGGTTAGAGGTTGGTTCACAGAGGTCCGTCACATACCTCAGATATCTTCTGGCCCTATGCTGAACCTCATTTACCCCTGCAAGCATCCAAGTTTCATACCTGGGCAGGTCATCTCAAGTCCTGGGAGTTAATGAAATTCATAGCCAGAGCTGAAATCAGCTTAGCAAAGGCCCCAAAGCACTTTTTTTTTTAACCAGAAAAAGGTCCTGGTGGCAGGATCATGGTTCCTGTCTGGAACACATGGATCCCTGAGGCAGCCAGGCAGGAGCTGCCCTGCAGGGGTGCACCAATCCCTGACTGCACCCTGCAAGCAGGAGCTGGGGCAGGGGACCTGTGGCCAGCATAGGGTGAGAGCAGGGCCTGGGGCTGGTTCTCCTCTGCCCCTGCCACTGTGTTTAAAATTGGTCTTTTGTGAGAATTGGTCACTTTGTGAGTGGGGAAATGTGTCTCTGGGTATTAAATGTGGTGGCTACTTCTCCTGCCCTCCTTTTTATTTTACAAAAAGTTTTGCCACTTGGTTTTTCCAGCCCTTTCAACAATCTCTTACTGAAGTTTTTTTCCATATGTGTTGCCAGGTATGACTGGCTTTTGCTAATACAGGTAGGCTTCTGCTCTTTATGCTTTTAACTTTTTAAAATAATCCCCTCCCTCATTAAATAAGCTCCTTGTTCATGGGTTGTCCATGGCATGTGAGACATTTAAGTTCAAAACCCAAACCCATAGCTAGCTGCTCTGCACCAGGCTATATTAAGCCCAGATAAGCAAGACTTTTTCTAGTGAGTAGAAGGGCAAAAAGTATCTGTGGCTGTTGTACTGTCAGCTTTCTCTATCCTATTTAATTAGTTCTGTGGATCTCCTTGACTAAATTTGCATATAATTTATTCTTCCCTCCTTTTCCTTGTTATATGCGTTAATTATTTTCATGCGGCATGCTCAGGGCTCGCAGATGAAGCTCAGATCTGGGTGAACATCTCTGCCTCTGGCAAGTGGTCACCCCGGGGAAGCGTGGCTATGAATAGGTACGGGAGGAGGAAATTGCATATGATAAATCTGAAGTTAGGCAGGCTGAAGGGCAGGAAGGGAGCAATGGGAAACTGCTGGCAGTTTGGGTCTTCTCTAAGTCTCTGCATAGAAATATAGAGGTCGATGGAAGGTAGCTTTGTGAAACTGGCATCTACAGCTAGTTTAAGGGTCAATACTGTGTTAATCCCTTTGGGATTTTGTCTAGGAGCATGCAGTAAAGAATTTAAGAGAATCAAAACTCCAGCTCTAATTCTAAGTGTGTTTTAGAGGTGCACACCGGGCATTGCCTGGGTGCAGTCGGTCATGGGACGGAGCAGTGCGATGCTGAGTCCGGTGGTACCAGGGCATGGATGGCAGATGTCACTGCTGAAGAGAGTGAGTGGGACGAAATCAGCCGCAGGTTGAAGACTGATGCTCCTGTCACTGCCGTCAGGGCTGCTGAAGCAATAACACCCCTCCCTCAAAACCCAAGGTCTGCTGTGAAACCTGCAGAAACCGGTTTTGTTTATTTGTTAGATAGAGATATATTAAGTGAAAAACTGGTGGTTTCACACCCGTGTCTAAAATCACTGTAGTCATCAATCAGGACATGATTTTCCCAAATAATTTTCTGCTTCTATGTAAGGAGAGGTAGAGTACTACTGCCTGGCTCCAGGGTGGGGCAAAGACCACAGGCTCCAGCTCCCAGTTTCTCCTTCTGTTCCTTTTGTTGTGAGAATGTAAAAAAGAAAACTAAAAAAAAATAATTAAAAATCTGCCTACATACTGGCAGAATACCAGATTTCATCCTCAGACTCAATTGCAAAATCTATTTTTATCTCCACCTTTCCCTTTGCATTTATTTGCTTATAGGCACATAGAAGAATTCAGATAAGCACCCTCCTTTTCTCTATGGTGGAGCCTTAGTTTGACGAGACAGGGAAAGGGACTGCCATGCATCCAAATGAAGATAGTAACAATCTAGTTCTGCATGATAAGCATAAAAAATGGTCATTTTATGCTAGATCATCTCCTGTTGTGCGAGTTAAAATGGTTTTGCATCTTTGTATGACAGAGGCAGAACCACTTAAACACAGTCCAGAGGTATATTTTGGTATCTGCCTAAGTAATGATATTAGTGGTAACTAGTGGACTATCCTGTGGCCTGTAGTTCTAAATTTATCAGTGGAGAAACAGTTTGTGGGAGCTATTGCATTTGATTTTGTTATTAATCCATCTGTACAGCTGTATTCTCCCCCCACAGTAAATGTCAGATATGGGAATTTGCGGAGTGGACAGAGGAAATACTGTGTCTGGAAGGCACAGATTGTTGGCTAAATAAACCTTCCCCAGGAAAGCCTTTGGAGAAATGGGAGCAGGGGAAGAGGGAAGGGGAAATCTGATTCTGAACACAAAGAGGGAATTTAGTTTAAATACCTCAGTCAAAGGAGCAGAGATTTTTAACATGACATGAGCAAATGATTATTTTTTTTTGAGTGCTTTGTTTACTGCATAATTTAAAGGAAGATTTTTGTCGCCCTTTGCTACATAATTGAATTTTTATAGTGCTCTTAATAAAAATATACATCAAATGTGACAATTATTATTCTTCAATGGATTTTTATATTATTTCAATCTGAGAGAGATATGAGAAAACATTAAGGATAACTCCTTAAAGATCTATTCTGAAATAATTTCTATGATTTAATACTTCTTAAAATTAGTGAAATACTTGGATGTCTTCTCTACTTCTTCAAAGTAATTCTGGGTTTTCAGAGACAGTCGATATATTTTAACAGTCATAAAAGAGGGGCCAATGCTACAGTCACTTTCAGGTAAAAATATCATTTGTTTCCATGGGAGTTTTGTCAGAGTACGGGAGACGGCTGCATCAAGATGCATAAATGTACGTAAAAAATGTCAGTTCCAGTATGTCATTTGTTCGAGTGTTGAAAACAGCATTATCCTTTCATGTCCCATACAGTGAGGCAGTAAATCATTTTAAAAAAGGTTTGGAGAAAAAGAAAAATACATTTGACCCTTTGTGCTTGATCCTGTCCCCTTACCTGTCACTCCCTTGGTTTCTGGGCAACATGCTACAGAACAAAGATGCAGAATTTAGTTATGTCCATGTGTAGACAATAGTGCAAATCTCTACAGCTTGCCTTTATACTTTATAAAAGTATAAATTGATGGAGTTCAAAAACCTATTTCCTCATCTTTTATATTAATGGGAAAAAAAGACACATTAAACATCTGACATTAGATTTAGTTGGGGCAGTAGTTTTCAGCTGAAGCATTTCTTAAAAGTATATTTATCCTTTGAAGAAGAAATGGTATTATTTCCAGAATGGATAAAATTATGATTTAAATATGTTTTCTGATAATGGAACCACTTTGTTAATGAACAGTAATTTTCTGGCTACCTCCAGAGGAATTAAGCTCATGGATTATATAATACATCTGTGAAAGCTTATCTGATTGCCCAGTAATTGTGACCTCATTG
Organism: Aegotheles bennettii; assembly: GCA_013398125.1. Taxonomy (NCBI): domain Eukaryota; kingdom Metazoa; phylum Chordata; class Aves; order Caprimulgiformes; family Aegothelidae; genus Aegotheles; species Aegotheles bennettii. Next base: position 154,000 of record VZRW01007715.1, on the reverse strand, counting down.
TGGGTAGTGCAATTAAGCATTAAGCTACTATTTGGCACCATGGTTAATTGTGTTTTACTTTTCTGATATGCTTGTTGACAATAGGGAAGAAAATCACTGATAACAGTAGAGGGGTGGAAGGAACAATGTTATCTAAGCACTGTCCCCATGCAGCACTGCAGGTGCCCCTCTCCAACACGGAGGAGATAATTAAGAAGGCAAAGAGCTAATGACAGTGGGGAGACTGTCACATCCAGTGTGAAGGCTTTTACGTCAGGCACCATAGTCCTTTGGCTTTCAAACCAATGTGTTCTCCTGAAAGAGGCAGATGGGTTCGACGTCTAAGGGAGTAGATTTGCCAGGCAAATTTGCAGATGATATGTTTTTGGATATTTTCCTTTGCCAAGTCATAGCTTCCCAAATATAAATGACTGTTTGGGAATATGCAAAGCAGAAAGATTTCAGAAACATTTTGGGGAGAGAAGTCAGTCAAATTGAAGGTTGGTTTTGGAGATGTAGTAAGAGAGATCAAGATGAGCAAAAATCCACATTTGCAGGCAGAACCTGCAAAGATAAATGACTCAACACTGGGAAGGGATCTCAAGTCTTCTGAGCCTCCAACTTAATGTGCCAAAATCTTCAGGTGACCAAGATACAGGAGATGCTTACCTGGTACCTCAGAGAGGCCAGGGACTTTAGGATAGGTCCAGCATCAGGAATCTATGTGGTCACAACATCAATTGCAGAGCAGGGATTAATGTGTAGCTCTCCTGTAGGAAAACTGATTGTAGATACCTTTGTGGACCCGGTGGATTTTCTTGTCCTTCCCACTAAGGACTTGTGCTGTGTATTACTCCCTGCACCCACAATGCCCTCCTGCTTGATGCATGACACAGCTGAGCCTGAAAGCCTGAGCTGCTGAAGAGCCACAGGTCCCCACGTGCTGGTGAACAAGAATCAGAATGTGAAACGGGATGGAAAGAAGAAATAAATTTGTCACTTCTTTCATGCTGAGGGAAGTGAGAAGCTTAAGCATTCACTGTGACTTATTTCAATAATGCAAAGTTAGGAAGTATTAAAGGCTTTTTATTCTGTTGTAGTCATCCCTTCTCAGTCAAACATGCTTCCTCTTGGACCTCGTCTTCTTTGGACTCTGCCATCTTTTGAGTAGTACATCAACAGTATGCCTTTTTCTGTCATGAGGTATTGTGCTTGTATATCCTTAGAGTGAGCTTTCTTTCTAATGATCTATTAGTGAAATGTATCATTTGAGTGAAGATGATGATGATGATATACTACTCAATGGATGATGCCATCCAAAGGAAAGAAAAGGTCAGACAACAAATTCAATAGAATTATTGGATAAAAGTCAGGTAACACATCATCTCCAAGGCTGCTTTCTTAATGCCAAGGAGGATTGCTGATACAAGCAGTGCGTTCTGGGGACCATTTCTTTTACAGCTGCCTAAACTGACCCCTGAACGTTAAGGGAAAATTATACTTTGTATCATCTGAATTGAGAGAGTATAAAAATATTTTTGTGTTTGATACTATCTGTATGACAGGTTCAGCATCAAATCTGCTGGTAGAATCTATCTTCTGTTCTTCTGGCCCTGCTTCTGCACATTCACAAACCTTGTATGCATGTCTCTGCCTAGGCTAGTTCTAAATTACGTGCATCTTTGTGCAACCTGATCACTTGGTTCACTGCAATCATTTAAGATGCTAACAAATAAGGTTTTTTATGAGTTGAAGTTACCAGTGTAGGATAATAGAATAGCACCTACAAAATCCTTACTTTATTGCAATCATTTCCTTCATCAAGTCTGAAAATATATTTTAAGACCATTCCCTCTGCCTCTTTTCCACAGCATTAAAAAAACTGCTATGCTCAGTCTGAACAAAAAAATATTCAGTGTACCTTAGAGGGAATTTTTAAAAAACAATATGGATTTTTCTCTTCTCTGCTCATGTGCCTTGTTTGCTTTCTTAAGGTCCTAGGACTTTGCTGTAGAGGGGCACTGAGAGACACACATAAATAATGTGCAGAGTTGTATCCCCAAAATGGCTTAATTGTTTAATGCCTACTGAAATGTAAATTAAGCTTATGAGAGCGCTAAGAGATTCATCTATCCATCCAAGGTCAATATATTGAGTAAGGTGCAATTTGCTGTGGGGGAGGGGTCTTCCAATGAATATTCTTGGTTTTCAGAAAAAGGGTTCAGACTGGCCTCTCCTTCCAAGCCCCCCATATTTGCATTTGCTGATAATGATGAACAGTTTTGTAGTGCTGAGATGTGACATCTGACTGCTTGATTTTTCCATTTCACACATGAGAATGACATGTAATGCAGCTGCTCAGACAGCGGGGATGTGACCTGGGACTGGCCTTAGAAAATAGGAAAGGATGCTTTTGAAGCCAAGGGCAATTCTGTGCTGTATGGACACTTCAAGATGCTGGGGGTGAGTTGATGCCAGCAGCTAATCCCCCCGCATTCCCTTTTCTGCAGAGCATGTGATGTGCTCACAGTTATAACATCGAAAGGGTGGTCACACGTCTCCCAGCTGGAACATCTCCCAGTTGCTCTTGAGGAGAGGGTAGAGAAAGATTCATCCTGCCTTGAGCTGGATTCTTGAAAAACACAACTCAATAATAGCTGGGAGCAACCCTTTTGAGGCCTCCAATGCTTGTCTTCTAGTCAGAGGTAATGCACAGAATAGCAATTATCAGAGATTTATTACACCTCAAGGAGTAAATTACCATGCACACAATAATTCCTGCGGAAAAAGCTTAGAGAGTCTTTTGGCATTTCTGCCCAATTCCAAACTTTCTTTTGTTTCAAGAAATGTATGTTAAGGAATGCTGCCATTTCTTAATTTTAAGCTGTTTCAATCAACTTAAATTGCTTCACTATTATTAAAGCTTCTTGGCAAACATGATTTTTCTTGGTTGAGTTTGGGGCATCTAACAAGACAGAAAAATATGAAGTCTGAAGGTTTCCTTCTTTTTAAAAGCTTGAACAAATTTCTGGTAATAGTGTGTCAAATGCAGCTTGTATATTATACAATGCCATTTCATGACAACATTTTCAGCTACACCAGGCTTGATTCTGGTTAAAATAAAACTGAGAACTAGTTTAGCATGTAGAGATGAGTGTCCATGAATCACAGAGTTAACCTTGAGAAGGATGGATCTACATGTCTCCAACAGCTAAAGCTGTTGTAAATGCAACTGCAAAATAAGTGCTGTAAATATATATATACAAGTATATTTAGACAGAATCTATGCTATACACAGACAAGAAATCTCTGAGTATGTCTGTGGTTATCTGAGATGTGGATATATTGTCTCTTCATTCTCTGTTTCACTGCTTCCTTTTTAGAACAGCTACCATACAGCTGACTGAAAATTTAAAAGATGAAAACACACATCCCTATACTATGCAGTAATAAAAAATTCTTAAGACCAAAATAAAACTTTATACTTATCAGAGAAATCTTCCAGTATGAAAAATTAACAAGACATCAGTATTAAATATTTGTAAATATATTTTTGCCTCTCAGCATTATAAGAGAATGTCAAACTAACCTGATCAAAATCCAGTTGCCTCTTACTTTCTTCATTGCTTCCAAATAACACTAAATAGAGCTTAGTAAACAATGACAGATCTTTTCCCTCCAAGCCTATTTTTTCATGTTGCTTCTTTCCTTTACTTTCCCTATGATCTTTCCAAGCTATTCCTCTGAATCCCTGCTTAGCCTGGACTCAGTATAACCATGCCCTGATGGTGCAGCGTTTCACACTACAGTGCCAGTGTCTCCCCATCCCAGAGTCTGTGACCTGCAGAATTAACTCATTGCACCTGTAGCCCATTTTCGCAATATGTCAACTTTCTCTTTAAAAATAAATAAATAAATAAGTGAAGGAAATGTCATCTTGTCACTAATGGTATTTGCGTCATTTTGCAGCTGTGTTCACTTTGAAGTGAACAGTCAGTGATTTTCAAGTTAGCTAGGTGAAGTGGAAAAATAATGATGGATTTGGCAATGTTTTGTCATTTTTGGACCTAAATTTTCCTTGTGTCTGCGTGAACGTTACCCATGTACTATGTACTGGTGGTGAAAAATAGATTCCAGTGCAGGTCATTCTGGAAGAAAAAATCTAGGTCATTTAGTTTCTCATCATTTTCCCTTCATCTCCCCTTATAGTGAGTGTTAATAAATAACTTTGGGAAAACAGCTTGTGATCTTTTTTCACTCAAATGTGCAACAAGGAAAATTAAAATGGAGGAGAAACTGATAAAATGCATAATACCTCATAAACATTTTTTTACACAAAACGATGAAATACAAAATGAAATATGAAATAGAAGCAGCTCTTAGTGGGAAGATTTGGAGGTTTGAGATCAGTCTAGATTAGAATTTTTGCCCACAATCTGTTGTGTGGCTTATAGCATCTCTTTCTGGACAGAGAAATATTGGTCAGTAGCTGACTTAAAGTCTTTGAGAACTGGAATGATTAGTGGTTTGAGCAATTCACCAATTCGTGCTCTTTCAGAGATGAGCTTGTCTTTGGCCAAGGAGCATAAATCTAAACCTCCGAACTCCATTGTTTGCATAAAATAAATCAGTAGTCAGCCCTACCAAGGGATGCATTGATTTGGTTGAAAGGAAGGAGGGCCTGATGGTCATAAGCTCTTTTTTTAATCTTTCTTTCTTCAGGAAATTATGTTTATGACATTGTGTGTGCCTGTGTCCCTGATGGACATTTGAGTCTGTTACCCAATTTCAACTACTGTGCAGGATTTTAAATACATTGGGGTTTGAAATGTTGTGTGACAATAAGAAGTGAAGTTTGGAAGCCAGAGTGAGGATGCCAAGTGCTGCCTGCTTGCACCAGCAGGGACTTCTCCAAAGCTCTTCGGCCATGTGTTCTGATTTCCTCATCCATGGGCAGCTGCTCACAGCCCCTGTTTGACTCTTGAGCTCAGTTTGTACCTCAGCATAAGTCATTACTTCCTGCAATACTGGGAAATACTGGGCAAAAGAACTGACTTCTCAGGACCCCAGGATCCCACTTGGTAATGCAGGGAGAAAACTCCTTTTTCCTGGCCTATCTATCTCACTTACTTTAGGTCTAAGCATTTTGTGAATAAAGTTATGTTTTTTCAACTACAGTATTAGGACCAAAGGACTCTGTACTAACTGAAGTGCCTAAGTGCCACTGAATTATGGACAATATGTGTTCATGTACCTCAGAAACTATCCTGTTTCCTCAGGGCCTTATCTCAGCACCTTCTCAAAGCAGAGAGACAACTCACCACCTCTTCACCTGAACACAGGTAACTGCAGAGCAGAGGGCATTTTTCCAGATATGGCAAAAATGCAAAATGAAATAAGTTACCTTCTTCACTCTCCCAGCTTCCCTAGTATTTTTACTTTCCAGAATGTAGATGACTTATTTGAACCCCAAGATCTCTCTGGCAAGCAGTGACTTCACATAAACTCTTTCTACTTCTCAACGACCAACCATAAGCTGTTGGAGAGAGGAAAATATATAAGGTGGTACAGTTCCCTTTTAAGGACCATTTACAGGCAGTAGCCAGCAGAGGAAAAGTGTGGGATGGCTGATAAACTATAATTTTTCACGGTTAATAATTATCACACACAGTTTCCTTCTGCAAACTTCCTCCTGCAGCTCCTCTCATTAAATGGGAAATCAGGCAAAAAAGCTTTTGATGCTGCCTTTTTCTGGGTGTGGAAGGTTTCCCCTCTTCCACACTGTTATATTGAGGGGAGTTGTTGTCCTGGCTGTGCTGGCTGTGTTGGGAAAGGCAATGGGAAGAGAGCAATGAGGGCTTAGATCCGCACCAGAGCACCTATCTTGCCCCATGTATTGGGGCAGGGGGAGGGAAGACACAATTAGCAATGATCATTATCATCAGGCAAGCAATTCATAAATATTCCATAAAACAGGGCCTCAGACTGCACAAGCAACAGCAAATATTGTAGCAGATTTATTAGTGGAGCATGAAACATTTATATTTTTCAGATGACAGGGCAGATGATGACTGTGTTATGCTAGCAGGCAGGATGAACCTCATTCAAAAAGTGCCTCGTAGGTGATGGCTAGATATGACAGCAAGATGAATTAAGGTCTTTGAGCATCAAGATGGTGTGATAGACCCTGGGAATTGAAAACTAAACACCAGTGGTATCCTTCAAAAAGCAGCTGAGCTTTCTTTGTGTAAGTCAAGGCACAGCCTTGATAATTGTGGTGCCCTGGTGACATTAGCAAGGATTGAATTTTCCTGTCATCTTTTAGCAGGGTGGCTTACCAGAATAAATGCTTAGCGCTTTGAATTAATGTTATAGTTAGCAAGAAATTGAGGGATCTGGACTTTGGCAAACAACTTTGTTGAAGGGGTTTTGAGCCAATGACAACTTTCTTTTCTGCTGTTTATTAAATGCATTACTCCCCAAACCTAGGAAAGACCTGGACTGGGGTGTCTTTGTACAATAAGTTGATTGAGGAGGACAGCTGAATAAGATCCGACGCAGAGTCACAGCTCAGGTAGGGCTAATGAAGTAAGTAATTGGACAATATTTCACTTTAATAGTCAAGCTCTTTGGGCTTACTTGTATTTAATTGCACCCGTGTCAGTTCTTGAAGGGGAAGGAAAAGGCCATGGAGTAGAATCAAATAGGACTTTCCCTTGGCCATCAGCTGCCCAGAGAGATGGACCAGCATCTTTATCTTTTCTGCATTGTTTTATCCCTTTCTAGGTTTTGTCATTTTGAGCTGACACCTTTTTTTTGTACAAACACATTTCCAGATGACAAATCTTCCCACCTTTCATTCTGTTGCCACATTTAAATATACTTTCTTGTTGCAGCCCAGTATGTGAATGAGTTTCACACCTCCTTTAAAATGTATGTGCAGGTGAATCAAAACTGTGCCTGAGATGGCAAGTAGTCTGACTTATATCCTGGGAATGTGTCCCCTGTGAAACTTCACTGTGTACATCAAGATCATCTACCTTTCATACTCAAAATACTGCGAACTCATCCACATCCTGACAAATTGGAATGGTCTCCTTCAAACAGAGAAGAGGCAAACAGGAAGATGTGCAGCAAGGTGTACTTTTTCTTATATTTCTCAAGCATGAAACAAGCTTTTGTCCAAAAACCCTGAAACCTCAAAGACAAAATCTAATCTCTTCCCTGGTTTAGGGCTGTTTAACATTGTCCATAGTCACTTTAGTCAGTACCAAACTAATTCACGCCAGTGTCTGTTCTTGCTCCCATTTCACTGAAGAATGAATTATTGTTATGTACTATAGTGAGTAATCTTAAATTTGTCTGGTTCCACTGAAACACTCATTCATCTGCCTTATTAAAAACTACATTCATTCATGTCCAGCACTAAAGGGTTTGTGTCTATCTTACCAATTATCTGATTCATGATGAATATTTTTGATGCTGGAGGACTTGAAGAGATTATGGAAAGACTTGAGCAGACTGCCTATCCTTTATCGATTCTACACAGCTGCTGTGTTGTCTGCAAGCAAGGTGGGAGCCCTTGAGGTTTAGCTTATTTCCATTTTCAGGTTGGTTGGCTCTAGCTACAGGCACTGCAGGGACCTCCACTAGGAGTTATCCATCCTTGCTGTCTCCATCTCTCTGGGCAGACTACTACAAGGAGACCCAAGCAGAGCTGGGAGAAATTTAGCTTCCAACTTTGCAACTGCAACCCGGTAATATTTCTCCCCTTTCAAGCAAACCTGGAATTTCTGTGACAGAACAATATTTCTTGGGTTTTATTATAGGCATATTATGGTATCTGCGGCCCCATCCTGTTGTTTTGAGCCAATGTGGTCCCTATCTCTCCTTCTCTCTGGATTGAAGTCATGAGGTTTCCATGCTCTCAAGCTTGTCCTACATTTCTTAATCAAGCTGAAGCTAAGTAGGGAGAGAGAATTTCTTTTAAAATTGGAACAGCTGATAGAGTTGGAAGAAAAGCAATAAGCTTTTGGTCTTCAGTTTCCTCTGGAGTGTCTGGCATTGTGAGTAATGCTTACGGATTCATTTATGTGGCTTAATGCATCCTCCTGGACAATGGATATAATCTTAATTTTAGTTATTTTTTCAGTACAATGCAAAATAATTTTATGTGCTTTTGAACAGTATTTAAACAGTTAGATGGAAGGGCACCTCTGGCTAAAATGTATTTGCTATATCACTTGAATCTGCTAGTGCAGGATGTTCAGTGCAAGCTGAACTATCTTTTGTGCCTGGCACAATGCATTCCCTTTTTATTCACTCATACTGTGAAATCTGGGACTAGAAGTTACATGGTTGGCAACAAGTAAGTCTCACAGGAGTTTGGATGTCAGAGTAGAATGGGCTTTCATTGCGTAATGAAGAGGAAAAAGAGAATGAGCCCCTAAAAAGAATTTTACCAAATTTTTCCCATGGACATTGTGTTATTAGAGTAACTAGTGAGCTAAAGCAACATCTGAAATCCCAGCAATCCAAGACAGAGCAGGGAAAACAGCAAACAGCACACAAACAATGCAAATTAAGACAAAGAAAATTACTGTAAATGCCAGCAGTCCCTAAAACATTAGGGACTAATTTCTAACAAACCATTAGCTGCATGGGGAATTGTCAAACATTATTAAATATAATTTGCTACATCTGTTTTAGTATAGAATTCATTTGGCACATATGTTATATATGTTGTACAGTATTTATATTTTCTTTTTATACTGTTCTTTTCTTTAAGCTTTACCTGACACCCAAGAGTAATACAGCAAGTGGATTAGGATTTATTTTACTCCTGCTGTAGGAACTCAATTTGTCTGTTTGTATGCATACTTAGATATGTCCCAGTTTCCCTTCCACCTTCACCCTCCTCTCACCATCCACAAGCATCTGCACATGAATGTTTCTGCATTACAGTCAGCAGCCAGCCCCAGCGAGTGTTCTTTCTGCTGCCTAATGCTATGAATGCATGTATGGACAACATGGTTTGCAGCCTCTGCAGGGATGCTGTTACTGTCAATATCATTGTGCCATTAATATTTAAATGGAATTATGCTCTGAATTGCATTGGCATCTTTTAAGCTAATATTGAAGAAGTATGTGATAGCCTGTAAGCACTGATATCAAAAGCATCAGCCAGCCAATGCTGTAATCTTGATCAAAAATAATAATGTCATCCATAACACTGTAAAGATTTATTAGTTGTGACAGATCCATACATTAACAAATCACTGCTTGGCCCTGAATGCCAAGCAAACAGTCAGTATCATAAGGAATAGTGAGCCCTTTTGGGAAACCTATTAAGGAGTGTTTCACATAGGAAAAATTTGCTCCAAAAATAATATGGATTTGTGTGTGTGTGTATATGTGAGTTTGTGGGTGTTCATGAGTGATGGATGACTGTCTGTCCACTCTGGTTCTTCTGAAGTTGGGATAGGGGATGGTTAGCAAACCAGAGTGGGCCCTAAAAGTATTTTCCAGTGAAGTTCTTGTTTTGGTTCTGCTGTAGCTTGAATTTCTTCAGATATGCTTCCACTTTCTCTTCTAAAAAACTGCAAGATAACTCACATTGGTTGATGAAAATCTCAACATGAGGTGGCAATGTGTGCTTGCAGTCCAGAAATCCAACGGTATCCTGGGCTGCATCAAAAGAATTGTGACCAGCAGGTCAAGGGAGGTGATTCTCCCCTTCTACTCGGCTCTTGTGAGACCTCACTGACAGTACTGTGTCCAGTTCTGGAGCCCCAGCATAAGAAGGACATGGACCTATTGGAGCAAGTCCAGAGGAGGGACACAAAGATGATCAGAGAGTTGGAGCTCCTATGAAGACAGGCTGAGAGAGTTGGAGTAGTTCAGCCTGGAAGAGAAGGCTCTGGGGAGACCTTAGAGTAGCCTTCCAGCACCTGAAGGGGTTACAGGAAATCTGGAGAGGGACATTTTATAAGGGCATGGAGTGATAGGATGAGGGGGAATGGTTTCAAACTGAAAGAGGGGAGATCGAGATCAGATCTTAGGAAGAAATTCTTTTCTGTGAGGGTCCTGAGACACTGGAACAGGACATCCAGAGAAGCTGTGGCTGCCTCCTCCCTGGAAGTGTTCAAGGCCAGGTTGGATGGGGCTTGAAACAACCTGGTCTAGTGGGAGGTGTCCCTGCCCATGGCAGAGAGGTTGGTCCTAAATGATCTTCAAAGGTCCCTTCCAACCCAAACCACTTTATGATTCTATGTTTCTATGATTTTATAATATCAAAGTTAGGATGACTTTTAACCTTGGTTTGACTCCTTCACTAGAATTAAAATATTCATTCCTATGATGACAGGAAGGTGATCTACTTTTCTGATACTCATAGAATCACAGAATCACAGAATATTAGGAGTTGCAAGGGATGTCGAAAGATCATCTAATCCAACTCTCCTGCCAGAGCAGGACAACCCAGAGCAGGTCACACAGAAATGCATCCAGTTGGGTTTTGAATGTCTCCAGAGAAGGAGACTCCACAACCTCTCTGGGCAGCCTGTCCCAGTGCTCTGTCAATTCATTTTTTGGTAGCTTTCACTAATCGGATGTACAACACAAAGTCAGGAGTTTTCTTGTGATAATAAAGATTTAAGAAAAACAGTTAAAATAACAAAAACTTCAGACTTACGTTATCTATTCACACCTAGCTCTTTCTCTGTGGTGTATCCATCTCAGGTGTTCTGGTGATGGAAATGTCCTCAAGAAAGAACAATTGAAAGTATGTTATTTGAGGAGTCCTGTTCCTCAGAGGAATACTCCTAAGTCCAGTCACTTAAAATCCTAGAGACAGTCCATAAATATTAGAAGATTAAAGTAATAATAATCTGGAGGTGGGTTTTGTTTTGTTTTTTTTAAGTTTACTTCCAGGTTGTCATATCTTCTTAGCTTATATTATCAGCATTTTCTTCAAAGCAGAAACATTCAGAAATGTCTCAAAACATTCAGAAATGTCCAGAAACGTTCTCTCCAGAGTTAGTTTCCTAGTGCAGGCCGAGCTTTAGTGTCCAGGGACTTTTTGCTTCTGTCCTCCCTCCTGAAAGAAAAGCTGATACAATTGTTATGCCATCAACCTGTGCCAGAGAGCAAATGAAGATTTTCTAGTCACAATCACTTTTTTCCTTCTCTCTCTTATGCTATGTCCTTTTAATTCTTGTCCCAGGGATAAGCACATAACTCAGTGCTCCAAGATCAGTTTCACTTGTTTAGTTACCTATTTCCAGAAACTCAAATGTGCCTGTGACCCTGAAGGTTTTGGATACAGCCTCTCCTCTCTTTTGCTGCCAGAAGCAATTGTGTTGCCTGGAATGGGATACCACAACCTTGAGTCACAACATGCGAGGGTGTGAAGGATACAGCTTGGACACAGCTGAGTCCTCAGCCTAATGTCTCCTAGAATTTTCCTTTGGCTCTGAGGAGATGCAGAAACAGCCTACTCTACTTGTTGCAGATCTCTCTCCACTACAATTAATGTAGAGTTTTCTCTTTATCCACACCCTTCACCCAGAGTCCCTCCATCTCTTTCCTCTTGTAGGATTGCTTTTCTCCTTCCTTCACCAATGTCACATTGTAGTTCATCTGAATGCCCGTGCCAAGATTATTTTATCATTACACTGTTTTGCCTTCTCCTTCTCTGCCATTTGTCTGTCAAGATCTTTCACAAACCATCCATACACTAGTGTCCTGTCAGTGTCAGCTGAAAACTGACTCCTGCATGACCACTAGACACTGACTTTCATTGCCCAATTGCTGAAGTTTCAAACAAGCATCATACTCATTTTCTTAAATTTGGGATGAACTCACTGTGAACATCCACCAGCCTTTATTCCTTTTATCCCTTTTATCCCTGGCACTGGAATAGGCTGCCCAGGGAGGTGGTGGAGTCACCGTCCCTGGGGGTGTTCAAAAAACGGGTTGATGAGGCACTTGAGGCCATGGTCTAATGGTCTAATGGCTAGGAATATGATGGGATAAAGGTTGGACTTGATGACCCTGGAGATCCATTTCAACCATAATGATTCTATGATTCTATGATTCCCATACCCTCTTTGGATCTGTGTTTGTCTAAGAGCCATTGGAATCCTAACTGTGTATGACCAGGCTGGAGGAATAAGGTAGAACAGCGGGGTTTAATCCTTGTACTTTTGCATTTTGTCACTAAGCCAGTGGCAGGACATGGAAGACTCAAGTTAGCAGCTACCAGTGGCTGAACAACTGATTTTGTATGGTCTTTAGGGAGGATTAGCCCTTGTCAAGCATTTGTGCAAAGGGTGAGAAAGTAAAAAATTAGGATATTCTGTTGATATAATTTATCAAAGATTCAAAGGAAAAAATTATTTTTACTAATTTCATACTTTGAAGAGAAGGAGCAATTACTATTAGCCAGAATGTCCTGTTTTGAATTTTTAAATATTGTACAAGGTTTTAATGAAAGTAAGATGCTTACATGTGAGTGAAGCATACTGAAAGACTCTTCCTGCATTTTTTGAATGTTAGTTCAATAAGATTTTTGAGATTTTGTTTTTGCCCTGATCTGGGACGGAAGGAGAAGTAGGTAATCCTCCAAGCTCTACAGACTGGGGGTTCTGTTTCCTGCCTGGCAGAAAGCTTCATTGTCAAGTCAGCTGCAGAAATACCAAGAAGCACCAACATTCATTCTCCTAATGGTGTTCTAACCCAAGCTGACCAAAACCCCTCTCCTTGGTCAGCTTACAAGTTATGGCACAATCAGCTGGCCAGGCTGCTAGCCCAGATTTTCTGCTCAAGATGTAATTTATGGAGCTGTAATGAATAATATGTTAGGGAAACATTTTTTTAGAGTGCTCTACCTCATAGGTATAAAGCCCTTGATATTATTATAGGAATGCATCATAATCTATGAATTGCATCCCTGAGGCAAAATCCACATACTAGAATCTCTTTTTTACATATGGGGAAGTGAGACCAGGGTGGTACAGTGATTTGTGTAAGGGCATATGGCTACTCGGTGATGGAGCTGATGACTAAACCTGGCCTCCTGTTGACATTCCAAGTACAGGGCTGTCTTTTCCACCCATCTCACTCACAGTCAGCCTCTTCATATGGTTTGGAGATCACGAGAAATGTCACATGTAACAATTAATTGATGACTGATACATTTTCTACTTGGAGTGGAAGGATGTGAAAATACAGAAGAGGGTTGAATATCTTCAGCAGCTTTATTAACTGTGTATTAAAATGTATAAAGAGCAGACAAATTGCATTTGCAGGAACTTGTGATTGAGAGGAGTTTTTGCTAGAGGATTTAACACCCAAGACACTAGGATATTAAGAGCAATTGTCAGGGTAATTGTGAAATAGGACCAAAGCAGCAATTTGGTCCCAATATTGGGACTGTACAGAGACCATGCTAAGGAAATGTGAGCTGTTTTGATAGAAAATATCTATGAGGATATTGGCAAGAAGGCAGATCCAGGCTTTTCACAGCAGTACATGGTGAGAGGGCAAGAGACAACGGGCATAAGATGAAAGATGATAAATTCAGACTGGATATGAAGATAAACTTTTGGGGACAGTGAAACACAACAACAGGTTGCCTGAAGAGGCTGTGCTGTCCCCGTCCTTGGAGTTTTTCAAGATATGACTGGATAAATCCCTGAGCAACCTGGTCTCATCTCACAGCTGATCCTTCTGTGAGCAGCAGGGTCCTAAACTGTCCTGTGATTCTGTGGAAATAGGACTCACTTCACCCCAAAGGCCAACCTGGGACCCAGAAATGTGTTGTTGCCATTAGGAGAGTGAGGATGTACCAGGAATTATTCAGCCACTTTACAGTAAAGCTAGGATGCAAGTAAAGAAACCAGGATCTGGCCTTTGTGGACCAGATTCTCAATATTACCAGTTAATATTTTTTTCCCCTCTTAACCAACTTCAGGTCAAAGAAAACCTTTGTACTTCTCTTTGTCCCTCTCTTTCCTCTCCTGAACTTTGTGCAAGGCCAAGAAAGCTGGATATGAGGTCTCTTCTGAATTAGAAGAGGGTGCTCAGACATAATGGCATATAATCATATATGCCTGCCTATGCCAGGCTTTTCAATGTTGCTTCCAAGCGCTGCTTGCTCTGCTAGCAGGGCAAGATTAAATACTGTACTGCTATCCCCCACGTGGCAGCATCTATGACTAGAGCATCAAATCAGTCAGTGACATACCACTGGTGCAAAAGTCATCAATCTGTCTCCATAGTGACACATCTCCTGCCAAGATACTTCTGGGCAAGGCACAGGCTAGAAACGAAGTTACAAAAGGTGTTTTTTTTAATGCTGCAGATGATGTTTGTGTTTGTTATTTATGCTTTTCTTGTGTTGCTTTTTTGTTTTTGTTTTTTTTTTTGTTTTGCTTTGTTTTGTTTTCTCAAAAGTCTTGCTGCCATATATGCTTACATTTTTTTTTTCCTCTTTTGTGCACTAGTTTCCTTCTTGTAAAATATATCTATGGAAGCAGATGATGGGTTAGAACCAAATAAGAAAATTTTTAAAACCTGGATCCAAGGTAGCAGCAATGGTACGTACACATTTCCATAATGGGGTCACTTAATGAGAAATCCCCCAGCTTCAAACTCCCAGGACTTTTATGTGTGGCCAGGGTTGAAATTCAGATCTGATTTCTCCAGTCTGAGGTCACGTCTAATAATTAATTACCCTTTGCTTCATTAATAAACATGCCAGTGAAGGAATTTCACACTCATTTTACTCCTTTTCGGACCTGTCCATATTAGCACATAACTTAAAAAAAAGTAGACTCTAGTGTTACTTATTGTAGTATTTGGAAGTTCTGAAAAATTGCCTGCCACTAGAGGTTATTCAAATTCTGGTCTTGATGTATTAGCCTAGACAGTTTTAAAGCCATATCTACAGCAAGTAGTTAGCCATACTGCTGAACAGACATTTTTTTAAATGAACTACAAAGAATAGCCTATTGTGGTTAGCTTATTTTATTTACAGCATTTCACATGGTGTGAACATTAAAAATTTACAGAGTAATATTGATTTGCAGCTCCATCAAACCATTTCTACCCAAACTATGGAACGAAACTGTTTGAGGAAAGGTGCCTTATTCCAATGATTATTTGTGCTGCTCTGAAGGCTGCTCTCTGCGAGGTAGCCATAAATCCACCCCCTGGCAGAAAGTTAAAGAGGAGGTTCAGAAAATAAATAATTGCCAGGGAGCATCAGGAAAGGAATTTTGCTAAGGTGTGTGCGATGTACAAGAGCTAGAAGAGATTGGTGTGTCTGATAAGGGCGTAATAAACGCGCTTTCGGCAGGTCCAGTGCCGACGGGGACACAGGGTGGCACTGTTGACAGCCGCTTGGCTGGCTCTGCAGCATTGCCCATTTCCCGCTGGTGAGAAAGACTTTTTGTCATTTCTGTCACTCCTCAGATAAAACAAGCTAACAAATTTGCATAGACCAGAAAACCAAGTGATAGCAGGTAATGGGACATTTTTACAGTGACAGTTTACTGTGACATTTTTGCCTGACAAGGGAGTTGCAAAAGGGAAAAAAACCCAAACAAAAACAAAAACAAAACCACAAGCCCTCTACCCTCTAAAAATCCAGAAAGCCACAGATGTCCTAGTAACCTTTTTTAAAATAAAACCACAAACACAAAAAGTGTGTGCTGGAAATAAAGATGCCCTTCTCAACCCCATTAATGGGAACTTAATTAGGCATAAAATTTATGAAAGACATTGGAAACGTGATCTTTTTCCCATTAGGAGAAAACTGGGCTAGCTTCAAGTCTGTGGGAGAGCTGGGTGAGATTTGTATGTAAAAAGATACATCTCCATCAGGAAAGATATATTTGAAACATCTGGTAAAGTTCTTTGGCCAGCGATGTGTACAGCTTGAAAAATATATATAGAATCCGTTTGGTCCCCTCTGTACTAGACACGTGGAATTAAACTGTATTTCATGCAGATGTTATAAACTAGATTACTCAGCTTTCAGTCTCTCTGCTCATGAGCTGTTCTCACACTTTGGAACTAAACTTAGAGTTTCAAAAGAAATTGCAGTGGTGGGATGATCAGGCTTCACTTGTCAAGACAAAGGAGATGAAAACACAGATATTTTAGAAGTACTAATCTAATTCTGCTGCTGTTAGCCCTTTAATTTTTACACTGCTATAACCCAAACAATTCTAAAGTAAAACTTTTAGATTTGCACCAGTGCAAGTTACAGCAGGATCAAATTCATCTTAACTCATTTAACTCACTGCTCGCATTAACTCACCAGCATAGTAAGAGCCAGACCCACAGTTAATTAATTTGAAAGCATCCAGAGTGGAGGAGAAAAAGATAGGATTTGGTAGCTCAGTCTAATACTTCTGAAAACAGCACATCAAAACAAGATCTGATAAGAGCAGATGAAACTTCACTTGAAGTTTATGGGTCAAATCCAGCAAAGATGTGGATGATGGTGCATATTACACAGCAGCTGGGGGGGGGTGGGGTGTGAAAAGAGATTTCTGAGTGTTTTGCAGTAATATGAATGCAAAGATTTCTCACGGGAAGGGCAAGTAGCAACAAGAATGGACAAAGTCAGGGTCTGATCTCTGAGCACTACATCCCATTGCATGGGCAGGCTGTGAGGGTCTGCAGCTGCCCCATGGGGGACACACCATGGATGTGTCAGGTACTGGGGTCTGTAAAAAAGACAACAGGCAGGAGACAAAGTTAGGGCTGCTTTACAGTAGTTTGCGGTTGGTCTGTTTAGACGACTTTGTCCAGTGTCTAAATTACTCAGTGTGTTACTCAGCAGCTTATGGCTCTGAAGACACTTAGGCTCTCCAACTAAATGTAGGTGATTGAGTCCATCAGTATAATCCATTACCTTCCCCAACCTAATCTTTTAAGTCTCTGGCAATTTTTTTTTTTTTCATTGGCAAAGTAACTTCAGCACCTGCAGTTTTGCTCTAGGGGATATAAAAGGAAGGAAAATTGTCCCTGTGAACACAGAATTGCTTTGGTCCATAAAATGGGGCATCCCAGGAAGGATTTATTATTTGTAATGGTCTTATAAGTGATAGTGAGATAAAAGCAACATGAGATTTGAAACAACATGAGTGTTTTAAGGAGAGATCTGAGTGACAGGAGATGGTGAAAATACCTTCCTTCCCTCTGCTGGCATTTCAGTATGTCCATTCAACCAAAAAAGCTTCGCATTGGGGGGATGGAAAGGAAAAGAAAAAAAAAAAGGAAAGGGAAGATAAAAACCAAGTCATAATCTAGTTATACTGCTGTCAAAATTAATGGCAAAGATCCTGTTCATATTTATCAGGCAGAATTAACCCTCTTAGGAAGACTATGCTGTGGACCTGGGGCTTGCCTGCAATCCCACTTCCAAAGGGGTAAACCGGGGCTGCTTAATTGAAAAACAAGTCATGTCACTGGGAAAATTATTCAGGAGGGAGTTGCATCTCTTCCTGATTCCCATTCTGTATCTTTTACAAAAATCTGTCTTAATGGTACAGTCCTGTGCTACCTTGTCATACAAACCACTAAAGGAGGGAGGGGGAAGAAGGCAATTCATTCTAGAGAAGTAGGTCCACTAGAGAGGTATTTAGGTTTTATAAATAGGTCTATAAATAATACATTTCTATTTCTGCTGGTTTTATTGCTATTGATATGCAATATAGTCCTCTGGGCTTAAATCTGCAGATATTTTTATTACTTGAGGTCATTGCCATGTTGCATTGTACAAATAGCACACTGCATTCACCTCAGCATATGTTTATTTTCGCATGCCTCAGTGGCTGTCTTGAAAAGGCGATGCATTGTGTGTTATCCATCTCTCCTACCTGTCCTTAGATTTTGCTAAGTGCATACTTTTATGGATCAGTTGAAAAGCCCCAATCAGTCTGTAATTTAAGATTTTATGCCTGAATGCTGGATGTCATCCTAACAAGTGTGGTGGTGTGTGCGTGTGTGTGAGGAGGTATAAAAGAGAATAAAGCTTTGTTTCTCTGGTGAGCTTCTGTGACTATTTCATGATACTGTTTGCACTTTTGTTAATTGAATAAGGATTATTTTAGAAGGAGGAAAGCTCTAGCAACTGAATAAGATACAGTCAGTGCAATTAAAATGTTAACGTAGATTTCTGTTAAAGAGGCAGTTCCCTTTTTCTCAATCTACACAGAAGGAGCAGCGGTGAGTGGTAGGAGGTCAGCTGCTGGGTTTTATTCTCTTCCAGTTTACAGAGCGGAATGCCACTGCTCTGCAATAATTACTTCTTTGTAGCTTAATTTAATTGTATTATTACATATGTTAAGTCACCAAATGAGACCCAAGACTGCTTGCCTGCTGAGGTGTAACTACCCAGCAAAAACCTGCAACTTCCATCAAGATATTTGTGTGCTGGCTTCTGAAATTTGCCATGTGCTGGCTAGTATATGCATGAACAGCCACACTGTAAACTCACACTTAATGCACTTGAATGTTTGTGGCGCAGTAAAATCACGTGGACACCTCTGTGTTTCCCCCAGGCACTGAATCTGAGCCAGACCAGAGCCGGGGTGCAAGCCTGTGTATCAGACACCCCAAGGTATTGTGGAGTTGTAGAAGCAAAGAGCAAGGCTGTTGCTGAATCCACCTCTCCCAAAGCGATCCAGTGTCTGTTCCTGGAGGACGATGGATACCAAAGAGATGTGCCAATTCAGGCTGTAAAACACTGAGGCTGCACTGCTATTTCCGAGCAGTGTCTAACGAAATGAAAAGCTCTTCCCTTTTCCCTTGTCATCACTTCTGTCACATCATCCCGCAGAGATCAACCCCTAGCTCACAGAAATGCTTTCTCCTAAAATATATTAACCTTAGCTCTCTCTCATGTCACTACTCTAATTGAGACTTAATGTATTTACCTCTGCTTTTGTCACCTGCCCTCCTGCTCCTCTTTTATCGGTACTGTGTTGTATTAGCATCCGTAAGCATATGCCCTTTCCTGCACATGTGAGATGGGCAGTGTTGTCAGTAAGACCTATCATTTATCCAGTGATGTTCTGGATCATTAGCACAGTGCTGCAGTTTCACCCTTCATCCTGGTGCTTTCTCTTAAGTAGATTTCGCTGCATAACTCTCATTTTTGAAATGATGGCTTAAGTGTTAATTGCAAGATTTAATTATACGGCGGCGAAGTTGTGAAATTTTCCTCCTAATTAACAAGGAAAATCTTGGCGCGGGAGAAAGGGTATAAAGGGGAAACGCCTTTTGCATTTCATGATTAGCAATTCTCACACATGGTTGTGACAGTGGTGTGTGCCCTAGATCATTGACTTCTCCTTCTGTGAGGATGGATTAGGTGCAGGTGAAGGCCAAGAGGTCCACAGCCAGACACCTGTAAGGAAAATGGTGGTGTAGGAGCTGGAGGGGAGCAGAGCGTTGGCATCACAAGAGAAATATCCAGAATGTTTCAAGGAGCTTCTTTTCACAGGCACATTGGCCTGCAGCAAGCAGGGTGAGCCCGCATCCATTTTATACAGACATTTCTTTCCCAATTGGTATCTAAAGATTTGGTTCAGATTCAAATCCCGTGTTCAGGAACTACATCCCAGCATTAGATGGGAATTAGAGACTCAGACAAAAAAATGCTGCTTCCACTAGATAAGAATCTGTTTCTCTTTCCATAGATCTGCTGTCTGCCTGCCTGCCTCCTAATGTGCCTTTCGAAGGTGGGACATCTGTTTTTTCTCATCTTGGGGTTTTCTTCTTCTGTTTTTGGTTTGTTTTTTTTTTTCTTTTTCTCTTCTTGTTCCAGTAACCAGTTCAAATATTTATCTTTTCTGTTAACTCTCCTTTCTCTTTTCTTTCCACAGGACAGACTCTCGGAGAAGCTGTGCTGGATGGGAGTGTGAAGAGAGCCAATGTCAGTAGCAGGGAATCGGAAATAAAAGAGTATTGGATCATTAATGTCTTCTTTTGGGTAAGGCTCTCCACAAGCCCACCCTAATCAAGTTGATTAGGGCACAGTTCACATCAAGATTACATCTCTGCTTTGTCTACAGCTTCTTCTCCTTTCCTTTAGCCTTTGTCATTTCACCATGTCATGTTTGTATTGTATCTTATTCCCGGCAGCCTTGGCTCCATGCACCTAGGTCACTCCTCATGGGGCTTCCATTTCCCACTCATCAGTGGAAGAGTCTCCTAAGTCCTGGCAATTGTTTTTTGGGGAGGGAAGGGTAGCAATGGGAATCCCTGGGAGACTGGATAGCAGGAGGGTCATGGCAACAAGCTACAGCTTTCTCTCTTGCAGGAGCTCAGTGAAGTGGAATTAATCTTGTGTAATTTTTAAGATACATACTGGTAGACATTGCAGTGTTTCAGGATTTCCAGATAATTGTTTTGAATGCAATTCAAAAGTAGAATTTCTATAAAATAAAAATACTTTATTATTTTTTTGCATTACTTTCAAATCAGAAACTGCGTTGTAATTCAGAATGCAACGTCCCTTCTAAAATTAGGATTTGGATTTTTAATTTTGACCTTATCAGAAAAGTTTTGTTTTGTTTTGTTTTTTCCAGGTGAACTTTTGTGGAATTCAACACACTCTGTGGAAAGTCCTGAGACTAGCAGTGTATTTTTTTCATACATCATGCAGTCACCTTATCTGACATTAGAATTTCACATTTTTCTTCTTTAAGGCACACTGCATGAATACATAATTCTGTACTCTCAGACTTCAGGTAATGAATAATCATATTCACGGATCAACCTAATTAGGTAGCAGGGAGTATTGCCTACAACAGGGTGAAAAAGTGTATATACTCACAGCTAGACAAATGTTCATTAGGGGCCTGACCTTGCAGCTATTATTCATGTTGAGTGGTACTCACTTATGGGACATACTCCTATTGTCTTCAGCATGCATATTACTAGGTAAAATATCATCTGCCAATGTTATGACTTTCTTAACATCCCAATATTTTCTGCCTACAATGACACCTGGTGTAAATTATGCAAGCACATTTTTGAAGAGGAGGCAGCATTGGCAGCACTGCTGCTCATTTCATCGCATCTGTAGGAAAAATCCCTCCTGACGCATCAAGATAGTTACCACCCTCAAGCTGAGATAACCATAACTGGCCTTGAGTATGCTCCCAGTCTATTGCTGTGTGATTTGAACTTTGTTTCCTCGTGAGGAAACCCGTCTGACTTTGTGCTGCAGAGCCGCAGAAGGGAATGGTCAGTAGACCACACTCCAGCTGACGGAGCAGTTACCAGCAGCTGGGGGCCGTTAACATATTAAAATGCACTAATGCAATTGCAAGCAGTTGTTTCACCAGTCCCTCAGGGTTGAATGGATTTGAATTGCAAATTCTTGTTCTCCTTCTCTGGAGGTCTCTGTGTTTTTCTGTCCATTTTCCATCCTCTTAGCCAGGAGATCAAAAGCCCTCCCCGACCTCCCCTGGTCAGTCTGAGGGCCACATGCCTCCTCACACTGGCCATGTGTCACACAACCTTGCTTATGTACAAACCTCTGACAAGGGGTGGCTGGCAGCAAACTGGTGCTGCCAGGCCAGTCCCTATACCCATTTCTGCCTGTCCCCTTTCCCTTGGGAATGGTTATTCAGTCAGCTCCCTCCTTGCTGCATTGGTGGTTAAGCCACTCCTCTGTTGCAGAAGAGAATAGGCAGAAGCTATTTGTCACCAGGTACCCATGTAACAGGTCATCCCATTATTTTTTATTTACAAGTGAACCCATTCAGTGGTGGAAGGAGTGTTTGGAGGCTTCTTTCTCAGAGAGCACGCGCAGGTGAGCGGTCAGTCTTACATGGAGGAAGTTGTGTTTCAGGGACAGATAATCTACCTGAAGGCTTGGGATATCTAGGTTTTCTCTTAATTTTGCTGCAGATTGCCTGCAGAACCTTAAGTAAATAATTTGTTTCCTGTCTCTGTCCCAGTCCCCTAAGACATGCTGGAGACCTGTGTGCTCTGACAGAACATTTGCTATCTCTGCTCTGACTTGCCCGTTTAAGAGAAGTTTTTCAGGCACAAGGCTATTTTCCAGTGCTGTACTGTGTTGTAAAAAAGGAGGTAACTCCCTTCTCAGCTGGTCTAGGCAGTGGAAATGAGTGATCTTTTCACTGCAACAGGGTAAACCCATCTGCCCATGCTACCGCTTGATTGCCTCACTGCCTCCCACCCCATGTCTGCATCGAGTGCCAGCACAGCCAGACCCTTTCCTTGTCTTGCTCTGCAAGCACCGCTGTACCACAGGCAATAGTAACAAGGCAGCCTCTGTATTTGTTTAATGCTTTGCTGTGTGACAGCTTTTCGATATAGGTAAGCTTCATGGAAGAAGTGGAGGTAATGAGCTTGTGTATTGGCTTAATATATCAGGCAAGAACATTTGTACATACAAGGCACCTTCTAACTACTCTGAGTGGTTTGTGAGCAACAAAGATGCTATCTGCCGCCAGGAAAGGAGGCTGTTTTTAATATGTGAAGCATGTGTTGCTGTCAGGTTTTGTCAAAGAAAGGATGGTTTATTTTATCTTGTGATCGGACAGCTTTGAATACAATCGTGGACACAGTGCAGTGACACAGGATGGTGAGCTCCAGAAACAACCTTTACAGGTACAGTGGTTGTAAGGATATTGTGCCTACCAGATCCTCTCCCTTCTCCTCTTTCTCCCATGAGGAGCTGCCCTGAGAATTATATTAAAGCTGTTTCTTCTTCAGCTCTATGGGAACACACAGGATTTGGTGCACAGCCATTGTACATGCATGCAGGGCCAGGGTGATTTGACAGCAGGTAACAGGGCTGAAGAGAGGTGACACTGTACCAGCTCCCATGCCCCTGTGAAGCTCACGCTAGCCACTGGTGTGGTTCAGGTATCTGTCGTGTCTGATGAGAACAAGAGCAGAAACAGATTCCCATAGCCTAGGAGTTATACAGACAGGGCTCTGTGCTCAGACAGGCACTTTTAAGCCCATCAACATCCGTGTTATTGCTGGAAGTTTGGCTGTTAAGTATTTCTCTTTTTTCTTTACTAATATCAGTTCATGGTTCTTACTCTGATTCATGGGGAATCAGGCAAAACTTTTGGGCCTGCAGATGGTAGAAGATGATCTGACTTAACTGGAAGTGATCAGGAGATCAATAACATATTGATACTCCTTAAAATTACTGTGGTCTGGATGGGCCAAGCATCTGTTCAGAAGTTCACTGGAGTAGTGGGAATCTGCATTTGATTTGGGAGAACTGGGCTGTCAAGATACTGCTAATTCTGGCCAGGATTCTACCGTTGTCCCAATCTCCGCAGTCAAGCTGATCTTGAGTAATGTGATTCTCAGTATCTTCTCTCTTGTTATTTTTAACTCTTTTACAGGCTTTCTCCTTCTCTCCATTACACATGAGGACCAGGTAGGCCTGAACCCATGCAGACCCCAGGGTAAGGCCCTGGTGTCTGCCTTGGGGACGGAGACCCCAGGGCAGCCCAGCACTGCCCTGTCCCCAGCCAGCTGTCCCTCTCTGCCGTGCAGCCTGCTGTGCCCACCACTGGGACCAAGCTCTCCGCAGCTTCCAGGCGCTCCTTTCTCACATTGAGAGGGAAAGGGAAAGTGATTGCCAGAATTATCTCAGCCCCATTTATCTGAGAAGGGCTCTCTGTCAGGTTTGTGATTTTCCTGATTCTTTTTCCATAGTGCTGGCAATGATACAAAAGAAAAAAAGAAAAACATCAAAAAACCACAGAAAAGCTCCTAGTCTAAAAAGAGCTGTTGCTGTATGGCAGTCCTGTGATGACTTATTGCCAACAGACATGTGAGTTTACTATAGATCTACTTTAGGTCATAAGTGCAAAAACATATCTCGTTAATATTTAAAGATGCTTAGCACAAAAGCATGCATAATTAAATAGTGCATCAGAGCTGATAATTCCAAATAATTTGTCTTCTAAAAAGGGATTTTTGTAATTTGTTAAACTGGTTTGAAATCTGCAGCTTAGCACAGGAGTTTATTTGCATTACAAAAATGAATGATTTTGAATGTTGGGCTGTGTCCATCCTCTTTGAGAAGAAAAAGAGAGATGGCACAAGGGAGGGTTTTTGAAAATGCACGTAGGTCTGAAATACACATCTAATTTTTAAAAGCATAACTATATTCCTGACAAAGACATTGCTTTCTCTCACAGGATACTTTCATGTTCCATGAGGAGCTCATTGATATTAACCATGTCTTTCTCTAGATAACTCAGTGAAGGTGTGCCAGTAATAACAATGATCAATTAGTTAGTGAAACAAGTGACATACAAGACAAATATGAAAAAATTAATGGCATCAGGTACAAGATACAATGTACTGTGATCTTTTCATTATATCCAGGAGGCTATCTGAGCACATTTTCTGCCTGGATGCAAAAAATCTATGAGGAAAGAAAATTTGCTTATGTTCCATTGCAAATCATGCTTTTCAGAAGTGCCAAAATACAAATTGATGTGTGATCACAGCTATTCTTTAATTTAATGTAAGATCAAAAATTAAATGTCAAATGTTCGGAGCACAATCAGGTCATTGATCACACAGGAGAGTTATTTACAAAGCAAGTCTAAAAAAAACTATTTTATGGGTCTCACTGAAGGTATTTCTAGAAGTTACTGAGGTTGCCAGGGTCTTGTTTACCTGTGACAGTCCTGGAAGACCAAATATCAGCAGCCATAGTTCTGCTGCGGTGAAGCTGTGTTGGCTGTTATTAACTCAGAACCTGGAGCCTTTGGCTTGACTCCCTACCACAGATGTATTTTCTATTTAGATTTGCTGGGAGGAGGTCAGGGAGGTGCACTGGAAACTGTCACGTATTGATGTCCTACTCAGTGCTGTATTTTATGTAATGGTCCAGCACTTCATTTTTAATATCAGTATGAATTAAAGACTGAACTGTGTGTGCCAGGTCCTGCTCTGAAGTGGCCAACACCAGTAGTGGAGGGAGGAGACAGTCGAAATTTGCTCATAGCTGCAAAATGAAGCCCAGAGAGGTGTATTCAGATGGTATGTCCTAGATGTGGTGTCATCCAAAGTGGATTTATGATGGATGCAGGAATATAAATTCAGTTGATCACAAGTGAGCATCTGTCAGGGCTGCTGTATGCTGATTTGGCAGGGAGTCAGAGGAGAGAGATTAGCAGTCACATCACAGCTGCCTGCGAGGGCTGACTGGTGTTACACTTCACTCTCCTCTGGGTGCATTGGGAGCCCTCATTATGAAGGCACAAATCATAAAATATGTTGAATTGGAAGGGACCCTTCAGGATTATCAAGCCCACCTCCTGTCCCTGTGCAGGACACCCCGAAAATCACACCATGTGCTTGAGAGCATTGTTCGATTGCTTCTTGAACTCAGGTAGGCTTGGTGCTATGGTCACTGCCCTGGGGAGCCTGTTCCAGTGCTCAACCACCCTCTGGATGAAAAACCTTTTCCTTATATCTAACAGGACCCCCCCCACCACCCCAATTTGTCTTCCTGCTGTTTCCCTGAGTCTTGTCATTGGTCACAGGAGTGAAGAGATCAGTACCTGTCCCTTCTCTTCCCCTTGTGAGGAAGCATTAGACCGCAATGAGGTCTCCCCTCAGCCTCCTCTTCTCTGAGCTGAACAAACCAAGTGACCTCAGCCACTCCTCGTAAGGCATCCCCTCCAGACCTTTCACCATCCTTGTGGCCCTCCTTTTGATTCTCTCTAATAGTTGTGCCTGACAAATTTGGTGGCCTTTTACGATAGAGTTACAAGATCAGTGGATAAGGGAAGAGCAACTGACATTATCTATCTGTACTTGTGCAGAGTGTTCAACACTGATCTGCATGACATCCTAGTCTCTAAATTGGAAATATGTGGATTTGAAGGATAGGCCCCTTGGTGGATAAGGAATTGGCTGGATGGTCATACTCAAAGGGTTGTGGTCAACAGCTCGATATCCAAGTGGAGATCAGTGACGAGTGGCGTTCCTCAGGGGTTGGTACTGGGACCAGTGCTGTTCAACATCTTTGTTGGCAACACGGCCTGTGGAATTGAGGGTACCCTCAGCAAGTTTGCAGACACCAAGCTGTGTGGTGCAGTCAACATGCTGGAGGAAAGGGATGTCATCCAGAGGGACCTTGACAGGCTTGAGAGGTGGGCCCATGCCAAACTCATAAAGTTCAGCAAGGCGAAGTGCAAGGTCCTGAACATGGGTCAGGGCAATCCAATGCACAAATACAGGCTGGGTGGAGAATGGATTGAGAACAGCCCTGAGGAGAAGGACTTGCAGGTGCTGGTTGATGAGAAGCTCAACATGAGCTGGCTGTGTGCACTTGCAACCCAGAAATCCAACGGTATCCTGGGCTGCATTAAAAGAAGCGTGACCAGCAGGTTCAGGGAGGAGATTGTTCCCCTCTACTCGGGCCTCATGAGACCCCACCTGCAGTGCTGTGTCCAGTTCTGGAGTCCCCAACGTAAGAGGAACATGGAACTGTTGAAGCGAGTCCAGAGGAGGCCACAAAAATGATTAGGGGGCTGGAGCATCTCTCCTACAAAGACAGGCTGAGAGAGTTGGGGTTGTTCAGCCTGGAGAAGAGACGCCCCCAGGGAGACTGTAGAGCACCTTTCAGTACCTGAAGGAGGCCCTACAGGAAAACTGAAGAGGGAGTCTTTACAAGGGCATGGAATGATAAGACAAGGGGGAATTTTCAAACTGAAAGAGAGAATAATTAGATTGTATATTAGGAAGAAATTCTTCACTATGAGGGTAGTGACAGACTGGCACAGGTTGCCCATAGAAGCTGTGGCTGCCCTCCCCCTGTCAGTGTTCAAGGCCAGATTGGATGCGACTTTGAGCAAACTGGTCTAGTGGAAGGTGTCCCAGCCCATGGCAGGGGGGTTGGAACTAGATGAGCTTTAAGGTCCCTTCTAACCCAAACCATTCTATGATTCTGTATGTTGGCTCTGAGGAAGAGAGACAAGGCTTTCCCATCCAATCACTGTAATTTATTTCTCCTCCAATTCCTATCTCTTGTCTCTATAAGTTGGATGCTCTGGGAAGCCAATGACTAGTTTGACTGCTAATAAGGCCCTTCAGACTGCCCACAAGAGGATAAATAAAGGCTGCATAATGTGGCATGTACTACTTTTCTCTTAGAGCTGACAATATACTTCCAGTGGCAAGTCACAGAATGATAATGATGCTATTAGTGGGACCACTGAGTCTGTTTCTTTTACATCGGTTGCTGTTTCTTTGAGGGCAATGGCTTGCATTGACTACATAATGCCAGAGAGAGAACTTCCTGATATTTTCCAAAAACTAAACATGAATACCAGGAATTCATCCTTTTGGCCTCCATAGAGGGAAGGCTAGAGACAGCTTTCTCAATCAGATTTCTGCTTTGGCACAACATCTGTTCAATACATACTTAGCGTATGTGGAAGAATATTATAAGTCCTGCCTCCTGGTCTTACTCCATGTCTGTCAAAAGCTGTGGAAAGGGGACTAGGAGGGAGAAAACATAAAAGCATCCTTGTACCCTTGACACCAAATACTTTAGATTGTCAAGTACATAGGCAATCCAGAATGCCCCACAATTTCAGTTTGTGCCTTGGCATAGTAATTCTTGGGAAACAGGCACAAGTATAAGCTTTGAATCTAGACTTACATTTCAGTTTTCTCAAATAAAAAGAGATTTTAGTTCCACTCTTTCTCCATTGTTCTTAACTTGGGATGCTGCCAAAATGTCAGGCTTACTGTCATACTGAAAGAGCCCTGGATATCCCGTTGGAAACCACAGACCTGCATTCCACAGGTATTAATAAGATTCATCATTATTATCCTGCAAATTGTCCCTTGACATTGGTATAAAATGAAGCACTATAATGTTATATTTCATGTTAAGGCATAGCCATAGGCTCGTCAGATGTCAGATCTATATGTTGTCAAGCTGGATATTGTAATTTCTGTTTGTATCCCCCATTCTTTTTTTTTTCCTAGTAAAACCTTGAACTGGGGTCTTTAGGCAATACCAGGGATACAGAGGGAGGCTGTGGGGCAGCTATCAAGCTTTCATGAGTCAACTACTTCGGTGTATGGAAGTGGGATACAACTTCAAATTAAGGAACTTGAATGTAGGTATGTCCATATAGATGTCTGATGGTGAGCTAGGCATCTAAACACCTGTTAGATATTTTAGGATATCTTAGGATGTCTGAAGTGATGCTAGACATTCCTATTTAGGGAACCATCTCCCCCTGCTACCCAGATACTGTTAATGAATGTTCAGATGCTTACAAGTCGACACATATATTTACATGTCCTAATCTGAAATTGGATCTCAGATACATAATTGTTCTTTGATTTTGCCTGCTTTCATCCCAAGCTGGTATGGAAGGATCTCTCTTGCTCAGCCTTTCCCTAAAGTTGTTTCCGCAGGACTGCACCGCATAGAAAGGCAAAGCAGCAAACTAAGGTTATGGACTGATGATCATCTATGACTTTTCACTGTTTTCTACTGCTTGTCCCTGGCTGGAAGGCTGAGGCAGTGGGAGGAGAGTGCATGGGCACAGTGAAGTCGCTGCTGTGTTGAAGCAAACCAGGTTTACTTAAATCAGTCTCAGAATTACAGTATCTCTGGTGAGAGGAGGATAATTGATTCAAACATGCCAATTTGCCTGCAAGGATTTGTCTTAACATATCACTAGGTGATACAGTTAAATGTTTTTTTCTCTTTTGCATTTGCAGCTGCCTCTTGGTTCCTCTTCTCCACCCACCTCATGGGAGCTGAGGGTGAGCATGAGCCAGCTGAGCAGTTCTGGCAGTGTTCCCTCCTGGTTGCCCTCCTCTGTGTTTACTTTGGCAATGGGACTGAGGGTCTTGTCCTAACCTGGGTCTTGTGTGTAAACAAGCACTTGCTTGGGACTGAAGACAGAGTCAGCACTGTGCAAGCACATGGGCAGTTTGATGCTGACTGTGAAAAATCAGTCTAATCCTAGAAATAAGTTACTAATAGTTAAACTTCCCCTCTTGCCAACCTCTCCTCCCTTAGAAACTCACTGAATCACACTGTCCAAGGCCAGAAGGAGCCATTTCACCACCCACTGTGACCTGCTGAGCCATCCATTTCTGTTCAGTTAACCCTGCAGTGACCCAGTTAAGCTATTCATGGCTCAAGCATGTCTCCACGCCTCCAGCCATGACCCGAAGGGCAGGTCCAGTCAGTGCAGACATCCTGCTGGTCCTCCTGAGGAACGCCTCCCCTTCCCTATAGTGATGTGCCTGGGTCTCCATGGTTTTTACCCATCATTAACCTCTGCGAAGCTGAGCTGGCCAAGTAAAGGCTTTGTCATGGGGCTATGCCTTATTGCCAGCCTCTCCAAAAATAGGAGTGGTGATAAAAGAACATCCAGGAGAGGACTATTTTCATACATACTATACATCTTCTAACATAGATGGTGCTTTCAGCCTGCTGCCAAAATCTGTTTGACACATTGCACTAAACTTCTGCTCCCAGACTGCAAAAGGTCTCATTCTGGGCAGCTGTTACTGTCTCCTCCATAGTGTAATGTTCTGCATGATTTAGTTGGCAAAGCACAGAGAAAGAATATTACAGGTTGGGACGAGCTTTATTCCAGAGTTTACCTATCTAAAACAATTAATGCATGCTTAATGACTTCAAAGATTTCCCATCTCTTCAGAAGGAAGGGGTTTCTTCAAAGCTTTCAGACAGAGAGATTCCCTTTCGAATTGATGAAGGCGTGGTCCCAGTGGAGATTTTACATTGCCAGTATGCACTCCTTCAAAGATTTCATTGTTGGCATGCTGTATTTGAAGATTTCTCGTCCTCTGTTACTCATTCATTTCATTTTTCAAAAAAAGAAAAAGAACAAGAAATTCATATCATTGGGTTCCCCTTCAAAGCAATTTCATGTCACACCCCTGAACCCTAGAGAGGAACAGTGTACACCAAATTTAGGGGTTTACTGCAGTGTAATTAGCATCTCTGAGGAAAAGAGCTGACCTTTCCTAGAAGATTTGTTTTTCTTACTGGAAACTGTCTTTGATGTGCTTTGATACAATTGCCAGATCATTTTTCAGATTAAATGTTGAACAATAAGTAATTCTTCAGGAAGTTCATCATTCACCTGGAAGGTTTTGGGATCAAGAAGACACCAACTCATATGTCTAGAAAGATTTAAAGGTGCTTGCAAGAATATCAGAGCAAAATCATCTGGGATTTCTAGAAGCAAAGGAAAATGCTTATCACATGGAGTTGCTAGGACTGTAGGAACAGTGACTAGGTTGTTGTTTCCTAGCTGTTAGCAGAAAGAGATGTACAATAATATATTAACTCCTGGAATGCATATTTTTAAAGTTTGCAAGGACTGCAAAAATTTATAGCTGCTTCACTTCCAGTACTCAGTACTATCAATATAGTTTAAAGGAGATCTGAGAAAGATATAATTCTTCTAATGGTTTAATCAATTTACGAACACTGCTTTTATTCCTATTTTCCCCTGTGTAATAAATTGTTAATTAGCGTGTGTCAGAAACACACGAAAAAAAAGTCCCAGCCAGTATAGGCTGCTGAGAAAAGGAGGTTATTGCTGAAACTGTACATACATCTGTGCAAAGTGGTAGAGCTGAGATTCCAAAGCACAGTCAGAGGTGTCAACATCCCAAATACACAGTAGTGCTCTGTTATTTTAAATGCCTATTCTTTCTAGCTGTCCTTTGTTTTGCCCAGTGAGTGCATTCATCAGCTCTTCATGGCTCAGTAATTCATGAAATTCTCTTTCCATTAAAAATAAATACTGCATTTTATATCCTTGAGATGGACCCCATATTTGATTGTCTTTTCTATGGCAGTGTATATTGAAAACTATAAAATTATAATACAACTATTAATCCACTGTATCTGCTTGTACCTAATTTTTATTAAAAATGTATTGTGCTCCAGCTGGCTCATAAATTACAATGCTGTTGAAAAGGCTCCAGTTGGATTACTTCTGAAGAAGAACATATTGAAATAAAGAAAGGCTTACTGATTAATATTTTGACTTTATATACAGTGTTACTAAGGGTAGCAGCTTGATTACCATAGAAAAGAATTTGCAGCTAACTGTTTTGCAGATCTGGTGAATGTAACAATGTGAAACTTGTGGAAAGTGGCATTTACCAAAGAAAACACATTATCATTACTGATCAAATCTTTTATACCATCTTCTCCGTTTATGAATGACATAAAAAACCCTACTTTGTTTCAACAGTAAATTAATGCATTTATAGGAATGTGACAGAATCTGGAATCACATACCATCTGTTCTCTGTCTCTCAATTGCTACCACTGATTGTTTTTGATAGCCCTTCTAAAAATGCCTAGAAATATCTGAAATAGCTTTGTCTTTAGTTTTAATACCATGAGAAGAAAAACTGCTTAATTATGTCTCATTTGGAAAGTAATGGGAAAGGAGAAATGAGGATATTTGGCTTAGAAACAACTAGGGGCCTCCTTTCTCCTTTTGTATGCTTAACAGGCAACACAATTTGGGGGTAAAATATATACATTAAAAAACACCCCATGGAACTGAGAAATTTCATCTGAAAGCTGAATTATTCCAACTTGTACTTGCTACCTAAGACTGAAAACAGGAGTCAAACTCATGTGATGCACCCAGTCGTTAAAATAAAGGCTGTGACTGCTCATGGGTGGCAGAAGCTCAATGAGAAAATGAGCTGCTTTCTATAGGCAAATGGGCACACAAACACTTGAACTACAACCCCCACGAGGTCTGGCAGCTCCATTTCTAGCCTGAAACAGTTTGATTTCAGACTTCTTTTTTTTTCTGTAAAAAAAGCTTAGTTTACAAAACAGCCTTTTGCATTTTTCATCTGTCTGACGTCTTGTCATTCTTTCTCACACATGCACATCAGGCTGTGCTCCTTCTTAATCAATAAGATGACAGAGAAGATGAATTTTCTCTTACATTTTTAAGTTAAAAGAGAATAAAGCCCCTTTATTGCCTGTACTTTGTTCCTGAAGTTTTGCCAACAATAATGTTGGCTTTATTAGCTGTGTAGGATTGGAGATGCTATCATGGTGTCAGACCACATACCAAGATGCAGGACTGCATATGTTTTCAATTTTCCAGTTATTTGTCTTGTCCTTTTTGGTCAGCCAGTGACTCATGAGAATACCATCAAGCAATGAAACAGAAATGGAGTATTGGAAACAGCAGTGGCAGCTGCATAACATAGAAAAAAAGGATTACTTAATGGCTGCCTTCCACTATTTTCTGGGGCAGCCATAGCAGGAGATTTGCATATGCTCTCTTAAGATGTCAGTGTAAGAACATAAGCATTATCCTTGATGTACCGTAATGCTGACTGACAAGATATGCACATGATAAGACTACTTTAGAGAATAAAGTGATAATTCCTTTTGATCACAGGTATTTACAGTTATATGTAAAGCCCAATTCATTCCCTTCTTTATCTGATAGCAAAGAAGCAGGACACGGGATTTAATACAGAATGATTACTGTATAGTGAAATAAATGAAAATAACCAGAGGGATTTTGATGCCCTGAAGAATACATGACCTTTCTGCCCACTTGGATAGACAAGCTCCCAAGGATTTGGTTGGTCTGGACACATGGCATCTGGATGAGACACCCCACACAGGTTATGGCCTCATGTCACATCTGAACTTGAAAAAAGTAATTTATTTGCATTTGTGGGTATTTTCCATTTTTTAATTCATGATATTCCTTTTTTTTCACAGGTAATTCCTCTGCAGTTTCAGCCTGTGGTTGCTAAGAGTGTCTGAGCAATAGCTGACTATGGTACCTCTGCTCACGTCATAGAATCATAGAACATGCCGAGTTGGAAGGGACCCTCCAGGATCATAAAGTCCAACTCCTGCCCCTTTGCAGGGAACCCCAGGAGTCACACCATGTGCCTGAGAGTATTGTCCAAACTCTTCTTGAACTCAGTCAGGCTTGGTGCTGTGACTACTTCCCTAGGGAGCAAAAGCTTGCCTGTGCAAAGCTCTTTCTTGTTCTGAGACTATGCAAATAGAGGGCAAACAGACTTGTATCAATCAATATGAAACACGATCACTACATTAAATCCAACTGAGTAAGGCTATTTGTGAAAAACATTAAGAAAACAATTTCAGTGATAGGAACCTTTGTTTTTTCTTTCTTTTCAAAATTTTCACTCCAGTGCCTCCCCCCTGCCTTTACTTTGTTCCCTTTCTCTGGCCAAAAGAGGAACACGAGACCCTGAGACCACAATTTCTGTAAGGCAAGAGAGTTACAAGTACAGACTAAAATTTCTTGGATTTTTGAGGAAAAGAGGAGGAAGGCCAGCCCACACCAAGAGGATTGAAATTCACACTAAGTTTAATTCTTAATTTTAAATTTTTAAATGATTAATTTTTTTGAATTTGAGGATTTGCCTCAATGAATAAAAAAGGGACTAGCTTTAGCTTAATATATATCACTTCGGCTTTCTAAATCACTACTGAAAAAACTGTTTCACAAAAGTACTGGGGATGACAATGACACTATCAACTGAGGAAATTCCTACCTTAGACTTGTGGTTGTACCATGTTCATTATTTATGGAGAAATTAATATGTTCCTTAAGAAAAGCATCACTCACAACTCTCTGTGATGGGACAGTATTAGTGAAGCACAAAGCTGAAGACCAGCGGTGGATGTAGGACTGAAGTTATTAAATTCACATTAGAAGGGTCTTGCTGGGGAAAGATGCTAAGAACCCCAAACACTCCCCATTCCTCCAGTAAATTGTTAGGAGAGGTCAGTCAGTGATTTCTAGTGATCTCTCATCTTCATAAGTCAGCAAAGCCATGGGACAGATACAGGTCTTGGGATTCATACACCTCTTTGTCCAATTTATACTTTCTGGACATTGTCAAAGGGTCTGTGTTATCCAGTTCCCACATGCTATACAATGACACCAGACCAGAGGGCTGAAGTCTATTAAAGGAGCATCAACACACATTTCTTCAGAATAATCCACTAGACCCTTTCAGCAGCAGCATCCCGCAGGTAGGTGTGCTGCCTAACGTTAGCTAGTGCTGGGATTTGAGGCAGTTTGATGTATCAAACTGAATTATCTCCATCACTGTCTTGACTTGTGTTGCAGACACTCATTCTTCCTCTCCCCAAAACAGCTCCTTCTTTTACCACAGTCAGAAAGCAAGATTAGAAGTTCCTTGTGCTTGCTGCCTTTTGATGTATCCAAGCTTGCAAATGGGTAATGAAATATGGCACCTGCAGGAATTTGTAGCAATAATAAAAAGGATGAAATATTAAACAGGAGAAAGAAACCAGTAGCTATGTGCATTAATTATCGCTTTACTAAAAAATGCCTTAAGGAATTTCAAGCACACAGTTCTAGATCTGTGGATGAACAATCCCTAAGTACTATGGGTGTACGAACCCTAAATACACACTAGTGACGACTAGTACCTGACTATTTCAGTGATTCACAAACCATACACTCATGTGATGGACCATGCTAACTCTGAAGGAGATTTTTGCTCTGTGCTCTGCAGTTAATGGGTCTCTAGGAGATTTTTGAACTGTGTCTTTTAATTCATGTTATTTTGCTTTGAAGGTGCACAAAGGATCAGCACACTCAGATGCACCTCAGAGCTTCCTCAAAACACCTTGGGCTCTGTCCTATACACATCGATTGATGGAGCCATTAAGACCCAAAGGGACTAACAGTAATGATTCCATTTGGACCGATCCAATTTCAATGACATTGTCTCATACAATTCCATTAACATTGGAGCTGTTACAACCTCAGTGACAGATTATTATTTCTTTTAAAAAAGGAAAAGGAAATTAACACAATATATTGAATTGCACTGAACAGAGACAATAAATAATGGAATGTACCAGACACCAACCTCTTCCTTCTGCAATTCCAGGAGGAAAAATAGACATATTTACCACAAAGTTGATGACATATGTAGCACTTACCTTAAAATATGTGGCAAATCCTTATAACATATAGGTAGAATTATGAAACTGGCTAGATCTCATACTGGCTGCAATATAACTTCAGGTGTAGAATTAGACAGTATGTAACTATCTGTATCTATCTAACAATGGTCATCGCTGTAGTCACTGAGCAAAACACACTGCAAAGTATACGTTCTGTAATGGAAGAAATGAATTGAAGGAGCTAAGTTTCAGAAGGCACAATAGAACTAGTGGTAAAATGAATTGTAACTCATCACACCCGACATTAATATGTCAGACTGGTATTTGCATGAACAGAGGAAGTGATGGAACGTGTATGTGTACCCAGAAGCTTCCCTCTTCCTCCAAGGCTACTTGAGGGCATAATCTAAGCAGCTCTATTCCCCAACTGGAATGAGAACTATACCATATTAGAAGAGTTTATACCGTAAACATTTGTTTGTCTAAAAGGATTTATTTTGTCTAAGATTTTGCTTACAGATCAAAATCTCTTCCAGATCCCCATCCTTGATTATCAGATCCTGATGGGAATTTGTATAGTTCCATTGCTATTAAACACTATTAGGTCTTAAGAATTTGCCACTAAAATAGCACATTATTCTTTAAATTGGCTTATTGGATTCAGCTTCAGAATGAATGTCATGGTATTTGAAGACACTATTCATAGTAGTTATTCCCACCGGATATCCAGCACCTCAAGACACATTTCTTGAATCCAAAAGCACACTCTAGGGATTAGAGTAAGGATACCAGGAGGGATCATGCTAAGAAGTTGTGCCTTCCATCTCCATGGTATTGTCCACTCCTTAATCCTGGCTAGAATAGGAAGATAACATAAACAAATAACACAGGCCATGCAGATGAGAGAATGTGTAAAGAGAACATTTTCAAAAGTGCAAATATGAGCTAGCAGTGAATTTGAAAATCCACTTGTTGCATCCTCTTTGGAAAAATGTGTCTTTGCATTTCTTTTCATCAAATTTTCCATAGTTTTCTAGCCTTGAATAATTCCTGTGCATTTGTGGTGTGGTGGTTTGCTATCTGTTGTATTCAGAGATGGTAAGGCTGTTTGTTCTTTTTCTTCAAGCCCCTCATTTCCAGTTTGCAATGTTGTGGGCATCATTGGCTCTACTGCAAATTCTCTGTCATTTGCAGTAAACAAAGTGAAGAGATTAGACAGACAAAGCACTAGGGCCCTTGCTACAGCATTAAGGTGAATTCAAGACCCCTTACTGATTCTTCCCATTCGTTTTACCTTTGGATAAACCCTTTTGTCTTCAGTGGAGATATTGATACTGCAGTATCAGAAAGTAGATAATTAGGTGTGGCTTTTAGCAATGCCTGACAGCACCAGGACTGTTGGAAATGTGATGCTTCCAGCTGCTGAGGGAAGTGCCCTAGAGACCTACCAGCTTTTTCAAGACTTTCTTGTCAATACATTTGCTGATTCAATGACTGTCTCCATACTTCTCTCAGAAGTAGTTCACATGGGCCTTGAGTATTTGATGCTTAATGCTTTTTACATAGATTTTATTTATGCTTATTAAATTCATACACTTTTATATTAATGGGGCACAGAATTATTTTTTTTAGCCATTTGTTCCTGTGAGCAATTGTTTCATGGTTTTTTTATCTGTGTCTTTCCTGCCCTAATCTGAAGCTCTAGAACAATGAAAATAAATGAATTCCAGACCTTATGACTTATCTCACGTGCACATGTATCTGATATAAAAAGCCTGCCCACCAATGCTTTCACTTCTCAGGCTGGTGGATGTTCATGGAGATTTCCTCTGAAAATGTCTCGTTCTTGAGTCTAAGCTTTCTGTTGCTGAAGCCACAGTCCATTCAGCTTCTCACAATGCCAGAGAAGTTGCACACACTGGAAGTGCATCTGTTTGAAATGAAATTAGTCTCAAAATGCTGAGTTTCAGCTTTAATTAAGATGAGAGAAGTTTTCTCTCTAAACTTGCAGGACTGCTTTGAGCAGATCTGCCTCCTTATATGTGAATCTGTTTCCCTTTGCTTGCTTTAAATACACACAGAGTCTGCACACAATTGTAGGTACCAGACAGAAAATTTTTGTCTGATATAGTGACACAAGTAAACAGCCATGTTCCCTGTTTCCAGGTCTGGCACCCCCTAGACCACCCCCCAGGTGGAGTGAAACACCTTCAATCCTATTTCATTAAATCCCTGCTGTGCAGGCGAGAGTGCGTGTGGCAGGATGGGGCAAGGAAGGAGTGTAATGGGAGAAGCAATGGCAATTTTGGTGGAATTCAACTGCTGTTGACTATGAGGTATTAATGCAGAGCTTAAGAAACTGTCTGATACATTACAAGAGCAAAGCTTGATCCCGACAGACAAAAAAACAATAACGCAGAGGTACCACTCTCTCTTCAACTTGCCCGTATCTGCAGTTTTATCTTCACCATTTCTACAGACTCATCTCTGCAGCTGTGGAAATAATTAAAATAACAGGAATGCTTGTGGATGGCTGCTTTCATCATATTGTCTGCAGGCTGTAGATGAGTCTTACCACAGGCAGAGCAGTGGGGTTAGCACAGGCTGTAGATCTACCAAACCTTTCCTTGCAATATTCACCTTTTAATATTCTTAAACTACCTCTGTAGTTCCATTGTTGTTGTTTTGTAATCTCAGGAGTGGTTCATTGCACACTAAGACCCTTTTTTTCAGCCTCTTCAGGTCCTGCAACCAGCAAAGGGACCTCTCCCAATCCCTTGATTCACACAGTGGAAGAGATTTATTTTACTGTAACTTTTCTGTTTCATAGGTTACCTGATTAATTTGTTTTACCATTTACATTACCATTATACAGGAAGTAGCACTAAAAACACCTCTAGCAATAGAAGTAAAAAATTCCAAGAATGCAGAGAGATGACATGCTGAGTTCTGGTCAGCAGGGATCTCCACAAATTCTCCCTGCCTTGAGGAAAAAAGAGGGATTCACTATTTTCACTTTCCCTTGTGATCTGGCACCATCTGGCTCCTTCCAGCAAGAGCTTCCCTCAAACTACTCAGGAAGGTTTGTGTTCTGGTCCAAGCACTAAGCTTGTGTTTATTTATAAACACTCATAAATCACTTTTATTTCAAAGCATTTTTATACACATACCAGAATTTTTAATGAGATTTTGATACAATAAGAATCTGAATTTAGTTTTAGATCACTTCAAAAGGAGGAGCTTTGTAACATATCCTATTAGCTGTAGTGAGCTTGGAGTATGTGTGAATTTTTATGTATTTGTAAAGTTGACTTTATAGTTGGTTTTGTATTCAAACACAGGGCAAGAAGGAAAATAATCAGGTTCCGTCAGTGTAATTTATCGGTTCAAAATCGTATATTTTCTTCATCTTAAAAGGAAGTTGGCATATTCATTTATACATATTGTTAATTATCTTCACTCCGATGATCTAAGTATTTCTCACAGCTAAATGAGTGCAGCATCTTGAATCATCCTGAATTAAAAAAAAAATATGGAATAGGAAAAAAGGCATACACAAAACATAATGAGATTCTCATGGGTTTAAAGATGTCCCTGTCTATTCTGGGCTTCTATAAAGTCATTTAAATCAAAGAAGTATTAAAAAGAGGAAAAAAAAAAGGAAAGCTCCTTGCCTTAAAGATGCACACAGACATAAAAACTTATTCCCCATGGAAATTGTGCCTTTAAATGACATTTCACTTTTATGAACAGTTTTATTACAAAATAGATTTCCTGCAGCTAATTTTATCAGTTGTCCCACTCAACTGATACTTTCTACTGCCTCTCTAACTTCTTGTTATCAAAGTAAGGGTACATTAATTGCTGTATGATGTAAGAGAGTTGGGTGCATGCCAGAGCCCTAAGCAGGGAGGCATTGTGCCTAGCAAGTCTCACTGAAGGTGCCTGCACCCAGCTGACTGTGGCAGCAGTATTTAAGCAGTATTTCCATGTGATGGATTAAGTGTCATTGATGAATGTGGGTAATGGTATCTCCTGAGTGTCATTTTAACAAGACGTATATGTTGTTGGACGTATTTCACAAGTCTTTGTAATAATGCATTAGTCTCACTGAGAAGGAATAAGTGATTAGTAGCACTAATTAGAAAGTTCTTGGAGACAGACTTTGGTTGATAAAGTACGGTGTGAGCTTTCAGTCATTAACAATAATACAATGAGTTCAAGGTAGAATCAATCTAGGAGGGTGATTGCACAGATGACATTAAAAATTATACATTCCTTATTAATATATTGATTTGCATTCTAAATTAAGTGATGGCATTTAATAAAGAAGAAAAAGAAGAAGGGAATTTTTTTTGATTATATTTGCTGTGTGAGTGATGTGTAGTTCCGTTTCAGAGTGAGGAGTTTAATCTTCTGTTATGTGCAGCAAGAACTGTATTTATGGAAAAAGAAAAAGAGAGCATGAGAGAATTACCTAGTGCCTGGGAAAGCTCATTATCTTGGATCTGGGTGGGCTGGGAAGCCTTTCACAAATATTGCCAGACATTTCTTTTCTTTCTGTGTGGCAAAAGTAAAAAAGAAATCAATTTCTCATTCTGCAATTTCCATTTCCAATTACCAAAGCTGGGGGAATCTTGGAAATGGATGAGAAATGGATAATATTTATGGCTCCATTCAAAATGTTCACCCATCTGGACCAGCCCTCGCTGGGAAATAACCCTGAACCCCGCCATCAGGAGACCACATGCTGTCTTTGCAGAATTGGGCTAGAGGCAATAGCTAGATATCTCTACCTTCAATCCCACATGTTAGTGTCAGGTCGCTCAACAACTGTTTAATCCCATTAAATCACATCACAGCAGGGGCAGTAGCTGGAGCCCCTGCATTGAAGGAAGGGAGGTCAGGACCTATGGAACCATCCAGCTGCAAAGTCACTTTTGTCTCGTTCCAGTCCTTGCCCAATCTTGCTGTACAGCAGCCCTCAAACATTTTGCATTGCAGAGTTGGTAACATCTGTATGTTGCTATTCTTCTCTTGTCAACCCAAAGAACAGCTATTCCTACACTGGAATTGGGAGTAGCAGGCAATGCAGTATTCTGGATCGATACCTCTGCTGCAAAAATTCTCCATTCAACAAAAAAAAACCCAGCTGGTCAGGGTCCTCAGGATGGAGATGTATCATGAGGGAACACTGCAAGGTGGAGCTCCCCGTTAGCACACATGCTCAGCATGCCTAAGTCAGTGACTGTCACTGGACACTGCTCTCACCCTGTATTCTTCTGGACTTGCACTGCTGATTGGTAAATGCCATAGCAGAAACACAGATGAACAGCATGCAGTTCTGATACGTTTTTCTTCATCTTCGCTGATCAAAAAGCTCCCTTTGTGAAGTTGTTCAGTTATTAACTCCATCTCACATGGGACAACCCTGACACTCAGACACAAAAGAGCTGGTTTCTGCACCTGCTGCCTGCAAAATGCAAAGCAGAGCGGGACACATCGGGAAAGGTGAGTGGGATGTACATCATGCAAAGTGGAAGGAAGGGTTATAGTCCAGGTCTGAGCAACCTGCCTGTCTAGAGAAGTCTGTGGAGAAGATGCCTGTGCTCCCTGAGTGTACAGTCTGTGTGTGTCTATGAGTTGGGCAAAGAAAACAAAACTGCAAAAGTGTAATATGACTGTCAGCAACACCAGGTACTCAGGCAGGATTATATTTTTGTGTACTCTGTGTGCAGAGCCATGGCTGTCAGCAGCAGCAGGGGAGCCTCCTGCTGAGAAGCAGTCTCTGAGCAGCACAGGGTCTGTGCACCTCGGAGAATTCTTCTTTGTGAATTGCAGGTGCATCCTTTGCAGCCACTTCAGTACAAACAGTAGAAGAAATCAGAGGCTTCCCATTGCCTGAAGAAAGAGTGTAGGCAGGTTTAGAGGGAAATACAACTCCCACTAGCACTGTTGCATTGTGCTAAGGGAGGCCATCTCCAGGACTATGTCAACTCACTTCAAGTCCTTGGTATTTGGGAGCTGGTCTGTGACTTCGTATCTTCAATGTTGCTACCCAAGCTACCCAACTGCTGCTGAGACATGCCTTTAGAGAGACATCTATCCCATGAGTCATACCTGTTGGACTCAGTCTGAGAATCACAGAATCACAGAATCACAGAATTCTAGGGGTTGGAAGGGACCTCGAAAGATCATCTAGTCCAACCCCCCTGCCAGAGCAGGGTCACCTACAGTACATCACACAGGAACGCATCCAGGCGGGGTTTGAATGTCTCCAGTGAAGGAGACTCTACAACCTCTCTGGGCAGCCTGTTCCAGTGCTCCGTCACTCGCACAGTGAAAAAGTTTCTCCTTATATTCACATGGAACCTCCTTTGCTCCAGTTTGCAACCATTGCCCCTTGTCCTATCATTGGTCATCACTGTAAAAAGCTTTGCTCCATCATCCTGACACTCACCCTTTACATATTTGTAAACATGGATGAGGTCACCCCTCAGTCTCCTTTTCTCCAAGCTAAAGAGACCCAGCTCCCTCAGCCTTTCCTCATAAGGGAGATGTTCCACTCCCTTAATCATCTTAGTGGCTCTGCGCTGGACTGTCTCAAGCAGTTCCCTGTCCTTCTTGAACTGTGGGGCCCAGAACTGGACACAATACTCCAGGTGTGGCCTCACCAAGGCAGAATAGAGGGGGAGGAGAACTTCTCTTGACCTACTAACCACCCCCTTTCTAATGCACCCCAGGATGCCATTTGCCTTCTTGGCCACAAGGGCACATTGCTGGCTCATGGTCATCCTCCTGTCCACCAGGACCCCAGAATGGTTGTATTGAACTATTATTTGAATTATTCTTCAAGATCTGGATAGGAGTACATCATACATGTGCCAAGTGAAGACAACTAATTTGTGACCTCCACAACTCCAGATGTGCCATAGCTCCATGCTCAAGTAATTGCACATCAAACCAGTGTAACCTACCTTCAGACAACATGAATACATTGAAGAAGACACATCATCTGAAAGTAAAGTGACCTTCAGATATGTCTGACCCTGGAAACAAGTTTGGGATCTGATACAACCTCAGATCTCAGCCTGAAACAGAGTTGGGATG
The DNA here is from genome assembly GCA_013398125.1 of Aegotheles bennettii. Classification (NCBI taxonomy): domain Eukaryota; kingdom Metazoa; phylum Chordata; class Aves; order Caprimulgiformes; family Aegothelidae; genus Aegotheles; species Aegotheles bennettii. Next base: position 111,885 of record VZRW01007715.1, on the reverse strand, counting down.
TGGCTGAGAGAGGCACCACATGTGGGGAACTTGTAAGCTCACCCACAGGTCTTGCACAACAAGCAGAGAAAAGTATGCTTGAAAGAACTGCTTCTCTATATATTAGCAGCAGAATTTGCCACATTAAAACGCAAAGGTTGTGAGACAGGTACCTGCCTCTCCCTTTGGTCTATCTCCGGTGTCACGTATGATGTCTATCACATGCATTAGACTCACATTCAGTCCTTCAGATTATGTTTATAGAGTGGGATCAACAGACAACTTTATGCTCCTTAAGGAAAACCGTGTGTTTTGGGATAGGTTCTCTCTTAAGCTTCCCTGTGTTGATGAAGGCTTCACTAAATAGCATGTACCACCTACTGCGGTAATAAGAACCGGAGAAGCTCTCAGCAGCAAAGGACATCTGGGTTTATGAGGAGGAAAGTGGTAGGCTGGGAAAACAGGTGTCCAGAACTGAAGCTGAGCCTTTTAAGAATTAGATTTTTAGCAGATGCTTAGGACTGAGTTCTGCTCATTGATAATTAACAAGACAGGCATGAGAAACCTGCTCTGGCCATGAGAGCCTTTTGAAGATTCTGCATTTCTGATGAGATATTCAGATCATTTTGAGGGAAGATTTTTCTTTCTATTGGTTAAAAAAAATAATTAAATAAATAAAACAAAGAAGCAGATGGTTTCTATTGCAAAAAAAAGTGACACCAAAAACATCTGCTCAGAGATTTCCCTGAGAACTTTTGTAGCCTGTCCCCCAAGTGTTTGACTGCAGACCTGGCACGGCTCGGTTTTGATGTCTGAAGTTTATGGCATAGCAAGGCACAGAGGTTTAGGAACTCATTCTATATGCACTAGGGAGGAATTAAAGACTTCACCCTGAAAGGAAGAAACAGGGTTAGAAAGCATTAGCAAATCCTCTTAGGAAGGTTGGGTCAGAATTGAAAGGCACTCTTTAATGAAAAGATTTGTCCAAACTTCATCTTGTCCTGAAGATTAGAGACAAGTAAAAACTCTCTAAGGAATTACTTTTTTTTTAACTAGAATTCTGCTAAGTTTTGGATGCCAGCCCATATTTTAAAATTAGGCAGATAATTTCAAGTATTTCTTCAGACTTTTCTGTAAGAAACAGAACTGTTTACAGGAACACATGTGCGCAGTAGGCCTTATCAAAGAAAGAAAAATGTCTTTTACGAACACTTTCAAGTATCAAAAAGGAAAGACACTAGTCTTTAGGAAAGTAGTGGGAGCTTTAAATGACTTTATGTTTGAACATAAACAAGCTATGAGCTTGTTTAAGCATAATGGATGGTGGTCAGAAGATAAACTATGAAAATCCAAGGTAGAGGGAATTTCACAATGAATTTATTTGTTTCAGTCTGTTTATTCCTCCACAGAATGTGCAGGAGGGTTGGAAGGGCTGTTGGGAGAGTTGAGTCAGGTTTGAAAGCTATTTGGTCACTACTACTTGCTGCCTTTGGAAAAACAAGAAAAAGCCTCCCAAAAAATAGACCTTCATTTACAATGTCCAACAGGTGGAAAGACAAGTGTTAAGCTGGACTCACAGACTTCTTCTCAGCCAGATTTCTCACCGCAGAAGGACCCACTCTTCAGAGGAAGGACGGAGAGTTCTTCTGTTTGTTTCTCTACTTCCAGTGAATCTCAGAACAATCTTTATCTTCATAATTAATTCCTTTGGGAAGCCATAGGTTCAGACCCTTGTAAGAAGAAGGACATGGCAATACGAAACAGTCAGCACTCCTGGCACAACACTATCGTTCCTTGTAGTACCGGTATCAAAGGACAGTGTTTGCAAGAAGGTGTTTTGAGCAGGTATGCATTGGTGTAAAATATGGCCCTCCTGCCTCTTATTGTTCAATGTCTGAAAGTACCTTTGTGAATATAGCCATCTCAAAAAATAGTTTGCTGTTTTCCATGTCATTAAACTCTTGCATAGAACTTGATTTTGTAAGGACATCCACATTTCATTGTGTGACACATACAAAAATTATGAAGCCCTTAATCATTAATGAATGTGTATACTTCATCAAAAAAATAGTTTTTCAAGAAACAAAGAGAAATACTTGGAAAAGTAGCGTTCATTACCTGGATTTTCAAACACAATGTGTGAACAGGTTGTGATAATCTTCCCTTGTAATCAAAGGAGACATCTATTTCTCTGTGGTTTCCTGTCATACCAAAATAAGTATTGAAGAGAGATCAGAGAAATTGCATCCCGTAAGTGTGAAATCTCTTTGCTGATTATAAAGGGTTCCTACAGTGACTGACTCAGACTTGTGCGTCTAGCTTTTATCTATCTTAAACCAGGACACATAAATCCAACCTGCAGTGTCTGAGCCCAGCTCTTTGTTTTGGCAGGTTTTAAGATAACAAGCACAGATGTAGATGTAATATGTAGCATACATGCCACAATGTATCTCCAATATATGAATAAAACAGACTCCCTTCATATGATCAACTGGTGGAGGGGCTCCTTTCTCTCTTTGATGGACACCAGCTTTTCTGCAGTATAGTCAAGGCTGTTTTTTGATTTTGATCCTGACTCCTTGAATGTAAATTCTTTAGCTTTGTAGTTTTGGATCAGGCTGTTCTTTTGAAGGACATATTCTGAATTTTTTTCTACTTAACCAGACTTCGGCTGATGTTAAAGAGCAGTCTTGAAGCACACAAATTGGATTTCTTTTTGGCTGAAACTAAACTGGAAGATGTGTTCCAGATGTGCACCAGTATGCAACTGCTAAAGGGGATTCAATCCATGACACCAGAGCTCCTCAAGAATGAAAGCCCCTTACACGACTGTAATGTGGGTATCGGGTGCTCAGCACCAGCAATTTAACTCTGCAGACCCGTGGCTGCTGGACTGCACTGCTTGGAAATGTGGAAGAGTCTTTGTATTAAGACCTTCCTGAAGTCTGGGTTGCTCAACACTGGAATGAAGCTGATTTTGTCTCATAGTAAACATGGACGAACCTCTCGAAATCCCTCAGCTAAATATTGCAAAATACAGGTATTTTTCCTCAGCCTCCTGTGGCTTGAAATCTGTGCTGAAAACATAACAGGATTACCCCATTCAGAACAGGAGCAACTTATAAAAGTCACAGGTGGCAAAAAAAAGGTACAGAAATTGCTTGTTTAGTGGTTTGAGATGGGTTGAGGTTGATTGGTTTGGCCTTTTTTAGATACTCTGGATTTGGGTCATATTTTCTTCAAATCTGCCATCATTCATCTATCCAATCCAAAAATAATTGCATCTTGTTTGATAAAGTAACGATAAATAATAATTTTAAATATGTTTACAGGTGACATATAATATGGGACAAAAGATCAAAGTTAGAGAATTGATCTGTGATATGGTTTTACCAGCCAGGACTGATGCTGCTAAAAGACCTATATAATTCCACAGCTTCTATAGCTTACATAGTAGGGTTTATCTGATAGGATTTGTCATATCTGAGAAGTACTGAGCCTGTACTTAACTGAAATCCATCACAGCCAGGTAGATCTTTGCTTTCAGGTGATCTCTGGGAAGAGTTTCCTTACATCATTTAAACAAAGATCCACTTTTTCTTGAAAACCAGAGAGTATTTTTCCTAAAGCATGAGCTGTGTGGAAAGGCTTACATGCTTCTCCTTGTGTGGAGCTTGCTTGTGCACTTCATATAAATTTAATCATTATACATGCCATTCTTTTTTATTAAAATAATAACATCTTCCAGGCAATCAAGCTGAGTTTCTTGAAACTCAGCAGTTTTACCTTCTTATTTATGGTAACATCAAAGTATGGGCACTCTCATTACAGTCTGTAAATAACCAGGGTTATGTCCTTGATCGGTGAAATATTAGTGTTGTGTGAGTGGGAGTGTCTGTCTGTTACTCCTGGGAAGCTATAAAGTGCACAGAAAATAATTACCTCTCTCTTTTTTTTTTTAGTATTTTTGATAATACAGTCATCCTTTACTGATGGGGTATCTATCATGATCTGCTGGTCTTTTATACTGTCTTCCGCAGCATCTCAAGCAGAAGCTGAAGAAATCATCAGGCTGCACTACATGATGGTTCCCTGCATATTTAATCCCACAGACAAATCCATGCAGAGCAGAAGGACACAACCCGGTCCATTTTAATACATTAAGCACTGGACAAAAGGTGTCAGGGAACATAATCAAGGTTTACTTACAAAATCCTGTTGCATACCACTTCTGTGCAACCCATCTAATGTTTTTCCACCCAGTGACCAGACCAAAAAGCTTATATACATCAGGTGTATGCCGAGAGGAGGCATTTCAAGGTGACAGCTGTCAGTGGTGGCCCTCCAGTTGCTCAGTTCTGCAAGATCTCTGAGCCCTTGTAATCCAAGTTTTTACAATGATTCCCAGACCTGCAAAGGATGGGGAATGCCCCTGCACAGCTCTGAGCTCCTGCTGGAAGCCAAAGAACCATAGGAGCAAGATTTTTAGTGAGCCTGGGAATCTGGACCTCCATGGGACTATGTTGGAGCTGTTCCACAGGTGTCACTGGCACCCACATAAGCGAGCACATAAAATTAGTCCTGAATATCCATCTCTGCATCACTAGGAGATAAAATCATGTCTGTGTGGCAATACAAATGGAACAAAATGGAATTTAGTTTGGATCTGGTTGCTTTTACCAGCCTCGGGGTCATGTTCTATCACAGGTAGATGTAGTCATGAGTGGTACAGTCTTCAACTAATCTTCTTCTCCTTTGCAAAATACATGTACATGCGTAGGAGTGTTTTTGCTCTCAATTATCTCATCTCCTAGGATGAGGAGCCTCTAATACTGTGCTTTACTTGCCCATACCCAGTAATTAGCCATCACGTTTGCAATTGTTCATCTTTTTGGTATTTATTTTTTCATCCTTTACCCCTTGAGAAGTGTTAGGGGTAGAAATGTGAAATCCATTGTCAAAATACTCATTCTGCCAACATAGTACCTTTGATATATACATTTGCGACATCTTGATGAGCAAAGTCGAGATTTTTGGATGAGGGAGATTCATGGGCAAAGGACTGAAATGGCATGAGAACTTCCAGAAATGTTAAGTCTGCAGGGGAAGGGTATAATGTTTCTGCCATTCCTTAGCAGATCATTAGAACGTTGAGTGAATATTTGTGTGTTCTCCATCCTCAGAGTTCCCTGAATATTTACATTTTTACCTGTAGGCAGTGTTTCATTTTAGCATTTCTCCAAACATTAAATGTCCTGAGTAGCCTGTTACAAAACTGCCCACACTTTATAGAGAAGTGTAAATTGCTTATATTATTCTTTTTTCCTTTCTGAACTCTTTCTCTGTATTTTTGTTCTCATTTAGCTGTTCTCACACAATGACATGCACTAAGTGTTTCCTTCAGCATGTGAATGTCAAGATAACCTGAGGTTAAATTATAGCTTTCTAAAGAGGAGCCTTCGACCATGTGATGTTATGCTTCTATTTCTTGCTTGCTGGGGGAGGGGGTAGGGGGCAGAGGGAGGAGGAGAAGGCTTAGTGGCAGCATTTAACAAAATATCCAGATTCTAGCTTTGTGATTTTGCTCTTTATTCACACTCTCACTTAAGGTGTACGCCACGCTTGCGTGTGTATTAAACAACATCTGAAGAAGTTGGAATACATTAGCATTTTAAGTAACATGAAAATGTACAGGGTACCATCTGGGACTCTGCAAGTTGTAATATGAAGAAACAAGTTGTATTTAAAATCTGCATTTAATGTTTGGAATAAAATCTGTGTTTTCTTAACAGCTGAGAACAAAACATTTTCCAAAACAAGGCTTAGCTGCATTGGCTCTCCCTGATGCTGTGTGAAATGGGGAAGGAGGGTCCCACTTTACACAGTTTTCCTCCCAGATGGCTTTTTTTGGTTTGCTTAATTTTCCTCTCTGTAGGCAATATTAAGAACTCACATGCTGTGCTGAAAAAAAATCTGTTTCAGAGGAATCTACCTGAAAAATCTTTGTTTGCTGAAGCTTTTTAAGGTTCTCTTCCTGATGGCTGTGTATCAAGTCTCTCCACCATGTCTAGCACATCTGGGGAGGGGGTGCTCTCCTGGGAGCAGTCCACTGTTCTCAGTAAATCACTTCACTTCTCTGTGCTAGTGATCAATTTTGTCCTGATTTTACTTACCTGTCAAATGAGTGTTCCGCTGTTTCACTCAGAGGTATACACATGGAAATTGATATATTAGGAAAAAAAATGACAAGTGAAAATTAGACCAAGTTAATTAAAAAGCTACTCTGCTCTGACGTTTTCTTATGAGCTTTGTCAAAGCTGTGTTTCAGGGTAGATGTGAAGCATCCAAACTCAGCAGCTCATCTTGGTCAGTCTCAAGGTGAGTTGGTCAAAGCTGATGAGTGTAACGTCCAGATTAATTGAGGCTAGGCTATTCTACACATACCCTTGACTATTAACATGCATGCTGGAGATAATCTTCTGACACTGAATATGATGAGAGGGTCTCTGAACATGTTCTTCTTTTCACTCCAGATTGATTCCTGTAACATTTTAGTGTATGCATAGAGGTAAGCACGCTCTAGTGTGCTGCTAAACTTGATCCTGGAGGATTCCTAAAGCAGGTTCCTGTGGAACATGTAACACACAACACACAGTAAGATGGCAAAGCAAGAAAGTTTTATTACCAGCCTATGGATAACCAACATAGGTCTTGTAGCTCTTAAAATGTCTCTTGCCAAGGAAGCCTTTGTACCGTGAGACATCACTACACAGCTTTGATGTCTGCAACAGACCACCACCTCTCTGGCTTTGGTTGTGACCCAGGCAGTAAAGATGGCATGGGTCAGCTTTTGCAAGGGAAAACATGAAAGGAGAAGAGGAAACTGCTTTAAATTGCGGCAGGAGGGATTTGGATTGGACATTAGGAAGATTTGCCACTATAAGGGTGATTGGGTATTAGAAGAGGTTGCCTAGGGAGGTGGTGGAGTCACCGTCCCTGGAGGTGTTCAAGATGTGTCTGGATGTGGCGCTGGGTGATGTGGTTCAGTAGTGATGTAGGTAGGCGGTTGGACTGGATGATCTTTAAGGTCTCTTCCAACCTTAATGATTCTATGATTCTATGTGCCTTCCAAAATGGAGTCTGAGCTATCCAAGAGGGAAAGCAGATGGAAAGCAAGAAGGAAGGTGGGCTGGGTGCCGGGCTGGGTTGTTACTCACCCATCCTCCAACTGCTGAGCTGGGCTAAACACAAACCCAGCACTGAGGGAGCCTCTGAACAGCACTCTCTTCTGTGCCCTCGAGTAGGGGCAACATATGTGTGGATTAAGACATGGGGTATAGTTTGTACTTCTGGGGAAATGGACATAGGAGTAGATCAGAAAATGACAAGATGCAGTTTCCTGCAGGATCCACTTTCTCTGCTAGGTAATAACTGACTACATGTAATTGGTAAATCAAGGGTCTTGTTGTTTTAAAGCAACAGTTCATCCAAGAGTACAAACCCTAAATAATGAATAATAAGAATAATGTTATTGAACAGCTGCAACACTGCAGTGAGTACTTAAATGTCAGCTTTAAAATTCTATATGCCAAATATATCTTCTCTTGAAGAGAATATTTACCTTAATGTTCTCTAATGAAAAATATAGCTTAAAGATTTATAATTACAGTAGCACACTTAGAAAGGATTTACAAGTATCAATGTATCTCCTGAGCTGAAAGAAAATCCATTAACTTTTGTCCCCTAAAAATGGCTGTTGCCTTCCCTGTTCCCAAATAAAATAATATGAGTAGATGTTTTCCCTGTGAACATTCATTAAATGCTCATCAGGCATAATCTAAGTGACAGCAGAGCTTCAAGACACAAATCACTCTCATGTATCCTCACATCAGATCATTCATTTAAATATACACTTGTCTCTTCTTTTCTTTCTTTTAATGATGCCTTTTCTGTTGCAAGAAGAGATGTTTGATTGCTCTTTACAGGTAAAATTTTTTTACCCCTTTTTAAAAAATCATTAACATAATAGAAGAGTGACATTTCTCCATTTAAACGATGCACAAATAAGACAGAATTTTTAAAGACTTTTTTGCTCTTGTTCTTTTAATGGACATAATTCTTTAAAACAAACTGCCTGAAGCTAAAGGATGTTATTGCCCCCCTCCCCCAAATAAACTTCTCTTTACAAGGAAAAACTGAATATAAATGAAATCTTTTAGTCCACAGAGAATGGAGAAAACTAGATAAATCGAATGAAAATGGGATATTAAGGGATATTAGAAGCATATGCTACTTTTCTGAAAAGGCTCAAACATTAACTATAAGTCTTTTAAATCGCCTGATTGTTGGTGGAAGGATTAAATGAGGTACACATGATATGCATAAAGTAGGCTCCAAATGCATTACTACATTTATCACATGAGAGTTGAAAGAACAGCAAGGTTTATCTTAAAGGGAAAACAACACTTTTATGGAGAAAGGATGATATAAATTCCATTTAGTGGTCAGCCTGTCATTGCCCTAACTCAGCTGCTTGGTAAAGCTCAGGGAGTTGTCTTAACAAAATCTCTCCACGTGCTCTTGCACTCATAGTAGGATGAAAGTAAAGCTACAAGAGATTTTTCTCTGAAATGGGAGCTAATCCATTGCTTGGATGTTGTTAAGCCACCAAAGCAACACATACATTATCATGTTTGCAGAGATGTTGTTATTGCCCACAGCACAATGGATTTATTAAATCCTGCAGCTGGCCTGTCTCAGAAGAAGGGGACACCTGGCTGTGGCTCCACAGACTGCCTTGGGTGTCTCCTCATCTGTGTGCTGTCCTAAAGCAATGACAAAGCAGCAGAATCGCGAAGTCGTCTGCCTGCCCCGAGATGATGTTCCAAAGATTGCTGGGTGTCGGAATATCTTGTTGCATAGGAAGAGAAGAAAATGTGGACACCCTCCAGCCTGAGGATTTGCATGAAGATAGCTAAGCCAGCTGCAGAGACTGGCCTGCTGAACTAGATACTAGAGTCACCACTGATCTAGTCCAGAAGAGTTATATCCATATTTATACATATCAGAGTACAGGTGTCTCCATCCTTTGAGTCCATCACTCTATTTTACATCCCTCTCCCTTTCTCCCCCTTGGGGAGGAGCTGTACACCAGCAAAGCACACAAATCAAGATTACCAATGTCTTCCTTTGCATTCACTTACTCTTTTGATAGCAGTTTTTCCTCTCTCCGTGGATCACTTTACTATAATTTAAAGTCATCATATGCCATCATCTATTTGCATTCCTGCAGCTTAGTGTCTTCTAGAGGTTGTGCGTACAACAGCTTTAATTCGCAGGTGTAGTTTAAACAGCTATGGATCAGATCCAACTCTCATGGACATCCATCCGGACATTTCTGCAAGTTCAGTTCGCTCTGCAAAAGGAAAACAACATGGTCAAGAGGAGGGGAATCTGAACATGATGATTTACCTGTCACTGACCTCAGGACCAAGATATTGGTCTCTATTTTCTTATCTGATATGGAAATTCTCAGGAGAATTCTGTGAACATGATGATTCTGTTCACTTCTCCTTGAAACATGACACATTAACTTGAAAAGAAGGTACGTGGGCTGAAGATTAAAGTGAGTTTATAGGGTAATCCATCCATATAATATTAGCAGCAGAGGGCACAATTCTGCTTTTAATTCCATGACAACAAAGCTGAGCCTGTTGAAATTATGCCACATCAATTCAATATAAAAGGAAGAAATACCTAAAATGTGTAAAAGTGTTTGTCTGGATTCTGCAGAAAACAGGAGTGATTAGAGCCGGTGTTTTGCACCTAGGAGAAACCCATCTCCTCATTCCAATAAGAAGCAGTATCTTATAATTAGAAAGCAGCTGACTCTGTCTGTCTTGAGGAGCTAATATGGTAGAACAGGATTTCTGATTGCTTCAGAAAATAGCCAGCAGTATGAGCAGTGATGTGAGAACCGAAGCCGTCTGGCTCACTAATAGAGCCAGAGTGTTCCTTCCCACGTCAGTGTAAACGCAGCTTGATGTGCTTAGCCCTTTCCATCTTCTACAAACTTTGCTGTAGCTGAGAGGCCAGGTGCCCCCTGACTGTGCTCCAGGATTGTTAACATGGTTTGCAAATACAGGTCTTTGATATAGATAATATAATAACTAAATATACAAAGTACTTCCCAAGCTGATCTCAACACAAGCTTCGCCATTGCTCATGGGCTCCAGCATGCATTTCTTTTCCTGTTGATCATTTTTGCTGTCTGATTTCTTGCCCACTCAGCAGTGTGCTGCAGGGGCAGAGGCTTCTCCTCCACGGCGGGGCTTATGGTCCCTTCACTTATCACGACTTCAGCTGCCTGTACCTCAAATGCCACCTGCATGGTGGGAATGATGACCTTTCCCTGGCACATTAAAAGTTGCAAGGTGCTCGGATGATACTATTAGCAGGCCATATGATGCAGCTATTTCCTTTAGTTGAGAGGTTTACAAGGTAAAGATTCTCACAGCAAAATATGTCATTAAGCAGCTTTTCTACAGATTTAACTCCACCATATTGGAATATGTCGGGGCCTTTATGCACAAGGTCATGCTACTAAGTTTGGGTTTTTTTCTCTCCTTGAGAGTTTGTGTTCCTCAAGCATGCTGATTGAAAGATATTTATCGACCATGGTTCCTCTTTTCTGCAGACAACATCTGCAGTAGATGCTGCATAGTTCAAGAACACATTATGTCAGCCTGGTAACTAGATTTATTATGCTGGTGTCTAGATCTGCACTTCCACACACTGGCAGAGAATCAATATGTACAACCCACCAGCTAGTCTTTCCAGCATTTGTGATAACCCTGTAGACCAATAAACTGGGAAATGGTTTAATTTTATTGTTTTCTCAGACACCAGAAGACATCCTCATATTTAACACTGTTTTACAATTAATTAAATAATCAGCAGACTTCCTTGGGAAAAGATCTATGAGGAGCACTAAGCAGCCCTGTACACTAACCTTGCTGCAAGGCTGGGAAATACTGTGGCTGCGTGACTCAGGTCAGCTCACAGCCACAATAGCAAAACCCTATAGCACATTTCTGCTAAGTTTCCTACAATACCCTTGACAGTGGCCGAGCAGCTGGTGTGCTCTGTTTGTTATGCAGACTATAATCATATCACAGTGCCTTGTGCTTCCTTGTCTGTTTGACATACTCTCCTAGTTCCCCTTCCCAGATATGCAGGGTCCTGCTCTTTCCTCACTGATGCTGAAGCAGACGGTCATGCCCACGTGGGGGGCTGCGAGGGATCAGCAATCCTCGCAGTAACAACACTACTGTTTTCCCAAAATCATTGGTCCAAGAGGTGATTGATTCACGTCGCAACTCACATGGAAAAGTGGGTTCAGACAGCCCGTGTCCTCTGCCGACCTAAATCACACCACCATAAATTGCTGCAACTGGGCTCACAAGTTCAGCAAAACAGCAGCGGGGATTTGCTGGGACTGACATCTGTGCTGCTGTGTTCATCTACCGTGTTACCATTGCTGGTGCACATCCTCAAGCCAGGGAACAGCAGCACAGTGTGTGCTCCATCCCTGGGCTCTGCGGGTGTAGGCTGGCTTGCCTTGATAGTTTCAACAGAGAGTAAATCCTGGGACTGATGGACGAGTGATGAGAAAATATTCAGAGGCTCCCACTGAAAGGTGGAAGCCATTGCAGCCCTCTGAGAAAGTGCTGATTGGGAGTATGCTGGTTGTAACTGAGGGTGCAATAATAACTCACTGGAAATTTGTATTGCATGCAATTCAGAAATGTTAATGATTGGCAAGATCTGTAAAGAAATGAAAAACACTGGGATCAGAGAGGAAAGCCCAGCAGCCTCCAGAACCTATGGGAGATAGCTGAAAGAGTCAGTTTGACCTACGTCTTCTGCAGGAATTTTTTGTGAAGGTGAGTAAGAGGGCTGAGACTGGTGGAGTTCCTCCAGCCCACAGATAAATAGCCTTCCTTTGCCGTGATTCACCTAAGATGACAGTGCTCGAAGTGCAAAGATGAAACAAAGAAAGATGGAACAATGGAACACGTCACATTAAAGTATCAAAATCCAGCAACGAGCCAGGTGTAGTTCAGTGCCTTCTTGGCCCTTTGATGCATTGAAATTATCACACAGGGAACCTTATTTGTTCACGTACAGTGACTTCAGTAAGTTAAAAACGTTGATATTGGTTTTGATCTCAACAAGTGCTATGCATTATATATATGTATACTTATAATATAGTTTAATATAATGTAAAATATATATGATATCTTTTGGCAAAAAATGATATTTTTAAAACTATCTTAAATTTGAAAACAAGATCACAGTAGATTATTTTATTTTTATTGACTGACTTTTTTTACCTGCTCTAGTCAATTCTTTCCTTTAGGAGAACGAAGCAGATGCCTGACTCACTGAAATCTATGGGGCTGTGTCTCTCCCTCTAGTGAAGACAGTATCACCTTAGATTAGTTTTCATTCCCTGTCTTCTGAAGAGCTTTTTATAACTGGTGAGATGAATCATGTGGGAGTTTCTCTCCACTAGCAACATAAGCAAATAAACACTTCTAGAACAATATGAGGTTTGCTTTAAAATATGCCTCACAGGCAAATGTGTACACAACTAAGATTTTTATACCAATATTTCTTGGGAGACAAAAGAAATGATTTTATGTGATTGCTGTTACTACTCACTCATGTTCATTCCTATTTCTAGACGTCTCAGTACTGTGCCCTATTGTATTTTGATGTAGATAAAAATTATTTTCCCATCTTCACCTTCCAAATATCATCTGGGCTCTGATCTTGGTACTCAAGTATCACTGTTCTTGCTCCTGCACTTGAGTATCACTGTTCTTGCTCCTGCAGATTGCCATTGGTGGCAAAGCTTTCTTTCTAAAAACCTTCCAAGTCTAAGTGTGGGCACCTCTTTCCCAAAAGCAGCACTTACCCAATGCTTTCCCGGTTCATTCATATAGAAAGAGCAGGGATCACACCCTCAGAACCATATCCCTGAGGGTTTATTTGAGGAGCTGCATCTCTCTCTTAACTAAGGATGCCCAAGCTGTAGGTATGGAGTCTCTTCAGGAAGGTGGTGAGAGGAAGAGACTCCTTGGGACCTCTGCCATGAGGCAATTTTATAGCATCATTAACTGAAATTAATTCTTCTCACTTCAGCCAACTGATGGAGTTGTCCCTGTATAAACTGTTTCTATCTAAACTTTTCCTTTTTAAACATCTCATGGATTTTCGGTTCTCAGAGAGGTTTTATCATGCTTCCTGACCAGCTTCTAATCCACACCTATTGGCTACCCAGGACTGAGTAGATCAGGATTCAGAACAGGTGCTCTAGATCTCAGAAAGGCATATCCTAGGGTGAGCCAAGGGGTGTATCACCCGAGAACAACCTGTAGTAGATTTCCACTCTCTGCTGTTCAAGCAAAGTTAGTGTCCTACAATGTACATGGGCACCAGCCCTTGTTACAGCAATGAGAGCTTCTACTTCCATTACCCTCTACCATTGTGAAAGATTTGGCCAGAAAACTTCCTTTTATGAAGACTTAATACATTAGTGTGAGTGTGCTGGTTCCTCCACAGCTGGAGAAGCCTGTGTTAATCAGAGGGGTTTTGCTGGAGCTATTACACCTGATGATTGTGATGATGTGATACCCAGTGAAAGGCTGTTTCTAGTTCTCCCTTAATGAAAAGAATGCAGTGTGTAATGGCAGTATAAAAAAAGTGCTGAGAATTGCTTTCTATTAATTCTGGCTTGGGGGTTTTATGTGCAATGCCCAGTAAAAGCTACTGACCATGGACACTCATGGTCACTTCAGCTGAGGGCCAGCAGGAACAATCATCTCAGGAATATCAGGGTTACAGCAAAAAAAGTAAGAACTGGGAAGGCACAAACCCCAGCTGCCATCCTCTGTAACATTGCTGTACCACAGAATGAACTCAGCTCAAGCTGGATGGCTGGATATGCCTCTCTGTGAATAGGTGAAGTGGGAATTTTCATGTAAATTGATGTCAGCAGCCTTGCAAATAACCAGAGGTTGTAACAGAACAAGCAAATAGCAGGCATTTTCAAGGGAAATAATCCTACAGATTGATGGATGAGTTTTGGGAGGGTAAATTGTTAAGCTTGTGAAGATGAAAGTCTTTATGCACAGGTACAAAGTTTAAGTAGCTTTTTTTGATTCCCAGTTTTGAACTACAAAACAGCAGCGTGCAGTGGGCTATGTGTAACTTAATAATCTGCTTTAAAACAAATGCAAGGCAACACCAATTAAAGCCATGTTTTTTAATGAATAGCTGCTCAGTCAGGTAAAAAAAACATGTACCATATTGTGCCATCCATTTTAAATAGAACTTCACACAGACCTTCAAAGGCGGGCTCTGCCTAACAAATGGATGGAGCGATGCATCTCTATTTTACAAGGCAAAAGGGAATAGCATGGGCAAAGTATGATCTGCATGTGTGTGCGCGTGTGTGTGCGTGCTTGCAGTGTTGAAAGCACCAGATTATGCTGAATTGATTAAACAAGCTTACAATTGCATTACAGCAGACACTGTGATGAGAGCCAAAATATGATTGGCAAAATATACATGACATATTGTAAAACAGATAAAATGATAACAGCTTTTTATGGAAGAGCATCTGCTATTCAGTTGGAAAATTAGGGTGCAATGCAACTGTTCTTATAAATCACAAAATAGCGTTGCCATCATCAAGAATTTCCTGTCTTAATTTTTTAAATGTGATATTGTTATTGCTCTTGCTTGTATGTCAGAAAGCTGGAGACCTTTCTCTGAACATTCTAGAGAGAAACAAGTTTCCTTAATCACACACTAGGTTTAAGTTCTTTAATCTTTGTGTTCACTGAGAAGTGTGAGGACTAAACTAGATCACCTGAATAAAAAAACCTGACAATAGTGGGTTTTGAATTCATACAGTGGAACTGCATAAGAAGAGAGAACAAGTCTGATTACTCATCAGTGATGCTAGCTGAATCTCCATCGCTTCTTGTTGCAATGGTTTACCATTTGTTTCTGCAGGGAGAACTACACACACAGACTGTATTGTTCTGTGCGTTGATCTGCTGGGATTAGACATACTCTGACTGAATGCAGTGACCTTCAAATGTTTCCATGGAAGAAGGTCTGTTTCTTAAGCCAAATAATTAACCACTGCAGGATGAATGTTGCCTCACTATCTATTGAATTGCTTCCTCAGGGTGTAATGACTCACTACTTAATTGCTATGTAATTTTATTATTATCTGTAAAATGTTTTTCAGAAAAGAAAGAAATAATTGCAAATGGTCTGTTGTAAACTGTCCTAGCTTTACTGACTTTTGGTAATCATATTTTAGGTCCCTGACTAGTGTAAATGAGTAACTTGAAAGGCTGTCATGATTTAAGTGGCCTGCTATACATCTCTCCTACAGGAGCAGAACACATGAGAAAGTGTGACACACCCACTGCTCTTTGTGATCTAACCTCCAATGACATGACATCGGGGCAACCTGGATCCAAATTGTTTGCCACGCTACCATCTTTCTGATTTATTCTGATTGTTCTGCTGCCTGAAAAGTCATGCAGTAAGCACTCATTTTGTAGTCTACAACCTACAATCAAAATAAGGTTTTGTACGGTCACTTAAATGTGCATGTGAGGTTCAACAAGGCCTAGTGCTGGGTCCTGCACTTGGGTCACAACAACCCCATGCAATGCTACAGGCCTAGGGAAGAGTAACTAGAAAGCTGCCCTTCAGAAAAGTCCCTGGGGGTGTTGGTTGACAGCTGGCTGAATATGAGCCAGCAATGTGCCCAGGTGGCCAAGATGACCAACAGCATCCTGGCTTGTATCAGGAATGGTGTGGCCAGCAGGACTAGGGGAGTGATTGTCCCTCTGTACTTGGCACTGGTGAGGCTGTACCTCGAATACTATGTTCAGTTTTGGGCCCCTCACTACAAGAAAGACAGAGATGCTGGAGCGTGTTGAGTGAAGGGCAACGAAGCTGGTGATGGGCCTGGAGAACGAGACTTATGAGGAGCAGCTGAAGGAATTGGGGTTGTTTAGTCTGGAGAAAAAGAGGCTGAGGAGAAACCTTATTGCTCTCTGCAACTACCTGAAAGGAGGTTCTGAAGAGGTGGGTCTTGGTCTCTTCTCCCAAGTAACAAGTGATAGGATGAGAGGAACTTGCCTCAGGTTGTGCCAGAGAAGGTTTAAATTGCATATTTGAAGAAACTTCTTCAGTGAAAGGGTTGTCAGGCACTGGAACAGGCTGCCCAGGGAAGTAGGTCGAGTCACCATCCCTGGAAATGTTTAAGAGACGTGTAGATGTGGTGGTTAGGGACATGGTTTGGCACTGGACTTGATAGAGTTAGATTTGGTAGATTTGATAGAGTTGGACTTGATGGTCTTAAAGGTCTTTTTCAATCAAAACGATTCTATGATTCTAAGTTGCTGCAATTTACCTGTCTTGTCTCCCACTACAGCCAAGAGTTCTTGTACCTGCTTTAACTTACTGGTTGTCCCATACTGGTTAGTTGTCTGTTTGTTTTTTTTCAGTTACTTCTAACTGAATCAGCTTAGGAAATGTTCATGGGTATTAAGGTTTTTATAAGACCCAGCAGAAAGAAGGGATTCTGGCACATGTAACAGTAGCACTTCTGATTGGACTGGTTCCAGTCTACCAGTCTGTTTATACCAGAGGTTCATACACTCGGCCTTGGCACCATGCTCTTACCCCATTTTAACCTCAAATTGCAGTGCAGGTAGGAGCTGTTCTTGATTACTCTCACTACAGCATGTAAACATCCTGTGGATGCATGAAAATGCAGCTTTTCTGGCTCAGAGAAGAGTTTCTTATGCCTACTACCTGTTAGCCTGCACCTCTATCAAAGGCTGTTGCACTCCCCTTTGTCCTCTATCAACATATGTGTTTAAATGAGTTTGGCATGTGCTAGGCAGCAAATTATTCTGACCACAGGTTCCCCAAAACATCTCTGCCCTTTTTCTGCTGTTGACTACTGTGGGTTTTAATAATGTTCCTCTCTCTGTCTCAAAATTGCTGCATCCAAAGGCTCAGCTGATGGGAAACAACAGTTGGTAACACCCTGCCATCATGTCCTCTTCTGCAAGGCTCATGGGAACTGTCAGGTATCTCTTGTCTGAGAGCTTATCTGTGCTTTTGATTTTCATATGGCTGAGTAGATTAATGTCCTGGTAGAACCACTACCAAGTCCAACAGAAATGCTGTATTGAAGGTGAAAAAATGGATGACTGGCCTTGTAGAAAGGAATGAAAGTGACTGTAACACCCTGTGCTTCAACAATATGCTGCTAACAGAAAGGTAGGCAGTGAGCTATAAATTCCAAAGCAACTGATAACATTGCTTAGCTGGCCACAGTCAATCCTAGAGACAATCTTTGGTCAATCTTCACACTGTAGAAAGACAAACATGAAACTGCCTTTTCCTTCACCTTGTATGGAACAATTTTGAAGTTATATAAAAAGAGTGAGATGAAAAGAAAAATGTGGAAAAAAGAATACAGGAATGTTCTGAGGTAGCAGGCATCAGTCAGTGCTGTTTTGCGGGTTCCTTTTTGTCACCAGTCCTTTCTAAGGACTTAGCTCAGGTCTCTTTGGTGAGACACTGGAACAGGTTGCGCAGAGAGGTTGTGGATGTCCCCTCACTGGAAGTGTTCAAGGACAGATTGGATGGGGCTTTGAGCAACCTGACCTGGTGGGAGGTGTCCCTGCCCATGGCAGAGTGGTTGGAACTAGATGATCTTTAAGGTCCCTTCCAATCCAAACCATTCTATAATTCTATGGTTCTAACATCTCTTACGAGCCAGCTGGATACCAAGACAGTGCCAGCCTTACCAGGAAGGTTTTACATCAGGTCATACAGATGGGTGCTTAAAGCCAACAGCAAAAATTAGGGGTAGATCCTGTCTTAGATCTCACTGCTTCCATGGTCAAGACCATAGTGATCTGGCACGGTTCAGGAGAGGCCTTGTTTTTCGCCACATGATCTTTAAAGCACATGTGGTCTTGCCCTTGGGAAGGACTAATTCTCAGCACTGATTCACCTGGGAACCGGTTGACTGGAGAGCAGCTCTGCTAAAATGGATATAGACATCTTAATAGACTCATGAGCCAGCCGTGTGCCTGGTCAAAAAAGACAGCCAACAACATCCTGGACTGTAGCAACTGAAAAGATGAGATCAAGAAAAGTGATTATACATTCGGCTTGGAGTCTGTTAAACCACATCTAGATACTTTATCTAGTCTGGGTGCCCCAAATATGGAAAAAGACATTGACATAATGGAGCAAATTCAGCAGAGGGCCAGCATGATGCTCAAGGCTGGATCATTTGCCGTGTGAGGAGATGATGAGTTGTTGCTGTTGTTCAGCCTGGACATGTGGTTTCAGGGCATCTAATAGCAACACCCCAGTACCTATAAGATCATTGAAAAGGCAGAGCCAGACTTGTCATAGTGGAGCATGGTATGAGATTGAAAGAAAACAGGCATAGAACAAAACAGGAGACATTCAAACTGTCTATACAGAGAAACTTTCACCATGAGGACAATCAAAATGTGTAGCAGGTTTCCCACAGAGGTTTTGCTGTCTCTGTCTTTGGAGGTATTCAAGACTCAACTAGATAAATCCTTGAGCAACCTTGCCTGATCTCATAGCAGACCCTGCTTTGAGCATTATCTTGGACTAGGGATCTTCTGAGGTCCTTACCAATCCAAATTACCTGGTGACTGTGTGATAGTTACAGACTTGTTTAATTAAAAGCTCAAAATTTCTTCAAAGCTCTTATCTTTACTCCCTGTGCACTGAGGACTCTTCTCCAGTTTTGAAAATTCACTCATTGCAGTGCCCTACCCTGCTCAAATCAACAACTTTAAAGGCTCCAAGCTTTTCAGATCCCTTCTTTTAGTATCTGTTTGTCATCGTGATGTATTCACTACCTGTTCCTTACTGTCCTGCTACAAAAACACTTATAGGGGTTGCATTTTGGAAGAGAAATGCATTTCACCCTACATCTGATGGAGAGCTGAAAGACTGAAGCTTAACTTAAACCTAAAATTACTTTTCAGTGCTTCACAAATTATTCCTATACAAACAAAAATGAAAGCCTGTGGATTGCTTTTGTCTTCTAATTTTTATTACACATTATGGAAGAGTTCAGGAACAGTCAGTAAGTTGAACTAGAACCAATTCTCATCTGTTGTTATGGTTACCAGGAGTAGAAAATAATTTCCTGTAATTTATCTTAAGATCATTTATGTCGGATACAAACACAGATTAAGCTGAATACCATGGTAATTTCTTCTTCAATTGTGTTAGGAACCATAAGACATTCATTTTTACTTCATAAATAAGGGTTACAGTATGTCATGCTCAGTCAAAGAAGATAAAATGAATCTAATTAAGTGCCATCAGAAGATCACTTTGCTGTTTTTATTGCGGCAATAAAAGTGCCCTTACCTTCTTATTCTTGCAGAAATGACAGAAATTATTATGGAAATAGAATGAGATCAAGTAAGTCTTGTTTGACCTAGACTTGGATACAACAATATCCTTGTGTCAGTGATTGTGGAAGTGAATGAGCAGTTTACGAAATCTGATGGGCTAAAGCTCATAAGAAATGCACTTTCTTTATTAGAATGAATGAAACTGTATGCAAGCCTTAGACAGGTCTTGTTCACTGGGTTTTATATAAACAATATCATCTTTTTATTGATCTATAGGCCTCAGTGGTGATGATGGCAAACAAGGTTTTCAGATTGATGACTGCCATTCCCTAGCGTTGATTATTTGATGTGTGCACAAGTGAAAAGAACCATTTAGCATTAGCAGTATGTGTATACCAGTATAATAATCTGGAGGTTGCTTCAGGGCATAGAAGAGCTCTGCATGGAAATAAGAACAGTGGATAGCCCTGAAAGAGCACAGGTTAAGTGAAAGGTTGTTAAACAATACCTTGAAGACATCGAGTTGCCAGAGTCCTTAAAATTCCATCAAGGAGTTTAAAAAACATGTGTAATGGAAGTCTGTGAAAAGTCTGTTACAAACCTTGGGAAGTTTAGAGGAGGCTTGCTGTCTCTAAAGTAGAAGAAAGTTCCAGTGACATACAGTAGCAGCACCTGACCCATGTCTTTGGAGATTTCATGGAGAATAAATTTAGCCCCTTATGTCTACCAAAACCCCTGGTTACAGTGGAGTGGCCAGTGAGCCAGCATCTCCAGAGCTTCCTGACTGTGTACCACACGGGTTTTACCTTTTGCTGAAATCATGGGCCAGCCTACCTCTCTCCAGCACCTGTGTGAGGGCGGCTTGAAGAAACGTGATCTCCCACTGCTGCCCAGCACTACCAGGGAGGAGTCACAACTCCTCAGTCAGCAGGATCACAGCCAAGGCATCAAAACCAGATGACAACTGCACCGCATTTCCCTTCTGGGAAAACTGGAGGATCTGCTTTTGTCAAGATGTTCTTCAGAAAACACCGATTTGTTCATGTCTGGGTGATGTGGTTCTTTTCTGAAGATCTTTAGGAAAAGTTGGTCTTCTGCAGTTTTCCTGGTGCAACAATTCTCCTCTGAAGGCAGATGTGAAAACCAAACCTTCCTCTAATGTACATTTCAAATAACAGCCTGGATCTAGTCCTAATGAAAGCAAATTCCTGCAGTAGATGGACTGGGTGAGTCCCTTCCTTCTTAGGAAAACAGTTTGTAAAACAATATGATTTAGAAATGTATTCTGTCACCATCCATGTCTTTTTCTCAAAACTCAACTCTTTAGCTGGAGGGAGGCTCATCCATGGCATATGGAAACTATAGCGAGATGATAAAAGAGACCAGTCCACCATCTCTGTGGCATGCTCTGGGGCTTGAACTAGGGCTCTAGTGATTAAGCAGAGTTTTGGAGGAATGTTTGATCCTCTGGGAGCTATCAAAGGTGTGATTGTCTGCCTTTTTGATCAAGAAAGATATTGCCAACAGGTCAAATGCATCTACTGTATGTCTTCAGTGGAAGAATTATCCCCCACAGGGGGGATATCCCCACAGGGGACCACAGTGCTCTGAATTTGCTGGAGTGAATGAGTAGGTTTGGTCATAAGACAAAGACAACTTAAGTAAATCTTGGCAAAAAAACAGAAAGCATTGCCTGAAACCAAAGTTAACTAATCAGAGAGGAAAGAAACCTCCCCACAAACATGGTGAGTCTAAGTTTCCTTCAGGTACATAGAGTTTCATTCGGATACTGGAGGTACTCTTATCTGAACCTTTGTATAACGTTTTTTTTTCTGTTATTATACCTTTGTACAACACAGTTCTGAAAATCCTTAGGATCAGTTCCACTAAAAAAAGGTCCTACATTTATCTGTATGGCTGATGCTACATTTTTGGTGCATCCAGGACTGCACTGATAGACCTGCCCATCTTTTTGTATAAAGACAGCACATTTTAGCACCCAGAATGAAATGTGCTCCAAGTCCTGTTTTATTTGGTAGCCAGCCATCATTTTGCATAGTGACTAAAAGTGCAATAAATAGAAGGTACGGAATGTGACCGCAGTGGTAAATATGGCTAAATCATTTGCATGGTAAAGACAATGAAACCCCGTGTCACCACTAGCTAACTAATCCTTGGAAGTTTCTTACTCGGAGACTTACTCAGTTCAACAGTTTCTACACACATGAGAGAGTATGCTTACAGGTTTATATTTCTGAGTGGTCTTAGGGCCCAAGTGGAGACATCTTCTCATTTAGGACAGTGCTGTCTTTGCCATTTTGACTTGAGTTGATCTAGCGGAGATGTAAAGTGTCACAAAAATCCAAATAATGCTAATTAATTTAATTTCCTGAGCTGGAAGTGACAAGGAGCTAAGTGCACGCTATCCAGCTCACATGAAAGCTGATGTGTAAGTTGAAAATCAAAAATAAAAAAACAATAATCAAAAGGAGACTGCAACTTACATTGAGTTAACCCATGCCAAATGAAGGCTTCTGAAATCCTTAACCTGTTTCAATAAATGACATTTCAATCCTAATAAAGAGTGAGGAAATGAGGGAAAATGTTTAAGGGAAACATATTGTAGTTGCAATTGCCGAGCCAGATCCACTGCTGGTATAAACAACGTTGAAGCAAATACAAGATATAATGATTAGCATCAGCTAGGAAAATGCCCCTTAGCATTGTGTCATTAAAGTTCCTGAGTGTGGGAGTTAACAAAGGCGGTTTAAAGTGTATTGGAAAATGATTTTTCATTCCATTTTAAAAACTCATTTCATGCATTGTTGTGTCATCTACTTTTAAAATTACAGTCCAAGCAGAAAGACCAAAATGTGATACCGACCTATTAAATCACAATCCCCAGGGCAGAAGTATATGATTGACCTGTAGTTATTGGTTAGGTCTTTCTATGTCATTCAGCAGAATAGTATGCAGGAGAGTCATATGAGTACCTATATAACAAGTAAAAGGTATTTGACTGAGAACTATATTAGAGTAAATAAATAACAGTGAGATGGCTCATGCTGTGAAGTTGTGACTGAAACTTAAATAGCCATTTGTGTTGCCTTGATGTAATTGGTGACCTACTGGAACCAGCTCTTTCTTGGTAATCCATATCAATACTTGGACAATGGTACCTTTCAATTCATCATTTCCCAAGAGATTTAAAGCAGTCATAGAAACATTTTCTTTTGTTGTATGCCATTTATTTCTTTGAAGGATGGAGCAGTGTCTTCTAAACTCCCACTGTGTATTAAATATTACAAATTAAAATAAACTACTCCATGTCTAAATAAAACAGTAGCAACAAGGGCAGGTTGGTATCAGCATATTTTCTAACATTTTTCTCAATTAAGGAGGAAGACTCTAGTAACCAGAAAATAACACAGTGTTAATTCTTTTTCTAGGAAAATATACACATGCATATATATAAAAAAACAGTTCCTGAAAATGCGAATTAATTGTATTCCAAAGTGCTTAGTGGATGGGGAGCACTATATAACTTCTTATGCGTAGCTTTATTACGTAATCATATCAGCTGAGCTGGAAATGCCTCTTGTGTATGTGTTCAAGATGATTAGAGTTGCAGTAAGACATTGACCGGAAAAATTACAATTTATGAGAAACAAGCTTTTGCTGATTTATTTTTTCTTGTGAAGGAACAGAGAAAACTGGCCAATTCTGTTTGGATTTCTCTGTTGTTGATAGCACACAGTGGGGAAGATGTTTTAAACTATTAATTTAACTGTGTTAATGTAAAGCTTTTTACAGTATAAAGCTTTAGTTTTCTCCCTTCTATCCATCTTAATATAATTTATTTCACTAAGAGCAAAAGCAAATCTTGCATGAGATATTTCTGCCCATGTTCAGAGTTTGTTTCTTTGATCAAACTTGTAGATTCAACCTTACTTCTGGGTTCTGCCAGGTCTATCTTGCCTGAACCACAGAAAACTCTTTTTGCTTTATTTGGGCTAAAACTTGTCTGTCTGCTTCCCCTGTCTGTGATATCCACCACCATTCTCTTCTGAAAAAAGACTTTGACATTTGAAGAGAGTTGGTGACTTTGGCTTACATTATCCTCTTTTAATTTTAACAGCAAGTCAGTGTCCTGTGCAGAAGTATGGATAGGGTGGGAAACATAAAGAGACATGGAGCTGCTGGCCATCCCTGTACCACCCCTTGTCTTGTGGTGATCGTTTCACTGCTGTGTGTCAGAGGAGCATCAAGTGTATGAGCATGACTCCTGTGCATTCAAGCACCTAACTGCCATCAACATCAACTGGGCTGGTTATGTTCAATGTCCTTAGGAGTCAAAAGCCCAACACTTGTATACATGAATGGTTAGCATGAGTTATCACAGAAAAAGAAATGTTTGCCTGCTGCCTAGTAGAGTCATGGTGACATGGTGGTAAGTGGGTTTGTGTTGGGGACAAGGTGATATGAAATATCTCTATGTGACATTCACAGCTGTCTATATTTCCCTTCTTGTGAATGGTGTGCATGGTGCCAACAGCAGGTATCTTTTTTTTTTTTTTCTATTTTTTTTTTTTTTTGGACTGTTTTGGGCCAATCTTTTCTGTAAAAATATTTGGAGATTTTATGTGTCCTGTCAGATGTTTTGAGAAAACAGCTATGTTTTAACTCTCAATGCTTCCATAGCACCAAATAATTAATTTAATTTCACCCTATCCCTGCCAAATATCTTTCTTTCACATAAAGCATAGGTTTTCTCTATGACTACAACAAGCACTATAACATTAGCACTATAACAAGCCCTAATAAACATACACACACACACACACAAAGCATTAAGTTTGAGTTTACATTATGAGATGTTATCACTTACACTTATTCACAAGTATGTGTGATGGTAGCTGATAGCCAGAGCTGAAGCTGAGACTCAACGATAGCGAGGATACGATATGACATGGAGTTCAGAAGGTCAAACCAGGACATGTAGAGGTGATGTGTCCTGCCCAAACCCAGAGCAGGCCCTCAGCAGAACTGGAAACAGAGAGTAGGCATGCCAGGTCCCTATTCAGTGCAGTAACTGGTTGATCTAACTTTTCCGGTTTTGCTTTCTGTTCCTCAGCACCCTGCAGAATCAGTGAAATCCTTGCTACAAGCATAGCAAGGAGAAAAGCTCCACTTCTGCATGCCTGTAGGCTGAATGTCTGTCTCCCACACATTCATGGTTCAACCAGAGAACAAATGCATCAGGCAGAATTAAGGTTGGTGTTCTTCCACACTACGTAATTTTTGTTTGTTTTTAATGTGAGGTAATGAGTGACTGATTGGGAAATTAGGGGCGGATTCTGTAATCATAAAGTGCTGTATCTTTGGTAGCCCAAAGCGTTCTCTGAAATAAAGCTACCTGATTAGGTGAAAGCATACATCTGAGATGAAGAATTCATAGTAACATCAGTTCCAAGACAATTCTTTCCCATGTCTTTCAACTATGGAGACTTTGGAAAGAGAAATATAAACAAAAGACAACAAATACAATTCTTTCATCAATGTGAGGTTCCAATATCCCTTTGTTTTCTGTTCTTATCTAGTAGGTAAAGGTAGAATAAAAGGCAATAATGACATGTAAGATGGGTTTCTCTTCCCCTCTTTGTACAGATAGCCTGTCTCAGGCTGACCAATGTCAGCTTCATGGTGCTGTAAAGACCACAATGACTGAGATGTTTCTTCTCTGAAAATTCTCATTCCTTTCATTTTCCCTTCACTCTCAGGGGATCCTGAGCTCAAATAGCTTAATATTAGTCAGACCTGTGGCTGAAATTTTCCTTGTGTGCAGAGTTGTGGATGACTTTTGAGAACTGATCAGGACACTTCAAGCTGGAATAGACTAAACTTGCAGAGGGTAGAATAAAAATGCAAACAGCCGTGACTTGAGTGGAGAGTGGGGACAGGCATCCACTATTGTCTCTTGCAGTACAATAATTGTGACCAAATGAAGGTACAAAAGGAGCAACAAGGTACAAAACAAGCAAAATGGGCCAGTGCTTGCACACTGCAGCAGATCTGTGGAAGTCTTCCACAGTGTGTATTGGTCCCATCACTCATTTCTAATGTTGGCTGTGACATCTGCAACTTCTGAGCAGCATGTAAATACATCGTCTTCCTCACTTACCCTTTCCCACCAGGTAAACATCAGGGCTGATTCTCTATGGCCTGCCTTCCCACTGCATCACCTCTTGGCCTTCTGGTTATGTTCTTACATATGCTGCAGTTTATGAGAAACCATTTTACAAATTAAAACTTCACTTAAGAAGGTTAGAGAAAGTTCAGTGAATTCCTGCCTATCCTTTTCTCGAGGTCAGTGCAGTTTTGTTTTTGAGGTACTCTTACATGAACCAGCCTGTCACCTTATGAAGCTCGTAACTGTTTTATTTTAATCAAACACCACTTCAAAGCTGCTGTCTGTAAGTGCAGTCAGGTCCTGCCTGAAAGAATGTCATCACAGATTTTCAGCCTCTGAAGTTCTTGGTTTTTATAGATATAACTCACCTCCTTGTGCTTTAACATTTTTATTAATTTTTTTTCCCATGTAATAGGCGACATCTACACTTTGGAAAGCCACAAAAATGAATATAGATTAACTACTAGACAGAGGCTGCATGAAGAAGGTGTGAGCAAATAGGTTTTTACAGTCTTAAATAGGCCCTAAATCTGCCTTCATCTGCGCTCTCTCAACTTTTCTCACTGAAATTGATTCATTGACAAAATTGGTCATTTAAATTCAAAAGCCCTGGTTCCCTTCTGTATTCTCCATCTCTTTGGATTTATGTAGCTGGAGACGTGTTGTTAAGCATCCTTTTAGGATTTTTAAAACCCTGCTATATTTCTGGAAGCACGTATTTGAAACAGCAGTGACTTGTCTACTTAAATGTAAGGAATTGGTACATGTACCTCTGAAAAAAAGTAATTCAGATTATCAGGCATTGTGCTAGTTAAAATGTAATTTAATCACATAATACAGATTATGTGTTTGATTAGGAACTTATGTTCAGAGGATGGAAAAGGCAAAATCATCCTCTGAGTTCCACAATGATCAAAGAAATACACAAGAATAGGTAGATTTTGTAAAATTTTCTCTTAGATGGGCTGTCAGTTCTTCCTCTTTCTAGTGTGATTGCTTAATGGACTGAATATGTTATCTGGTATGCACATGTACTTTTACCTATCAAAAACAGTTGCTGAAGTTGTGAAGTTGATAGGAAGAATCTATAGCTGTATTTTTATACATTCCCTTTTCCACTTCAGGCCTAAAATTCCCTTTTTATCCATAAATCCAAATTATCTAAGATTCAATAAGAAGATAACAGGGTGAATTTATGTGACTGCATTTTTTTTTCAGTGTTTACAATCTAAATATCTCACTGTCTTGCAGCCCTTTAATGTATTTGTCTCATTTTTGGAAGGCAGGGGACTCAGACCTGGCTAATGGAAGCGCTGTGGGACCAGGGCAGAGTACTGCAGTGCCAGACATCACAAACATCTATGAATGTTTCCAGTTGCAGGTCTTTTAATTAGGAAAAAAAAACATGGGGGACACACACGCTTCTAGTGTGGGATGTAGAGAAAGCTAAGTGAGGTTGATTGTAAATTTAGCAACCCAAAAGGATGCATTGTCAATGAGAAATCAGCAGTCTGAATTGCACTGCATCTAAGCACAGTCAAAATCCAACCGCACAATTCAACTAAGGAGAACTGAGTTTGTATTTGTCTTTTGTGTATAGAGACTTCATTAATGAACCTGATGCAGTGAGAATCTCTGATATTGTCATGGCAGGAGATTCTGTTTCAATTATTATATGTGACTTTGTAATTTTAATTGTATAATTATTACAACATTAAAAGACACAATTACATTTTAAATCTTCCTAAGAACTGAATTTTATTACATTTTTATTACTTTGTAATGATATGATATTTTATTATTTGAAATTAGAAATTATTAGAAATAATTTTATGATTACACAGTTTTAAAATATGATCTTTTTACTATTTCATCACTTTATCTTACAACCATCCTAAACATTCAGCAGGAAGTGAAAAGCTGCAAGCATTTTGAGAGCAACCTAGATAAGACATCAATGATGATGCTGAAATGTTTTCACTTTAGCTGTTGCCTGCCTTATAGAATTAATGAAGGAGCTTACGATGACAGAAGTTAGTTCAAAGCAAAATTCTAGTTATGGAAACAGCTTTTGTGGAGGGCTCATGTTTATGATGAGTTATGTCACAACTGTCTGCGAGATCAGGAACCGTGTGAGAGGCGGTGAAACTGTCTGGTGTTAATTGTTCCATTTGTTTACAGCAATGTGAATCAGAGGCAATCCTGTTGAAATCAGAGGCAACACTTGTTACAGAGATCTGAGACTCATTTCAACGATGAACAAGGCTCACAGTCATCCATCCTGCAACACCAATGAAGAGGATGTTTCTCTAAATACAAGAGATGGGCTGAATGGTCCATGTTTCATATCAGAGCATGAACCACCTCAAATGATCTCATTTCCTCTTCCATTTTTTATGATTTGTATGTATTTATTGTTTACTTTCATGGGTTTTCCTTTGTGTTTTCATTACACAGAATGTCCTTGTTGAATTATATTAACATTTTCCATTGTTGTTCAGACTTTGATATTATATGTAAAAATATTCATCCTTTGTCTCAACTTGCTCCTGAGTTCTGTTACAATCAAAATGGAATAGAAAAGCATACTTTGATCTACCGCAGTTAATAGAAATACAAAGGCAGGGGGGCAGGGTGGGTAGAAATGTTTCCACCCTACCCTAAAGAGCTACTAACCTGAAAGACAGGGTGATAGTAATTTCAACTACTGAGCTGCCACAGGTGCGCTGAACACATGCACTTTGTCCATATGATCTTTCTAGTCTGTGAGACATTGCAACAAGGACAGAATTAATCCCTGGTGAAGATATTTCTGCCTTCATAGTTTGGTCCACAGAGTGAATGGTAGGTCTCAACAGAAAAGGGGTGTGTGTCCAGATGCCTTCAACAATGTGATGTCAGCATAGGTGGTTTGATAATTTGTACCACTGTACATTCATATTGTCTGCCCCACATTCAAACTATAACAAGAGAAAGACAGAATCTTAGACATACAACATTGACCTTAAACTAGTAGTCACAAAAAGAAAATCGTAATAAAATGCCAGTGTAATATTATATTCTGGTGGGCACTTACTGTTCATTCTGCAAATCATCAGTTTTAAAGTTCAAGCAATTGTTTACTCTCAGTTTTCTCTCCTCTGTTTTCAGATCTGTATTTTCTCGCCTGGCTTCACTTCGTTTATAGATAATCAGGAGATAAACTTCAGTGGATCCTGTTATTTTTGTAAAATCCTAGGAAATATTCTGTCTGCCAAAACACCACAAATTTTCCTTTTCATCAGGAATGGATTGAATGGAAGTATTGTATCAAAATTATCAGGAATAAAGACAAAACACTGACTTTCCAAATTCTGAAGCCTGCAATGTGGTGGTGTCTGTACAGAACATGCAATTGCTAGAATTGCCCTGACTGTGCACCATTTTAGTTTTTAACTGGTATAAAATATAGTTTCTATTTATTAATTTGCTCATAGATACTTTGTACAGCATTTCAGAATGGTATCTGAGGTTGTGCAATGTAGTGCAGTACCTCAGGTGAGAATGGATACCTTGCAGGGAAGCTCAAATCACAGTGTGCAGTCAAGATTCACAATTCATCTCCATCCATTCCTTCAGACCAAATGAGAATTTACACATCAAGACCCAATATGTTGAGATGCTTTCTCTATTTAGTGTCGGAACTGACATACACGGGAGGGCAGGAGTGCTCACCTCCACTGGAACTATGCTTAAAAAGTGGGAGATTGTGGTGTTGTATGTTACTACTTCTGGTAACATCACAGGTCAATTACTACTCTGATCAGCTCTTTTTTTCTTTTCATTAGGATGTTTGCCCATGGAAGTATCCCATGTCAAAGAGGTTTGTCAAGCCAAAAGTGAAAAATTAAAAACTCTTGTTATAATAGGGTCATACTTGGATCAGTATTTTTTTTTAAAGGTGGCTATGTTGTTTTTAAGGCAGCATTTGTTACTAAAGCAACATCTATATTTGCTACTATGAAAGGAGAGAAATTGCTGTACCCTGGGAACCCTAACAATGTGTTGAAGTATAGTATTAGTAGTATTTTTCTTCATTGCAGGTGATGTTTCGTTAAAGACAAAACACTCTGGAAGCAACTCTAGCTTAATTTTCCCTTTTCTTCCTTGTTAATCTTTCTGAGATGGGATACAAAGGAGGGGAGAGCTGAACTCTAAAAATAAAAACCTGAAAGTACCTGGAGGATGCCCCATTACAGCTGTGTGTGAGGATCTTACTACCTTAAACATATATCTCCCACACACTACCCCAAGGGACGCAAAGCATCCTACCATATTTGTAGGTGAACAGAAAAGTTGCAGAGATTATTTGGATGTCATGAGTGTTCTGCATGTGCATGCACACACACACACACACACACACGCACACACACACACACACACACACACAGATTTACACTACATGTGGTTTCATCTAAGTGTCTCCAACTGGTGCAGACTGTGCTTAATGGAGTCAAAGGGGCAGCCTATAAATTGATTGCAGTAAGTGCTGAATCAAACGGTCAGAGAGGGCTACAGGATATATTGCATACACAAGCAGAAGTGAATCACTGAGGAATTTACTATCAGCAACATGGATCATTTGATCACATCCTATTTTACCACTTCTACAAAGACCAAAATAAAAGAAACTAACCCCTGAATCCCATTATACCTACAAGTTGTTGTTTTCCAACATCCCTACTAATCCCATGTAAATAAAGCAGATAAACTAAAGATTAAGTTCTGAATAAACAATGATTCACCTCAAAGAAATTATCTTCCAACACTCACTTTTTTTTCCAAATAAATCATCTGGAATTTTGTGTCATCTTCTTGTTGCTAGGACCACTTTGGTTTTTGATGGAGAAAGGAGATAATTTTGTATTTTCAAAAGATGAACTTTAGATTTTGACCAGTTTAGTATGATTAAAACTGCTAATTGCTTAGGGATTGTAGTCTAAAGCTGATTCATTTCATGTTTAATTATGTGTCTAAATTGGGAGTATTGTCAGAGATTGTCTTTATTAAATAAACAGAAGTCTATGTTTTGAAAAATGGAGTGAAAACACCACCAGTAAAGAAAGATCAATAATGTTCCCTTTTCCTGATACTCTGAAGACATATCTCTTTCTATAATGGAGTGTAAGGGCCAAATTTTCAATTGCTAAAAATCAATACAATGCTTGGGGCTTATGAGGAATTCCAGCAGTGCAGGTATCTGCAGGAAAAAGGATGGGGGACCAAATTTCAGGTACTTTTAGCCACATTGTCCCTGAACCTCTAAGTATGGGGGATTTAAATAGTTACACTTCAACTTGCTGATATCATTAAAATTGCAGTAATTGCACATGAATAGTCCTGGGATCGTGAATTGCAGGGTTAGATTTGTATGCTAAGAAAATGAAGAAGTAGTGCTCATTTGCCTACCTGGTGGCTAGACAATATTTCCCTGAATAAAATCATGGTAAAGAGCAACCTCCTTCACTGGAGTAGGTGAAAATTTAAAGAAGGTGATTTGAGCCTGTTGTGTGCTCTTGGTCAAATGTATTTCAGACTCCCTACCCTACACATGTGCATTCACTGTCATGGTCCAGATTCCCAGGAACAGCTGTGGCACTCAACGGAGCAGCACAGTGGTGTAAAAAGAGCTTCACCTGGGGAACAGCTGATGGTGGAACACTACCTCATGCACTGACCTCTTCAAAATGCAGGAGGCAGCACAAGTTTAAAATTAAGCTTCTGAGCAATGAAAAAGGTGATGGAAATATTTTACAAAATCTTTTAGATTGGAAAAATGTTTGTGTGAAGCAATGGTGCTTATTCCAGGGGGAAGGCTGTGAAGTTGGATTAGCAGTTATTGAGTGCATGGCGAAAGTTAGGTGTGACCTTCAAAACTCACTCTTCTAACTCTGCTCCATCTGAAATCACTCCCCATTGGACATTTGCCTTCAGTATGAAATGAGCATGGTTGAGACTGATGAGGTCTGAAAATCTGCTTCAAGGAACTGTCTGTAGCATTTGGTGACCTTAACTTAAATTGCCCTATTTTATTATATTCTTGGACTTCTCCAGGAACTGGAGAACATTGACTGATTTTATTTTTTTCCTCAATAGATCTGTGAACTTAAAAGAACTGAATGCATCTATTAGGCATTTAAGAAAATTATTAATGAATTCAAGAAAAAAACAATGAGCCATGTGCAGGAAGAACATGTCTTCAATCAGAAAAGGATTTTGATTTGCTGGAACTTGCTTTTGTTCCCAACTGGATGCATCTAAATGCCCCATGGAATGGACAGGAACTTGGTTTCTGTCCCATGAGCTATAACAGCATTGTGGCCCCTCAAAATGCAGGGACCACCTGTTTAGAGTTTGGTACCCACCTTTCTCACTATGCTCAGGTTTCTCTGTTCCTCATAAACCTCAGCTGAGCATCGTAACAAAGAAATGGGGAGCCTTTGTAAAATGGGTGCAAA
Source organism: Aegotheles bennettii (assembly GCA_013398125.1). Classification (NCBI taxonomy): domain Eukaryota; kingdom Metazoa; phylum Chordata; class Aves; order Caprimulgiformes; family Aegothelidae; genus Aegotheles; species Aegotheles bennettii. The sequence goes on along the minus strand of VZRW01007715.1, from coordinate 79,690 downwards.
TCAATTTCTGTTTGCTCGTACTGAACAATCTCCAACATCTCGTTAGAGTACTGTGAGAACAGCCACTGAGCTGGGAGACCCATACCAACATGTGGATGCTGAGAAGTCCCCAGGTAAGCTGGCAGGAAACATGGTTTCTTATATTTACATGCATTTTCTAAACCCATCTTCAAAACATTTAGATGCAGATGAATTTGAATTTCCCATTTATCTTTTTTAACCAGATTTCAAAGCTGCTTTTAACTGAAAGTCAGAAAACCAAAAAAACCTAAGTGACAAAACTGTCCATGTGAGGCAAACCTCAGGAAGGACAGTGAGGGAGTCCAGAAGAGGGCCACAAAGATGACCAGAGGACTGGAGCACCTCTGCTTTGGAGACAGGCTGAGACAGTTAGGGTTGTTCAACTTGGAGAAGAGAAGGCTCCCAGGAGACCTTATAGCAGCCTTCCAGTACCTGAAGGGGCTACAGCAAAGCTGGAGAGGGACTTTTTACTAGGGCATGTAGTGATAGGAGAAGGAGAAATGGGTTCAAACTGAAAGAGGGTAGATTTAGATTGGATATTAGGAAGAAATTCTTTCCTGTGAGGGTGGTGAGACACTGGCACAGGTTGCCCAGAGAAGCTGTGGCTGCCCCCTCACTGGAAATGTTCATCGTCAGGTTGGATGGAGCTTGGAGCAACCTGGTCTAGTGGGAGGTGTCCCTGCCCATGGCAGGGGAATTGGAACTAGATGATCTTTAAAGTGCCTTCCAACCTACACCATTCTGTGATTCTATGAAACTGTTTCCCAAGTACTCTCCCAAACTGGGAACTGAAGTACCATTGTGTCGTACAAAAGCCTGTTCTCCAAATATTCCTTGTCTGGCCAGAAACAGAAATTAATTGAAATTGCATAAGATACCTCATTCTCATGACATTTGAAAGCTGATTAATATGCTGTGAGTGTCCTGCAGTTAAAGTTCACTGTGTTATGATATTGATGTTCTACTGTTATATTTTGGGGCAAAACATTGATTTGCAGAGTTTAATAGATTATAATAACCTGTTCTACCTGCTGGTGGAAAAAACATTTCTGATTCTTTAATAGATTGGAACTAAGCTTGTACATTAACAGATCTGTGCTTAATGAGACAATACTAAAATAAGGTCTTTTGGTAAATGGCTTAATTTTACACCTTCCATGTGGAGAAATTAGTGCTCTTTTTGCTTTGCCATAATAATTGGGTGGGTGCTCCAGTAGCTCCTCTGTTCCCAAGTTGGGTGATTCTCCTATTATTTGCATTCCTGTGTTCACATGCTAATCTAGATGAGATGTACCTGTCAAAAATAAATTAACCTAATGTGCCTTTCCATTCTTCTTTCCAGAATTGCAACACATTGCTCCTCTACCCCTTTCACTCAACTGAACAGTTTACAGCAATCAATAATATTACTTTAATCTATATTTTTTTGTCTAGCAATGTCATTATCATGTCCTCTTTCAAGTCAGGGAAATAAATGTGAAATAATCTCAAGCTTCCTCTCCCTAATGTATTTTTTTTCTAATTTTCCAAATGAATCCCTGTTTCTGGTTAAAGACTAGCACAGTGTGATGAGTTCATTAGTTTGCTGGTGTGCGTTCTCTGACTCACATTAAAGCACTAAAGGTCTTTGAGTTAGCAATAATTAGATGAGGTCATTAAAGCTACAGTGAGATCACGATTGCCAGAAATGGCCTCACATTGTACCAAGTAAGGTCAAATCAGCTATAACCATTACTCATTCCTGATTTTTATTTCATTGCATATGCATTAAGTAACAGCAGTTTGTAATCCACAGTTTAACGTGAGTGTGATGCCCTACAACCTGTCATACACATAGTATTGTACAGTGAGGGGAAAGTTGCATGGTGAGATCTTTTATAGTAATTGTCTCTTACGCATAGAAACCGCAGCAGGGACTAAAGAAGAATGGATCAAAAAGAAATGGCAGGGGGTGTTGACAACATTTTGAAGGAGAAGCAGAGTAGGAAAACATGGGCTGCGTTGTTTAAAGTCACCAGGAGCAATTTCCAGGAAAGATTAAATTAAAATGGAGCAAATAAGGCTCCCAAGCAAGACAGGTTCAGATGCTTCTCAGGTCTATAACTGATGTGAAAGCCATGGCTCCATGTAGGTCCACAACTGCTGCGCATAGCAAGCCAGTCCATGTGGTAGCACTGTTACCTGAATGAGACACCCGTGTTCCTCTACCATATTTGCCTTTGACCCATGGACAACAGCTCTCCAGACAAAATGAAGAGTCAGCCCAGACAGCAAAATGCATTAATTGCTTTTCTTATGCATAGGAATGAGTGTTATGTCCATTCTTAGGGACAGTATTTCATTGTGAGCACGTATTATCCTGGTGAGTCATGTCAGAACCCCTCCCACTTATTTCTCATTTTCTAAACCACCAAAAAGCAGCTTTAAAGCCAAACCTCTCCATGGCAATAGGTAACACAAATCAAGCTGAACAAATAGTTAAGTGGGAGAATAGTCAGAAAAGGAGAAAACCTGCACGCTCATTAATGTAGCTGTTGCTTCCAGATGTGTATATCATAGGAATCTGAGCCATTTTTGTGTGGTTTCTGATTATCTCTCTCCTCCTTTTCCTCACACTCTGCTGATTAGAGGCACAATGGAAAAATGACCCTTCCAGCACTACAACACACTGCATCCCCTCAGCACCGTGGAACAGACAATGCACTCCACGAGAGCAGGGAAACTCACTAAGCACTTCGCAGCTGCTCTCAGCTCTGATGCATCAAAGTGTGCAAGAAATTTAAGGCTCCATTTCATCTGCTTTCACTGTGAAATGCCTCCTCCCTAGATTACAAGTGACAACCTCACCTACATGTCAAGGCTGAGGAGATATGTGAAATTACATGTCCGTTCTGGGCCATGCCAGAGGAACGAAAAATGCCCTCTTTGACAACTACAGTCTTGACATGAGGTATAGACCAGAGGCTCTGCCTGGAAATCAAAATTAGTTGTGGCCACAAGAGTGAGCCTGGTATCCAGGGGACTGACCCCCAACAAATAATGCAGGGCATCTTTCTGCTGTCGGCTGCTTCTCCCTCCCCTCCTGTCAGGAGAGACTGGACCTTGCTTAGATGCTAACTTGCTGACTGTAAACATGCACAGACCCAGATTTTGCTTTCAGGCAATTCGCATCTACATTATCCCTGTAACTGAAGTAATTAATTATCCTAACTGACACAGACATCTGAATTTCCTTGAAGTTATGACCAAAAATGATAGTTTTTCAAGAGCTTTTAATTTGCAGAGGCACTTTTGTTTGGGTACAGAGGCACTCTGGATGGCCAGGGGAAGTCACACATCTCCCTTCTGTAGAGTCAGGTTGTGAAGTGCTGTTGCTCACTTTAAAATGCACTTTTTGCCTGTTATGTTAAGTGAGGAATACAGTCCTTTTTTGAAGATACAGATTTTAAAGTGTGCAGTGAGTTTTGTTCCATGTATGGATGCTGGGGGATCTGGAAACATTCAGTGTCACCTCCAGAGCCCAGATGCTATGGGTCAGCTTGCACGTCAGCTGCTGGTGTCCCCAGAGAGCACACAGTTAGTTTTACCAGCAATAGCCTGCAAAGATGCTTCATAAATCTGTGTCTAGGAGTTTGCCCTTTTTATTTCCAAACTTGACTGATGATTGGAAAAAGATGTAGCAATGAAATCACAAATGAAGAAGATAGCAGTTTTGGCATGCTAATGCTTTTCTGACATTTCAGCTGCCCTGAGGGTCTACTTCTCTATGTTATGGAGGCAAGGGTTGGGGTTTTTTCACTCAGTTTTCCTTTCTGTGAAGAAGTAAATCATTAACACTAATAGATTCTAAAATATCCACAGTGGTGGAAAAAATGTTTTGTTTTAATATGTGCATTAGAACTTCTGTGTAAATAAGTAAGGAGCAACCAGCTTCATTAGCACTGATGTGTTAGCCTGAAAGGGAAAAGGAGAATGTAAGCAGCTAATGTTGTTTGTCCTGCAATCCATCTTCCATGTCACAGAGGGGAAAGAAACCTTTCCCATATTTCCTATCAATCTTCCTGACCTTTCTACATCATTTGCATTTTTAAATAGATTATTTTTTGTTGTGCATTTTCCCCTTGATACTTCACTTAAAAAAAAGAAAGATGCTTTCCCTTAGAAATCTCTTCCCAAACGCCTCAGCACAGACAGGGGTCTTTACACCCCTAGCAGGAAAATCCAGCATTTGCTGTTTTGCCAAAGGAGCAGAAACCCAAGGCTCTACCTAAACTGGACCTGAAACAATGTCCTGGGGTCAACCTCACTGCTCATTCAACCTAAAGGAGAAGCAGGGGTTGGGGGAGCTGAAGGACCCACTCAGAGCTAGTCACTCTGTTTTCTCCCCTCCTGGCTTGCCTGAACACATGACTGGAGGACATGTGGGCAGCATGTGTCAGTGCTCACATAGCTTGAGTAATTTTTAGAAATACACATTTTACTATTCTGCAGGAATGACTTTTTTTTTAGCTTGTTTTATTGTGAAGCTATGTGCTATTTACACAGCCAGCTATAGATAGATCATGACACCATTACCCTAAAATAAGGATACACTAGGTACACAGTAGCAGAGAAAATAGAAGTAGTTGGTATAATAGAAAACATGATCACATTTACACATTCAGCATTTGCACACTGCCACTTACAATTTGTGCACAGTTTCTGATGGCCTGTGAAATTCTTCAAGTATTTAGTTAAAAGTGTAAGAGTATATGGGCAAGTTAAAGAAGCTCAACAGTTACTTTGTCAGCTGTGGAAACTGCCTGTTGTTACCAAAAGCAATATAGGTAAAATGAGTAAATAAGTCAATTGCAAACATTGTTTTAATTAATTCACTACAACAAAATTGCTTAGAGTTTACCAGCAAGAAGGCAAAAAGCAAATGTAGCTAGAAGATAAAGGAATGAAACAATAACCATTGCACTATTATAAAACATACCTACTGCCTCTCAGTTTGTAGAAAAAAACAAGCCTTTCCTACCAGTTTCCATTCTGGCAGGGAACTTTGGCAGAAAAGCAGAGGAAGGTTCCCCAGCCGAGTTCTCAGAAACAGTAGACTGGTCTTCTTGGGAAAGAAAGTGCTCTGGCTTGAAAGCTTTAGGAGCTGGCTTTGAGGATTTTGCACAACAAATAGCTGTACTCAGATTTTTTGATCTCTGTTCTGCTAAGTACACAGATAGCAGCAAATCCTCACCCTGCTGCCCAACAATGAGTTCACTTGAGTCCATAAGAATCGCATTTGTGGCTGTAATTAGTGGGGAGGGAGAGAAGGAGTGCAGAACTGCCCATAAAATCCTGCTCTTAAAATTACACCCCACAAAACGGCAGGAGCTGACTGTAGCATCACAGGACATGAGCGTGGTGACTTATGAAATCACTCCTGACCCTAACTTCTGTGGGAAGCTGCAAAAATGAAAGCTTTGTTATTTATAGATCTCAGGCTTCTGGTGAGTGAGAAGCAGGATACTAACCAAAGGGAAAAAAAAGAGAGAGAGAGAGAAGAATGTGTATTTGTACATTCTGTACAATCTGTATTTGTGATTGTTATCATGACACTGACTCTGCATTTGAAGGTGTTTGAGGGTATCAAAGAGGGGATGGAAGTGGGCGAGGGGACCTCCCGGAGGGTTGCTGCTGCACCTGCCCTTGCACACCTCTCAAGTTCCATCCACGAGAAGGGAGACTTTGGAAGCAAGTTTAAAAACCTGACATGCAAAATGTATTCCGTGTCACGGTGTGCTGTGGAAAATGATCATCAGTAGAATTATACATGCTATATTGCCTGCTGAATCCCTGAAAGCAGTTAAAGAGCCAGGAGAATATGAGACTGTCATTACTCTGTCTCCCTCCCTCTGCTTCGGAGCATAAGCCTCTGCCAGACACTCAGGCAGAACAAAACACTTAATCAGTGTTAAGGATGCATCTGGTCCCCCCAGAGAGATGAGCTGTTCATTTATGCTTGTTTACAATATGTTTATAAACATTACTGGACAGGGATAGATTACCCCAGTTTACTGCCGTATAAAGGAGTCAGCTGCTTACGTTTCCCATCATATCTATGTGCTTTTCTTTTACATTACTCAAGTGGTACCTTATGGCAAGTAATCTTTGTGAATTAGGCCAGAAATCAAGAGTGTCCCTATAGAATTTACACTGTTTTCCCTGTCATTATCTCAAAAGAATGACTTTTGGATCAAATCCCTATCCAAGATGCCCGTTTTTCCTTGAAGAGCATATTGTTTGGACATACCCAACCAAAGAAAGCAGTTTTTGTAAAGGAATTTTTTACTTTTATTGTTCTTATTTTAAAAGCAGGTTATCCATGTATGTTCTCTCTGAATTACTAGTTATGACTTTACATAACTAGTGGCAGATCAGAGAGAAACTGTGCAGCTTTAGTCATGCACCAAATCTTTGTGTCCCCTGAAGATGGGTGAGACAGGAGTGCCACCGAGACCTGGGAATAGCCCTGGTATGCAATATTACCCCTCATTTCACCTGTCCATTCCTTCTTTTTTCTCCATAATCTGTTTGATTATGAGATTTTTAGGACTCGATTGTTTCATTTTAAGCATTTTAATGGCACATTATAATCCCTTGTCTGAGTTTAATAATTTTTTTCAGTGTAAGAATATATATGGTTGCGAAACACTGATGTAATGGAGAACAAATAAATTGAAAGAAAAAAATGGAACCGATTTCACAGAGGGGGAATGTTATGGGCCAGGAAACCAGCTGGATGCAAATCAATAAAAGCCAATTGCTTTGAGTGAGGCTCTGCTTCATTAGTGAGAGAGTGTAACGGTAAATATTTGACTTAAGGTTACTGTGTTCTGTGAAAACCTCTTTATAGGCCTGGAATAAAAAAGTATGGCCAGTTGTAGCTTCTTCTCACTGATCTGATATTTATGACAGAGCCTTCCAGAGTAAGGTAATAATTCTCATTTTGTTGGCTGAAAGTCAGGTGTTATAAGGAGTATTGTCAAACCTCTCATTACATCAGCATTTTAAATGATCCAACAATCCCGTCAATCGATGGATATGTGAAAAATGTTCACAAGTCTGCTTTCCTCTAATGGTATTCCCTGAGTTGCCATCAGGCATGACTTGCATATCAAACCAGACCTGAGAGTGCAACTCACTCACGGAAAACCAAATCTAGCAAATTATGGAACAAGTCTATATGGGAAAAGCAACCCAAGCCAAATCCACAGCAAAATCCTCCCTCACACACTCAGACACACATAGGAAGTTCTGAATGACCAGTATTTGCACACTGACAACTCCTTTTCCAATAATGTTCAGTGGTACCCTGGAAGGCAGATTTTTCACCTTCCTAGTATGAACCTGCCTGTGCTGTTGGCTGTTTCAGTGCTTCATGTCTAAAACAAAAGTCATTGCAAACCCAAACAAAGGGTTTTCCTGGCCTATGTTCACTGACAACAAAAAGTGGTGTTCCCCATGCCAATGGAATAGCCTTCAACATGCATATCTTCATTATTCTCTGCATCGTGGTACTAAGTAGCAAACACAATCTCTTTCCCTTTATTAAGTCTTCAGGTGGGAGATTGAGATAATTACACTTGTTTGCACCTGCTTCTTGAAGGCTCTGTTCTCCAAAGAGTAAAATACACATTAGGGAGGGAAAAAGATTCCTATATCAAATCATCCTATACACATGCAAATTGATCTGTTTGCAGGGAGAAATAGCTTGTAGACAAGATTAATTCAAAAAAAGGTGGGGATAGATTCTTGGCATATTATTATTATATAGCACTAATATGTATGCAAAATAATTTAGAACCATGCACTGCTTCAGCTCAGACTGCTTCAGTTCACTACTAAGATTCGCACTAAAAGAAGAACATAACCTTTCAAGCATAGATTATTTCTACCTGAAATGCTATTGCACTTTGTTTCACCACATTAGAAATAATACGGTGAAAAAAAGCACTTCAGATCCCAAAGCCAGACAAATTAATTTCAGATATGTTGGCAAATTTCAAAAGGTTAAGGCATCAAAGTGAAATTTGAAAAAGGACAGAACGATGTTGGAAATCTTTCCTTGGAATCTCATTTTACATGACCAGTATTTGTAGAAGTGACTATTAAAACTGAAAAATCAAAATTTGTGAAGTTATTCACCTGAAGTAAATCTATGGGAGGTAGCATGTTTTATATTGGGCCCTAACCATTACAATTCATATACAGCTTAGAAGCAGTACTTGCCACATTGCCAGACCAGAACAAATGAATGGTAACACCTATCTTGCTTTGTAAGCAGAAGTTTCTGCCACTCTTAATTTAGAAGCAGTTCCATTGATTTCACTTTCAAGTTTCATGCATAAGAGTAGCAGAATCGAACTCTGAAGTTCGGATATTTCCCTTTGCATAGGCCAACCCTGGTCAAGTTTCAAAGCAGTCAGATAAAATTATCTTTCAAGATTACTCATGGTTATTTTTATATTATTTTTATATTTTGGTTGGGCTATAACAGGAAAAGGACAGTATGAGGAATATGAGAGGTCTAGAAAAGGCTGAGTAGGCTGGAAAAGCTGGACAGAGACTGGTCACTGGCCTTTTCTGAACTGGACTAGCAACCATCAAATAAGCTACTGAGAGACAGGGTCAAAGCGAACAAAAGCACGTGGTTCTTCATGAAGTCAGTGACAGATACATGGGAGTCCTTGCTAGAAGTCACTGTGGATGAAACAAAGTACTTAGAAGAGAGCTTTGTGAAGAGTTACTACATAGAGCATTTGAAGCTTAAGAAGTCTTAGGAGCTAACAATAGCTTGAGATTGAAAGGTAACAGGGGAGAGCAGTCCATGTTCTTACTCTTCCTTAGAGGTGAGATTTTGGACCCAGTGGAGAAAGGACAGAGGACTAGGTGAACCCTTCGTCTGAACAGTATAGCTCTCAGTCCTGTAGCATCCAGTTTCCTGCTTTTACAGATGATGACATACATTTCCTTTGAAGAAGCCATGAAAAAAACCCTAAACTAGCTCTGCTCTTTGCCTCCATCCCTATCCCTGTTCAAGATCTCTGAACCCTGATTACAAGAAATCTCTGTATGTAATACAGCTATAATTTATCAAGGGAGAATTTAATCATGTATTCTCTCCTAGTTCTCAGGATCTTTATTTAAAAAAAATAAAATATTTTAACAAGTGACTATTTATGGATTAAAATAGATGTGGTTTCAGCATCACCACAATCTCTAGCTTAAGAGGATAAACCCCACAAAGCTATTACAAGAAAGTATGTAGACTGATGTTTTCAGGAGAGTCTTCCTAGCAAATAGTGTCAAGGAATCTTCATGGGCTGTTTTCAGTGTCCTACATCCAGAGAGGGGCAGCAAGTCCCCATGCTTCATGTTCCCTGTTGGCTGACTTCAGGCTCCTTCCTACACGTTCAGCTACCTTTCTTGCTCTTATTACTCTGAGACTGTCTAACTAACAGGGAGTTAAATCAAATAGGCAAATAGAAAACCAGGGCACTCATAATCAGGACTCCTCGGTTCAAGATTTTATCTGTGAGGAACTCTCAGACTTTTGTCAGAGTACCCCTCATCATGGGTGGCAGGTCAAGTGAGGAAATTCACATCTACATCCTTCTTCTGAAACTATTTTTCTTCTATGTATTTTTCAACTTGTGAAATTAGAGAACAGGTTACATGCATGCTCAGTTGGGAATTCCAGTTTTGAAAAGCTGTGTTAGCTTGACAAAGGGGTTTTTTTGATGAAGTAAAAAAAGTTTAAAACATTTTAATTATTGCAACTTGCTTCATGCAGTGTGAAGATAATTCAGGCAATTGGACTACCTAATGTGTAAGTCATTAATTCCTAGAAGCACCTTACATATTCCAATCATAATGGCATCACCCATTAAAAAAATAAAATAAAATCCATACTCCTGTGTTGGCTCTCATTTTCATCTAATAATAGCAATAGCAACCTCAGCACAGGGCATTCTCAGGGATTAATGACCAGCTGGGACTAATGGCACCCTTGGCTACACCTCTGGCCATAAATGTCTGTCAGTCTATCATCAATCCTCAGAAAATACCCTATGCCCAGATCATTACTACTTAACCAGTGGTTAGAATGAAAATGAAAGCAAATGTAGGGAGAGTTGTAAAGGATTTCCACCTTCTGTGCGTAGGAGGGTGTGTTTGCCCCTATCAGAAAGCTTTGCCTTAATAAGACATCACAGCAGTCTGTATTGACTAACACACATTGAGTGTGTTCCTGTGATTAGTCCTTGTGCAATTAGCTCCCTCAACAACACATTTTGAGGCAGGAGAAGTGAGGATTCAGGGTGAGAAGTGACCCCAGCCCTCTCTCTCCTGGGAGTGGACCCAGTGCAACACCAGCTTTGGTGCTATCACTGACTTCTGTCCAAAACATGGTTTTGCATGACTAGCAACATTCAGTCTTTTCATCCCAGTCCTTCTCAAGATGGCAAAAGCTGAGATCCTCAGCCTGGGTAAATTATTAACATGCTATGGGAGATTATCAGCACTAATCTCCTTAAGAGAAAAACAATAGGAAATGCAGCATTGCTTCAAGACAGTGGCCAATCTAGTTTCATGGTTTTTTAATACTGGCTTTCACAGGGGGTGTATATTGAAGATTTGACCCAAGAAGTCTCAAGATGTTGTGTAAATTTTCACATATAGCAGCAAAAGCACTCCAAAACACGTGCTTCTGAATTGCTGGAAATGCCAGAAATGTCTGTGAAGGCAAGTAAGAAAACATGGGTGTGATTTGACTGACAACCAACTGCTGCCATTTTTACTTTTCGCTGACTTAATGACCCCAGGAAATATTTATGCTGGCAAACTTGTAGGTGCAAGATGGGAAAATGAATTGAAGCTAAAGCTGGCAGGAAACTGCTTTCTCCAATCCCCTTAGGTATGTGTGGGTGTTCACATATTTAGAAACTTAATTAATAGCTCTCAGGGACTTTCCCTGGCTATTTTTCAATTAAGAATGTTGCCAGTTGATTTTTTTTTCTTTTTAATTTTTGCATTTCTATATCACTAATTAAAACTGATAAATTCTGGGCTAGAAATATTAAAATGTGGAAAAGTGTGATCTTTCACCTTCCATTTTTCAGATAGCCATTATCAGAAGACATTTGAAGATAGTCAGAAATGCTGTATATTTTACTTTCTGATGTACCTCATTTCACCTGTAGCTTCTTGAGATTCTTCTTTCACAAGCTGACAGTGGCCAGGTCTGATCAGTACTTTAACCCTTAATCTCCTGCTTCTTTTACTGCACATGTTCAAACTTACTGTCCTGAGAATTTTCAGTGGTTAAGGAAATCAAGCAAATCTGTAAGTATTTCTGGGGTTTGAGACTTTAGAGGAGACTATGCTGTTCTAGCTTATTTTTAAGTGGAGGTCTCATGAACTCTAGCCTGCTCTGGAGAGGTAACATCAGAAGAACAAGTGCATCTGTGGAATGCAGTATCAGGAGATGATTTGGCGCCAGCAGAGACCATGCCCACTCTGAGCGGTGATGATCTCTGAAGCTAAATTTCTGAAGTGGTCATGGTGTAGGTGCAGAACTTCAGGACCAGGTGCTTTAATCTACAGACAACTTTCCTGATGAGGAGGGACATTAGGATCATTAACGATGCTACATGTAAGGGAAGGGATTTTCCCCATTCCATTTATCTTCTGATTATTTTAAATTTCTTCACTGTTTTAATAGTGGGAGGTTTTTTTCTTTCCTGTCTATAAGTACTGAAGAAATAATTGCTGCTTTCCTTCCCAGAAATAACTGCATTTGGCATTGGTTGTATATTTCTTAGGAGATCTTGAGTCACTGAGTACCGAGTTGGAAGAAAAACCAAAGTCACTTCATAGAAAACAATTCAACAGAGGAGAGGGATGGGAGAAGGGCTTTTGCTAACCTTTCTTCTCTTTTGCATGTGTCACTGTAATTCCCATGGTGTTTCTAGTGTGTGAAGGAAAGAGGAGACTTTTTCTGATCATTCATCCTAGGATATTTTCTGTATTTTTCATTCCCATAAATGTTAAATACAGATGGGAGGGGGTGGGATGATGTAAGAGTCCAGTGCAGAGCAAACACAAAAACTAAACCAGCCCATGCTCTTATTGAAATGTACAAGAAGTGTTCTAGCTAAATCTGTCCAGATTCCAGAAGATTCCAAAAGCCTCTGAATAGAAGTCCATCGTCTCCATAGTTTGAATTCATTCATCTTCTCCTTTTGTAGGAAAGAAAGGAAAAGAAACTATCTAAATCAATGTGATTAAGCAGTATTTTGCCAATTTACACTAACACCTGACTCCTTTTAGATAAGGCCCAAATGAACATTATCTCATGCCCAAGCACACACTCAGACTGTTGACCTAACTGTTTAAGATATCATTCCTGAGATCTGGATGAACGAATGCTGGAACTAATCCTGTCCATTGTATGCAACCTTATGCCCAGGCAGGCATTCATGAAATGGCATCAACATCATGTGTCAAAGAACTTACAAATGTATTTTTTCTTCTTACGATTTTTAAAGGGAGAAACCAGAAATTAATATCAATCAATTAAATCATAATCCATGTGAAAGTATTGCATTCTAAGTACATGACAGGTCTTTAATATTCATTAAAACTTATGTAAGCATTATATTATTCAAGGAGCAGAAATGTCTGGGCAGAACAAAACACACAAAGTATCCCAGAAAATAAAGTAATAATCAATGACAAAGGAAAGACTGGCATATAATTACCTGCTGTAGTAAGCTTTGCTATGCCTTGGGAACTCTGAACCCACCTTTAATATGAACACTATAAGTAGCCATTTACATGGCACATGTGAGACAAATGCGCCTCATCCTTTGCTTGTGGAATCCACTAGGGCCCTTTGAGACTGACACATCCCCCAGGAGAGGTTCAGGGCTCAATCCTGCAGTTGCTCCAAAGCCAGGAGGTTGCTACATCAACATAAAATCAGCAGAACCCTCACCCAGCTCCACTTCATCTCGCTTTAATCTATACCTGGCTGGGTATGCAAAGATGTCCTAATGCACAAGGTGCAATCTGTCACTGAGTAACATGGAGCCTGAACATCCATGCCCTTAAATCACAATAGGTTGTTTCTGGTTTGAATTGATTGGGTTTTTGTCCAAGCGAGTGGCAGCCGAAAGGATTGTGAATCATATCACTGCCTATGAATAGCCTGCAGCAGCAGGTGGGAGTGCGTGAGAACAACAGGGAAGGCTGTAATAACCCCAGTAGCTTAGTGTCAAATAAAATCAAGAACAAGAGCAGTGTTACCAGTCTGTGAATGTTTGTCCAGTGTTTTTATTCTCTGCAGCACTGTGTAACTATCGTTGACAGCTGTTGTATTTGTCTGAAACTACATTTGCCTTCTCCCTGCTCCTCTCACCTCCTCCCTGTGATTTGGTTTGTTGTTGGGAGAAGTTGTTATTATAGCAATAGCACAGAAAGGGCTAGATATACACAGACATTCCAATTAGGTGTTTACCCAGGGTGACATTACCTTAGGAATAAAAGCCCTCGTCCCTCTCAATCAGATGGCATATTCTAATCGAGCTAGGACTTCCACTGAACAGCTGTACCTCAATTAGAAACTGGTATCCATGAATAAAGCACCCTTGACTAATTATGCTAATAAGATATTAGCCACCACCTCTTCAAACTGCAGGCTTGTCACATCTCTCAGTGGTACCTGATTCTATTGCAAACTGTACTGAGGAGGATTATTTACTTTCTTGCCACACCTCCCATGGGAATGCAACACTTACCTGCTTACAAAATATGCTTCCAGAGCCCAATCCTGCTAGGTTTTGGAAGGTTCAGATTCAGGACTAGGTTTATCAAAATGTAAGGAGATTATTTGATAGGAACAGTTTTAAAAGAAAATTGAAGGAAAACTGCTTTTCTGAGGCTGGCTTACAAGAGCCACTGGAAGCTCCATTGCCTCTAACCCAGTGAGAATACCATTTATTTGAAAAAATGATTTCATGTTCAGAGGGAAGAACTGATGTTGCCCCTTATGTTAAAGAGCTCATTTTCATGTAATTCATACAAGAGTAATTTAGAGCTGTAACTCATGGATTTAATTTCTTATTTGTTGGGGAAGTGGTCTTCAAAAAGTGCTTTGAATCTATTGGATATCTTGTTGGACTTCATAGCAATTTGCTACCATTGATTAAAATAACTGTTCCTCATTATTAACCCTTTTAGAATTATACATGGAGATTTAATATGAAGTGTGATTAGAGTGGATTTTTGCTCCAATCAAGTAGGATGCTGTACACTGAAAATGAACAGAGTATCAGGAAAGATAACAAAGCCTTTCCTTATTAAAATCTCTATGTTCAAGTTATACTCAGAAAAGATCATTTCAGAGCATTGTTCATTTGATTGCACTTCTCTGTTTCAAAGTCTGGCTGCAGAGGATGAGAACTTGTCCTTTAGGGTGATGTCCCTACAAGAGCTCAGAGCAAGCCTGCTGTAGGATCAGAGCAGCTGCAGGGCACCGCACCCCATGCATGGGGTGGCCGCAGGTCTTGGCCAGCCACACAACACCCTGCCCTGACTGGGGGAAAGCAGCACAGCTCCTTTGAAGATCCTCGCTGATGCTTGGTTTTCGAGAGAAGATTTAATCAAAAGCCAAAGTTCAGCTGGGCAGGGTTGAGTTTCTCTGCTTTGGCACACGTTTGTGGGTCCACATGAGAAAGTTGCAACAGTTGTTTATTATTGTTACTGTTGTTTTCTTGGACTCAATAATGGCTTGTTGGCACTGATTAAAGTAACTATTCCTCTTTAATTAACTCTTTTCAGAATTGTACATTGAAATTCGTTATTTAGGTACCGTCAATGGGTAGCTTTACTCACTCTCTCTTCACAGGAGTCTTACAGTAATTGTTAACCTTGTTAGTTTAAGTGTCTACAATTTCTGATGACTTTTAAGCACATATACACATTTTTTTTTCCAGTTCACAAAAGGCTATTAATTTTATTTTATTTGTGAGCCTTTGACTGTACCGTATAAAAAGAGACAACCACTTCCTTCAGAGTCATGGCCACAGGCCACCATTAGTACTTGACAGTCTAATTGTTATTTAGATGATAACTTTCCAATTATTTAGCAAGCTGTAAGGTACATAAAACTTTAAAATATGTGAGCTTTATTCCAGATAGACAACAGATAAACAAAGTGGATTGCCCAAAGCACCCAGACAGGGTAGGAGTAGTACCAGACCTAGAATCATATCCACCAGGACACACAGCCTCCCCTAAGCTATCTAAGGCAGTATAGTCTGTAAGATGTGAATACTGCATTTGTAGCGCACACCATGAGTACATAGATACTGACCCTTTGAAAGAACATAATCTCCATGCTGGTATGTCTGATATCACTGCCTGAAGCACTGAAGATCATTTTTTTGTGTGAGGCACACAAAGCTGCATGGCACTAAAAGTTGAACCAAGTCACAGTGCAGAAGTGAAAATCCTTAGTGTCATTAGGACATGGACAGAGCAGCTCTGGGAACAAAGTCTGAGACCAAAATTGTCCAAAGCCCAGTTTAGTCACAGCATTAAAAAAAGGGTGGAGGAGAGGAGAGTTTTTCAATCCAGAAGTATTTGCTTCAGGCAGGAGGCACAACACTGTCCACATAATTTCATTTACCAGCAAGAATTTGTTCTTGTGCATGTTCAGACACCAGCATGGTAATGAACCTCTCTCTGTGTAAACAAGCTCCTAATATTCACTTTTTTCTAGAGTCCAAAACATCTATGCTTTTAACATAAGGTGGCTCTATTGAAATCTGAACACAACTACTACTAAATGTAACACTTTCAAACCTTCTAAATAAGCTGCATTGCAGTGTCTATCTGTATGGTAAACAGAGAAAACAGAATGAACCTTACAGTTAATTAAAAAAAGAAAACCTACCTCTATTTGCATTCATAAAAAGCTAACCTAACATCCCAAAAGCAGCTCTTATATGTCAGCATGTCATGTGCTGTGGGAATATCTGATCCAATTCACAGCTCATAAATGTCTAATTAAAAAAAAATATATACAACAATTTTAATTGGTTCATTGCATCATTTGTTTTTATTACGATTTTAAACTCTTGCACAATAGGCTGTGCTAAAAGTCTCTCAGTTTGCAGAGAAGAAAAAAACCCAATGAAGAAGTGTCTTGAACAATATAAAGATAAGTAGGAGTTCAATAACCACCATAGGTACAGTGATGGGTAAATGGCTGAATGTTAGTTAGAAAATAAATCTGAGTTTTAATACACTATGAAGTAGATTGAATCTATCTATGACACGTTTTAACAATGTCAGAAAACAGTGTAGGATTAAAAAGAAAGTGGAGCTAAGCTTTAGGTTCAGTGCAAAGCTTTAAGCTGAAGACTGCAGTAGATATATCTGTGAGACTACATTGCTTCTGGTTAAAAAAACCAAGACAGCCAAAAATCAGAAAATTATGCTTATGCTTGGTTTTGTCACTGTTGATTTTTAGAATGCTGTAGGAAAAAAAAGTTAATTAAGAGATATCTGATGGCTAACTCAGTTTTTATCTAATACTTGATAAAGAAAATTCAATTCATAATTATTTATGAACCAACATGGAGGATTTTATTACTTTGATTACTCACTAATAATTTCCCGTAAATGCAGTGACCTAAAAATCCCATATAATCAATAAAGTAGTAAGTTCCAGATTTAAATCACTGCACCTTGTATTCTTGAGTAAACCTTCGGGTAATTTACAAAGGCTGTTGAATTTTATAGTAAGTGTTTTTCAAAGCAAGCTGGATTCTAAACAATAATGACTTTTTAATGTGGATCTGTGATTACATTGTCATAGTGAAATACGACAGTCTTTGACTGCATTCGAAATGAGGCAGAGGGTGAATTACTCCAAAGGCATAGATTACCATAGCCTCAGGTAAAGCAATCTTCATAAATTAAACTCCAATCTAAAGTGACCTGTCACTACAAACCTGTTGCTACTCCTGGTAACTTAAATTTCAGCGTACAATTTGTAAGCAAGTTCTTTTCTTTATTACCACAATGGGGGAGAGTTACTTTGCTAAAGTGCTTTAAAGTGAAGGTGAGGGAGGAGAATTATACATAAGCGTTTTATGGGTTTCTTTTCCATAATTTCAAAAAGCTGTTAGTTTAGGAAAAGCAACTTGTTGTCTGCTAAAATGTTTATGCTTTTAAGATATCTAAAGCTGTCAACTGAAGAAGCCTTTGGCATAAACAGTAACTACAGCACTTTCCTAACTCATTTTTGACACACTGAGCATACTTGACTCATATGCTCAGCAATAACATCTACAGTTCAAATGATATTCAGAAATGTTTTGTACATTTAGCTGCTTGAGCCAACATTTCCCGAGGGGTCTGCTGGGTTTGCCATACCTCAGTCTGGGGAAATCCAATTCATAAACGTTTATTCAGAGATACCAGAGCAGCTGTCTTCTGAAAATCATACTGCTTGTGTGGTAACCAAAAGCTTTGTTCAGATATGGCTTTGGACATCCACAGAGAGAAAGCAGAGAGTCCATTCACCACTGGAGGGACCTTGCAGGCCTAGCAGTTCTGCACTTTGTAGTTTTCAGCCCAGCATAGGAAGAATAACTGGCACCAAATTTATTTAGTAAGTGCACTGCAAGCTGTTAACTACATCTAGTCAGCAGCATGAGCACCTCATCCATCCTTGCAGCATTAGGTGGGTTCTTCCCAATTCTGTGATTTCCAATCAATTCTGTGATTCCAAGCAGAGGATGGAGCCAGACTGGATGGTCAGCTGAGGACAGGAACCATTGCATCTAATCCCTCATATTATCTCTACCTGAAATAGCCCAAGTTTACTAGACTGCTGAAAAAATTTCTGCCTCCTTGGATACTGCAGCAGCAAATCCTAAGCATTAAGCCCCAACATGGTTACATTCTCATGGCTAGGAATCAACCTAGGAGACAACAGCTGAATTTCCACCATGGCTGCTGGTACTCAGTGTGCTGAGATTGGGCAGCTGGAAGGAAATGCCAAACACAATTATGTTGCCCTGACTGGTTAAGGTCGGAAAGATGAGTGAGATTGAGAGGAGTGAAGGTTGAACAGCATTTCTGCCATTCTGCCTTGAACTTTCACCAAGGAGTAGCTAGGGCTTGAAATCAATACAGTCTGAAACTCTGGGTGAGTGCTCTCTTCTCAAGGTCTAGCACAGGGTTGCTGACTCTGCCTTGTCAACACAGCTGAAATCACATAGGGAAAACCTGTCCTTTCTTCAGAAAAGATTATTGTTTCCAAATTCCTACCAGGGGTTCAATTCTTCCATCAGCAGGAATGTGTGGATAGGTCACATTGAAAGAAATCCCACAGATGATCATCATCTGAGCACAGCTGCACCTCTGTCCCCAAAAATGTGGGGAGCATTTTGAAGCACAAACAATCCTAAAGGACCAATCAACTGTGAGATATATGGAGAACATCACAGGAGGTAGGACGTGGCTCTGGAGCTGCAGTCCACTGTGGGAGACCCACACACAGGGTAAGACTTGATGGGGAGGTCCCTGTACAATGAGGGAAACTGAGTCGAGGGGTGGCAGATAATCCTCACACCACAAGTGCCAGGGACTTAATGTCCTTGGTTGCAAACAAATATTTTAAAGTTATCAAAACACGACCATTACCTCCCTCATTCCTCAGTACATCCTCATTTTTTGACTGTATCTCAACTTTTGGGGAATGCTTGTTGAAATTAGTGCCCAAACATTTTGTAAGGAGCAGTTAAAGGAGCTTTCACCCACGGTAGGAACCGCACCGGTTACTGAGGCTGCTGACATGCAGGCACTTGCTTATTTGCTCTGCTGCCAAGAATATCAATTGGATACTACTGCTATTGATCCAAAGCAAGAGTTTTTTGTTGTTATTGTTGTAGTAAAAAATGTGAATGCATTATGCTATGTCATGTAATGCTATAAAGAAAAATAAAAGGTACAGAAGGGAAAGCAGCAGAACAGAACAACAACATTAGCACTGCAGATTTTCCAGTCTATTGATGGCAGATTTTGACAGATGGACAAAAAAACACAAGACATCCATGGGTTACTCCATAAGTCTGGAGATGATTCATCTTCTCTCTGTTGTGCCACGATGGGATTGTCTGCAATGACTAACACAGCTCCATCAGTCTGGCTGATATCATTATTTAATACATCTTAATTGAGAAATAAGCACACCTGGAGATGCATGGGGTGTTCAAGGAAGAATCTGGAGCAAGGGTTTCACTGTCCTCCCAACTCCTTATCCAGCTTGAGTTGCTGCACACAGGTCAATGAGCTGTAAGGTACTCTACAAGTCCCTTGATCTCCCCTTGTCTCTTCTTTGCCTCTCAAGGGGAAGTCTTCTCCTCCCCCGGGGTGCACAGTAGATCCATGACCACTGGGGAAGAGACCTCACACACCTGTGATGCAGATGAGGCACCCACAAAACAGTGAAAGGTGTATGTTTGTGTAGGAATGGGCTTTTGGAGGCTGAGCTCCTGCTCTCCCTGCCAGCTGGCATATCTCCCAAGCGTGGCCAACACCTCCATGATCAGCCTTTAGTGATGCCTCATGCTGAGATGGAGATTATGAAAAGCCAAGCTTCTGAACACTTGTAAGACTGTCCCTGGCCAGTCATGAGGCAGCCTCTCACAGTTTTGGTTGTGTTTCTCTGACATGCACAACTGTGGCTGCTCATGTCAAATTTAGCAGAACTGCTTAGGAGCTCTGATTCTCATGTATCTGTTTTCAGTTCAAAGTTGTAGCTTTGTGCCAGAGATCTAGCTTCTCTTTCCTTGTAAAGAGCAGAGAAACTGTGATTCCCATGGCATCTTGGTATCTGTGATAGTCACCAAATGGGAAGGCTTCTTAGCTGGATGCTCACTCGCATACAGGGGATGCATCCCTTAACCACAGACCTGTGTGCTCTTGCACTCTCCCTGTAGCACTGCCTTTCTGTCTACACACTTGGTAATATATCCTGGGCAAAGGTTCTTAGTCTGCTTCCAGCTGGAAAAGGAGTCAGGTTCAGGATTGAGTTGTCCCAGAAGGACCCAATATTTTATTCTATGCTTTCTTCAGTCTTTCCTCATGGTGGATATTTTGTGTTTATGAAGTCCTTGCAGGGACATATAATTACAGAAGCAAAACACTCTTTTGGCATGGCAAGTAATGCAGTGATCTGGGTAAAAGACAATATTCATGTTTGATTTTCCTTGTGGTGCTCTTAAATCTTCCTTCTCCTTGGAGCAGTGCCTCCTTAGTCTGGGATGCCCCACAGGAATTCTTGGCTTCTCCTGTGAAACATGGAGCCTTTCCTTCTTTCTCACATAAAACCAGCTTCCCTTTTCCTTATCTGTCACACAGTTTTCCCCCTCCCCATTTTTTTTCTCTGAACCTGTGAACCTTTACATCCATTTTTCAGAGAAATGCAAACAATCATGGGGACATCTGGCTATATTTGTAATATGTGCATGGATAAACTTAGAGATAACAGTGTAATAAGTTACGCACTGAATGGAAAATAAGTCTAAACACTCGCCAGCTTACATCTAGCATAAGTATCAAATAGTGTGCTTCAGTGGATCTGCTCCAACGTACCCCACTGTGGATGCGAGCCAAAATCTGAACAGCAACAAACAGGTCATTATCAATCCATTAGTCCTTGCTGACTGAACTATACACATAAAATCTTGTTTTACATGCGTACTTCTGCCATTCCGCAGCAGAGATAATGAGATTACATGTGCTGTATCACTCAGCCCAGAAACTTGTCACATTCTAATGAGTTCCTTTTCTCTGCACACGGACACAAATGAAATACCTGCGCTTTTTTTCCTACATAAGAAGTAGCCAGCAGCCAGAACTCACTCTTGAAAATGCTGGTACCCACTGCAGCACCCAGCTAACACACATCTGATGATTCATTGCTAGTTCTGTCACTTTGCATCTCACAGGAGACAGAATAGCAGAAAAGATATTCTTTCCTTCCTTCCTTCCTTCCTTCCTTCCTTCCTTCCTTCCTTCCTTCCTTCCTTCCTTCCTTCCTTCCTTCCTTCTCCTTTCAAAACATGTGGATAAAGAGTTAATTAGGTACTCATTCTTTCTCTTAAAGCGTAGTATTTCCCAGAAAAATGACTGCTGCTTATGGAGTTTTGATAGAATATAAAAAACAATTGGATCATTTATTTAATTCTCAATTTGGTTAATACTGGTGTAATGATACCTTTGTCCCATTGAGTTTTCCTGTCTTTGAGCTAGTTTTTTGTGTTTATCTTTACAACTGACACATGACCGCATTACTGTAATTCTTTCCCTGCTTTTATAAAAATGTGTCTGCATAAATAGTAATTATGAGCCACATTACCCAACTATTCATGTTACCAAAGATCATCTCAAAATCCAACTGCTTCTAAGACAAAGGCCTCAACCTGGTGCACATGTCAGTGTTGTACCTGCAGTTACCATCTACACCTGACACAGGGTGCACATGTTCTTAGCCCACAGCAGTTGTGAAATATCCAGTGCAGTTTGACTGCCTTACCCAGCAGATAGCCACTGCTGAACCTTGCTAACCTCCCAGTGCCTCTGAATGTTTCCCCACTCAGAAGAAACTTCTTTCAGAAAAGGCTTTTTGGGAGGTACTTTTCTTTCTTTGTCTTTCCCACACTAGCATTCTCTCCTGTCAAATGCTGGATCCACTGGCGGTTCACCCATCCATTGGGGCTGTATTGATGGGACAGTGCCACGAGGCTAAAATTTT
Organism: Aegotheles bennettii; assembly: GCA_013398125.1. NCBI lineage: Eukaryota > Metazoa > Chordata > Aves > Caprimulgiformes > Aegothelidae > Aegotheles > Aegotheles bennettii. The sequence goes on along the minus strand of VZRW01007715.1, from coordinate 57,795 downwards.
CCTGTGCCTCACACAGTGTTTCTGCAACACTGCAGTCCACAGTGTTTCATTTCAGGGTGTCCAAGTGAAGTGTAACTGGTGCATACTCCTGTGTGGGTTCCCTGACTTGGAATAATGCTTGCCTTTTGTGAAAAGAGAGAAAAGCACCTTTGAAAAGTCACTGGGCTAAAATTCTGCTCTGAGATGTTACTGTGCAAATGGCATCCTTTGTTTTAGTGGAAGAAACTCTGCTATAAATAAAAAATGAATCTGGTTGCTCAGTTTTAGTTTTTGATGTTGGATAGGTCTACACTTTGCTGAAGAGATGGAAAGGTAAAAATATGTACAAAGGGATGGCCCATTTCTGCCCTAGAAGCTGATTGATCTTGTCTGGTAGTTTTGCTTAAGAATCAGTGGTACAATGTATCTTAGAGCCTGAAGAGATGAGTGAGGATCTGTATAGCTTGTGTGAGCTTAGGAGGAAAAGGAAAAAAAAATCTCCTATTACTGTATAGAGTGGTTGTCTTCTCAATTATGGATGAAAAGATGAGTATGACCCTCAGGGGCTGGATTCAGACAGAATACAAGGAGGGAAGAGCCCTAAAAACAAGCAAAATCTTTACTAAGAGATGATTAAAAGGGAACATAAATGTCTGGAAGTGTTTTGAAGAAGGAAGTGCCATGAAGGGGGAGAAAATTACTATGGTGGAACATGGAGTAATGGTATTAAATTAACAAAAGGAAAAGGTCTGTTGAATATCAATAAAATCCTTTCTGTTTTCCTGTGGCATCATCTCCCAAGGGAAGTTGCAGGAGCCCCATCATTTGAGTCCTGACAAATGACTCGGGGAAAAAACACAAGAAACTATGTTTAAGGCACTTTACTGTGATGTTCAGGGATGGAATTACTGACCTAGTGGCTCATTTCTCTCCCCCACTTCTCTGGGAATCTACAACATTAATGAAAATAAAACAAAAGACAACCACGGTGGAAGATAGCTACTGTTTATACATGAGTGGCAGTGCCACAGCAGCAGAAAGAAGCACAAAGGCACGTCCAAATAGATCAAAAGGACTGATGATGGCTGCTAGCACATGGGGGAGGGAGACATACAGAATAACTAAATTGTGTGAGAAGTAAGAAGGGGATGGGTGAATGACCTTGCCGAAAGCAGCTAGCACCCAAGAACAGGCACTACCAGAGCTACATCAAGGCATTTGCACCATTGCAAGATTTCTTCTACAAGGGACTGCAGTCAATCACTGTGTATTGCTGTCATAAGCTAATGCAGTCCTAGTAATTAACAAAGCAAGTAGTTCTTGTAGAATATGCTCAGAGTTTACCCTGAGATTATTCTGCTTGGAGGTCTCATTCCCTTCAACAGGATGGAAATCTGAACTCCTCATTTCTAGTCTAGCACCAGGCAGGGTAGGAGGTGCTGCTCACACCTTCCTAAACCACTTATTTCACATCTTACATCTCCTGGCAGGAGTAGCTGAAACACAGAAGTAACTGGTGCTGCTGGGGAATCCAGCTGCTATGAAAAGCCAAGTGGAAAAGTAAAGGTGAAAAAGATCTTGAAAATTGGATCAGTGTAGGAGAAGGCATGGGACTGTATTCTGGAAGTGAAAGAACAGAGCTCTGTTGTGGTAAGAATGAGAAGAGTTTATAACAGCTGCCTTTCAAACACTGCAGGAAGGTGCATGTGTGCTTGGTAATTCTGATAATGTCTAGTTTTTGCATTTATATCAAAATTACCCATTAAGGGTCTCAAATATATTTTGAAGCTGAGTCATACAGCACCTAGTGCAATAGAGTCTCACCTTTTCCAGATGCTGGCAATACTCAAGACAACAGGGGATGATGCATAGTTTGAGTGAGGCCACACAGAACACCACTGTCAGAGCTGAAATCACAAATGGCACTCCTGAACTCCTAGTTGTTGCTCAAAACCCATATTTGGTCCTACATCCCTGTTTACAAATGAACTCTATGATTATGCACACACTTAAACTCCTTAGCCAGCAGGATGTGACCACCTGCCTAAAGCATAGGTTCTGAAGGATTTCTCAAATGAAGTGTCTAGCTACAAAATGGCATAAGATATTCCACCAAGTTAGCTCAATAATTATTTTAAAGGAAAAAAAAATCCTTTCGAAATGGAGTCAGCAAAAAATTAGTAAGATCAGGAACCTGATTGGGTTTAGAAAAGAAGCACTGATAAGAATATAACTGTTTTGTTCTGCTGAAAATTCAGCTGAACTCTTTATCACTGGACAGAATCACTTGTCTGCAAGAACAGGGATCAGAAAAGGCACTAGGGGAAAATACAACTGAATAACAGAGCTTCTCTGTTTTCCTGAGAAGAACCTTAAACGTAAATTTAAATTTTGTCATAGAAATATGACCAATAGCTGAAGAAAAACTTGGTTCACAAAATCAAGGAGTTATACATTGTTTTAAAAGTAAAATAAAAGAAAATAAGAATAAAGCAAATTGCCTCTCATCAGGACAGCAGAGACAATTTAATTTCTGTAATATAAAACAACAATGATTATTAAATCTCATGAAAATAGATTCAACCACCTTAAGAGCAAGCTATAAATGCTAAGTATATCGTGTTCAAAAATTAACATATGAACTTCAAATCTGTGCACCAATTCAAAATCTGATTTAACAAACTGCTGTTATTAAAGTCATTTGGAGAGCATTCCATTATAAAAACAAAAGAAATCTTAACTCTACATGAAATAAATAATTTTTTCAAAGCCTAAGCAGAATGCATTAACTTATCATGCAATGATCTAAATTATGTATTAAACTCAATTATCTTTATTACTACTTTTCAATTAAGGTGACATGATTAACTCCATTCTTACTAGAGTCTCAGTTCTGTTCCTAACTGCATCTCAACTTTGGTGTCTTCTTGGAGAGATACTGTTCACAGAGCTGTTGTAATCAAGTCTATCCTCTGCAGTTCTAACAAGAGTTAGCACAAAGGTCTGGTGTGAAGAATAAAACCACACTGTGGTTTACAGTTATATCAGAGAAGTGGTGCTTCCCATTAGTTTTGGCAGCATTTTGAATGGAAAAGTATGAGTACTAAGGTTCGAGAACTCAGTTGTTCAGTTCTTATCAAGGTTAAGCTTAAGGCTATATTTCTGAAATGACCACTTTGTTTTATATTTTGTCTGCCTTAATATTCACCAAAGATCGGACACAGTTTGAAATGCAGAAGCTACTTCTAACATGACACGGACTCTGAATCAGGCTCACTTGACTCAGTAAAGGAGATCTCATTGACATAAACATCTGCAGTCATTGGACCAATTCACTGAGTTAATACAACAAGTTATTTAAAAAATACTATTTTCTTATAATATCATATTTGTGTATATAGAAAACAAAATTAATTACTCAGATTTTGGAATCATTTATTTGTGTGTACTTTTCATCTTGAAGTGCTCATCATTCTTCATATAGTCCCTTCTTTAGTGTAATTTCTCACAGCCAGAAGTTAAGTTTTCAGCATTTATAAATATATTTTCTAATGCTAGTAAGATGTGAAAATTCCTTAGGGACATGTTTTTAGTCCTAGAGAGTCATGAAAGGAGAAGTCACATCTCAAGTTTTTTTGCTATAATTGAAAATCAGGCTTAGAAAATTTTTGAAAGATGTGGTCTGCGCATCCTGAAAACCAAATACAAAACTTAGAAATTTTAGCCAGATGCCGTTTTCAGTGGGGAACCTTCCCTAGATTCCTAGAAAAGACTTTGAACTTTTGCTTGAATGAGGACTACAGGATTTGACGCGCTATCTCCTTCACGCACAGAGCTCCTGTTTGTAAATCAAGAACACTAACACTGATACAAAATCCAGGCTGTCATGGACTGAGTGTTGTGTTCTTCCTTATCTTCCTGGAAGAACCATATGATACTGTGTCTGTGCCTCAGAAAGAGCTTTTTGTTTATTTGTTTGATGAATTTCTTTGAGTTTAAAGAAAGAAATTAATTTTGCTTATTTTTCTATGTGATCATTAGAAAAGCTTTTAATGAACACAGTAAAACCCAACTAATTATGACAATGGCATTTAACTCTAAATAAAATTGACAGGAAGCAAGAATATGATACATATAATTTTGCACAGTTTATTAAAACACATCTATCACTTTTTTTCTCCTAAAGTAACCTGTTCATATTATTCTATGATAATTTAGCTAATATTTTTTGTATGCATTTAATATTTAAGTGGTTTTTACAGATATTAAAGTCATAATGCATTTTATGGAAATTGCCTTGCATTCTAATTACTTTTCTTGGTGAGGAATGGTAAATAGAATTATCTCATTATGCTTGTTGTAGATGAAAGCAAAGAAATATTTAATGACAAGAGACTGCTAACAGAAAAAAATCCATATTCATGTTTTTTTTTCAAACTAGTCCATTTTGTCATCAATTCAGAGATGTGCAATTCCCAGAACCACTAGCAGGAACCAGTATAAAAACAGCAGAAAGGGTCTGAATGACAAGTTGGATGCTTTTAACATCAGTAGTTCCCTGGTCTGCCTTTCCAAACCCAGGCTGAGGAGAGCAGGGAGTAAGACAATGTTACATCAAAAAGCAAGGAACACAAACAACCGTGTCCTTGAGTGCAAGCTGCATTGTGCCTTTAGTAAATTAAACATGGGTTAGAAAGCTATAAATTGTATCTACAAAAACGATGAGGTCAAGGCCTGTGTAAGAGTTAACCTCTTGATTTGTCCTCTTTTTCCAGCTCTTTATATGAAATATACTTACTGACTGGAAAAAATAGAGGAATTAATTGCTGAGAAATCAAATTTTTGTGCCAACTCTGCTCTCAGTTACCCTACTGAAGTCCAAGTGAGATCATCATTAAGACTGGATTAATGTATCTAAAAACAAGATAGGAATTTTTTTTTTATGAACCTTTGTAAAGATGGTGTGCTTCAGGACTAGTGCTGTCTGAACAGGGCCTCTTTTGGAGGATATGAGATGGAGTCTCCAGAGATATCATACTTCACTGGTCACTGTGTGTCTGGACGTCTCTCTGAAAATCAAAATGCTCCATGGCTCGCTCTTAGTTTGTATGACTTTGTGACATACAAAGAGCTGCCACCAGAGCAGCAAAATGGAAAGTGACACAGCAGAGTATGAAGCAAAAAGGAAGAATTAAGTGAATGCAAGCAAGAACAAATGATATTTCAGGTGCCAGTGTCTTTCTGTAAGATTCCGCAGATTTCTCTGGCTTTGCATTACATTTGACAACATATATATTTTCCTGTGATCTTTCTTTTTAACTGGTGCTGGGGTTCCATTACACTCCCCAAGTCCTACACGCAGGTATAGACACAGCTTTCCTCACACAACTTTTCTACTCCACTTAAACAATGATTTCCTTGTAACTAGAGACAGATTCAAAGCAAAACCCTTGAGAGTGGGTGAAGATTTGACCATCACTAATCGGTAAGCCTCCTGGGGCATGGAGAGTTGATATGGCCATCTTCTCATGTCATGGAGAAAGGTGCTCCAGGAAATGTTCCTTCCACAAATACTCATATGGGTGGGAACACGGACATTTCTTGCCTGGTGAGTGAGAAATGGTGAAAGGAACAGGGCTGTCTCCTGTGGAGGAAAGATCTAAGGCTTTCCTTTAGTCCACATGATCTAAAATCAAGAGTCAGGATTTTCTATTAACCTCTCCAAATTCACCTGCAAGACAAATATTATAAGATTATTGTTGATCTCATTGATTTTTATTTCAATCTTCCTGTTACAGTAACTTTGAAGTCATTATAATCATATCACTCATTAAAAGACAGTGGATGGAAAATGTAGAACGAAGTTTTAGCTCACACTGAAATTGCAAATTCAGTCTAATTGCAACATTCTGTGACTTCGTGTCTAAATTAAGTAAAATTTTCTGTTTAGGGGAGGATCCTAGAAAGTTCTCTGAATAATGCATATTTCACTGTATTCTAAGCTTGGTTTCCACTTGAAATTATATTTAAATCAAATTATTTAAAAAGTAATTACATTTCAGCTCACTTCTTTTTGTTTTTGTTTTTTTAACAGCAACCAAAACAGTTCTTTATTCCCCTGTCATCATTGAAAACTCCACTGTAGACTCTAACATGGTAATCCAATCTACAAATCTACTTACTCCTTTTTAGCTAAAACGTCTTCTTCAGCATCTACCATAGTTGTGCAAACAATAATTATGATAGTATTTCACTGTTGTACTAAGGATCAGGTTATCTGTGTAGAATATTTAGAAAGGTCAGTGTTTCGTATAACATGCGGGCAAAAATAAAGCCACCAAAGAATGTCATTAATATTTACTGCAAATACACTATAACATTCTGAGTTTGCCCTGTATATTTCTCCCTGTAATAGAACATGTTTCTAAAATGGATTAAATCCTGATTTGATTTTACTACTGTACATATTACAAACGCATTTAATTTTAAGTGACAAAATAAAATGTAGCATATGACATCCTAATCTGATGTATAGCAGTTTCACTAGCAATTCCCTATGAGATACATCTTTTTTTCGCAAAAACATCAGTGTTTCCTGAGTTAGTTCAACAGGGCCTTATATTTGAGCAGCACTGCACCTCAGTCCTTTGACTTAACCAAACATTAGCTAAACTGAAGACGTCTCAGTGAGAGAGGCAAAAGTGAGTTGAAGGAGGTTCATTTGTTTTAGAAGTCACTGTCTTCCTGTATGGTAACTTATTTAAATAGGCAGAGAAGAAAAACAAATGTAGTGCTTTGAAGGTCCACTGGAAGACTTGCCATTGACTTTTAAAGACTCAGGATGAGCAACAAACGTGGTGTAGCTGTGTGTCAAAGACACAGTCTTGCTTTGGAGGTCACTGGGTATCTCGCTGATGGAAAACAAATAAATGAGTAATAACATTAACTGAATGATTTGGTTATGGGCATTATTCTCTCTAGAATCCTTCAGAGGCTTCAATGTGTTGACTTCAGCAAGGCTAAATCCTCTCAGGGCATCATGACCATTACGACCTCTTTTCTCTCAAATTATGTTAGTCCTGAATAACAATTATGGAAATTAACTTATTAGTGCAAATTGATACATGATGCTGGGCCAGCAGATTTGACTGTTCTGTATTATTTTATGTATTTATGCTGCAGTACCAGTTATAGTGCAATAAACAGAGACTGACTCTGCCATTAATGTGGAGGGATATGTAAGTTATGGATAGACTAAGGAATTTATCTGTGTGACATTTACTTCAAAAACATCAAGGAATATTTTGGTGTTAATCTGCAATTTGCTGTGGTTGAAAAGCAAAAGAAAGGGCTTCCACAACACAAAGCCCAAGAATTAAGAAATCACATTTGTTCTGTGAGCTTCAAAATGAAATCCTGTTTGCTTAAATCATTTGTGCCATATTAAAAGAGTAACACATTTTTTCGCTCTTGTATTTGTTCACTTCTTCCCTTGTTCATCTCTTTTCCACCAAAATTTGAGATGGAGAAGAGCAAAGTGAGGGCAAAAATGAGCTCATAAGTCTTGGAGGGAGGAAGCTGAAACAAAACAAGTGCAAGCAGACATGCAAGGCTGCTGTCCCAAGTCTGTCAGTGGTGCCAGGGAGGTGCCGAGGGGTTTTACTGGCATCTCATGAGGACCACATGGAGACCTCTCTATGTTGCTCCAAGGCAGGAGGTGTCCCATCTGCCCAGCCACAGGGAAACCCCTCCAACCTTCAGGGGGGCAGAAAAGAAACCTCTGTGAGTGCTAAATCCCAACTCAGCATACCTCCCATGATGGAGAAAAGCCCACATGCACGAACATGAGCACAACTCGAAAACCCAGCAGGAGCACCTGCTGACACAAAGGCTGTGGTTAACTCGCTGCTGTTTCACCCTCTCCCAGAAAGGCTGGGAGGAAAGTCTGAAGGAGAATTAAGAAGTTTTCAATGTGGCCTGCCTCATTCACATACAAATTTTTGTCTGCAAACCTTGAGATTAGCAGCACTGCCATGGGACTGAATTGACCTGTCCTGAGTCTTGAATGAGGCATCTCAAATCAGCTTTGCCATCTCCCATGTCATGCTTGCATGGGAGCCCTACTAATCTGGCCTGTATCACTCCAATGAATCTGGGAGCAGCCCCCGAGGCTTAAGTGTGTTTACATCAACGGTCTGACAAATCATCACACATAATGAAGAGAAAAATAAAATTCAAAATATGTTTATATTGAGGGGAACGGAAGCTAATTTTCTTAGGAAAAAACAAACTACATGGAAGTACAACAGCAGCAATTGTAGAGCAAATTTTAATGATATGCCTGAATGTCATAGTTAAGTCTGGGTCAAGTAGCAGCATTTTGATCTTTTTTCTTTTTTTTTTTTGACTCTAGAGATCACAATCAAAAGCTTTCCTTTCTTTTTTTTCATATTTCACATTAAAGTCCTCAAACTTTAAAATTAAATCTTATTTGCAAATCAACAAAGCCTGCATTTCAAAATGAAAAAGGGAGATAATAAAAACTTACAGTGTGCCAGTCAAAAAGTATCCTTAAGTTGAAAAAGAATAATTTATCTTTTCTTGTATTTGCATATGTCATGGAGTGTTTGTGTGAAAGTCTGGTTGTTTGCAATATTGCCTGGCTATGTCTAATGATACCTGGCTGCACACATGCCCCATTGGTCATTTCAGCCATTGGCAAGAATTTGGGTGCAAAGATGTTTTGTGAATGTTCTTTTTCCTCTGACTTTCTGAAAGCTACTTGGGAGGAAGGGAGGGATTTCCCAAGCACCATGTACAGCAGGAGCAGTGAAAAAGGTGGCTTTGCAGCAGAGAATTGGAGCCTGTCTACATGCATCCGTGTTATGTCAGGAAATTCCAGAGCAAAACCAAAACACAGAGGAGCCAGGGTCTCCTGGTTAGAGCTACAACAGATTCACAGCCTTAGGACACAAGGCAACGAGGCAGAGATGCAATGACCTCTGACTGGGAAGCTACACAGTGGTTTAAAAGTTCCTGGAAAACACGGAGCTGCTGCTTGGTGTTGTGTGGTCCCTTTCCTTCCCTGCAGGGCCAGCATATGGCCACGGGACCCTGCTGTGACAGGAGGCTGAGCCTGTCCCTTGCACCGCAAAGGAAGGATGGGCCACAAAAAGGAGAGTGTGGGGAACAGACTGTAATGTTGGCAGCAGCAGCTCAGTAAACAGCCCCTTAAAACAGATTCCCTGCTTACAGTATGCATATATAAAGACCCAGCACATGGCAACCCTTCTTGAAGATTGATTTCTCATCCCTCCACAGTCTTTCACAGGGACCTGGGGCCGTAAGGAAATGACAGGAGCAGAAATCTGCAGATCATTTTACAGGCACCAGCATCCGACTGGGGGAGGAAAGCTACTGGCGATGTCTGCTCGCTTGCTGGGCTGCAGGTTGGTGAACACGCCTGTTCCTTCCAGCATTCCATGGAGGGAGCAGAGCTGCTGAAAGGAGACCATCAGCATCACTAACAGAGGAGTGGAGCAGCTCACTGAAACCAACCCAAATCCCCCTTGCAGCAGAAGGAGATATAGAAACTTATTAACTCCACTTCCAGCCTCCAGCACCTACCGGGTGCTGCTGGGCTGGGCTATCACCAAGCTTCCTTGTCCCTAAAAAAGGGTGGGGAAAAGTGTCTATGTAAAGCAGCACATAGCAATCCCTTCTGCTTGCTTCAGAGGGGCATGGGAGGGACAGGGAGAGAGGAAACCTGAGGAAAATTATTTCATACTCTTTGATAGTTGGACAAAGCAGTGTAATGCTCTGAGCCTTCACACCCAAGCAGGGAGATGCAGAAGTGATAAGAGCTCTAAGTATTGCTATTGTGCAGCTCTCAGTTCTGTCTCTTTTGTCATGGCAAAGGAAGAAGGATAATGGAGTCTTTAGCTCTTGATGGGCACTTAAAGCCAAAGCTAGCTTGGTGCAGCTTGAATCAGGATAATGTCTGAAACTTTCTTTTCTGAGTCTTTTCTTTTTCATAAAATCATAAAATGGTTTGGGTTGGAAGGAACCTTTAGAGGTCATCTAGTCCAACTACCATTTTCTTCTCAAATAATGGCTTTCTGGATAATTTTAAGCTGTCAGGAAAAGAAATGCCATGGTTCTTCTTCCTTTCTCAATTCCCCTAAATAGATGTGCATCTGCTGACAACTTCAGTGAGCCTATGTATCTGTTAAACTTGCACTTCTCTTCTAATATCTCTAAGATTTCTGAGCCCTCCCTGATCATTGCTTGGAAGCCAAGTCCCACTAAGAAAAATAGCAACATAAAGTGCAAAGTTTCCAGGAGTTCCTTGTTGAGGCCTTAAGTACACAAGATTATTACTGTCTTCTCTTCTTCAAAGAGATTCCTTGCAGTTTCATAAAACTTTTGGCCTCATACGCTGCAGTATGCATTTCAAAAATTCTTGTTACTGTTTAAAGTCCATGCCATTAGTTCAGAATCAGTTTATAGTTTTACAGAGAGATTTATTGCTCTGTGTCCTTCCTTCACTTGCAGAGCCTGAGGTCTATTTTATCTTTAACAGTACCACTGCAATTCACCAAAATCTGTGGGAGAAGCACCAAATGTGAGAGTATGGTCTAGGTTAAATTTTTAGTCTTCTCATATCATGCAAGTGTTTAGGCAAGTATTCAGTTCCTTCAGGACATCATTCCAGGGCCATATAATATCAACAGTATTACTTTTCTCATCTCTTTCTCTAAAACTCTGATTTTTGGGGAATTGGGTTGGGCGTTAATATGTGCTTCCATAGAGCTGATACCAGGGAAAAAAAAGTTGTTCTTATTTACTTGGGCTTCTAATCATGCCTCCTGTCACTGCTACTCCTATGGTAGCAACAAAACAAAGCCCAGCTTCTACTTCTCAGACAATAAATAGAGGTTACTTTGAGAGGCAAAGATGATTATATGCTTTCCCATCATTGCCATATAGCTCATATATCAGAATCATCCAGTGGAGTGATGTGGCTGCAGAGCACCCCTTGCTGTATGGAGTTAGGGACTGCCCTCCTGAGATGTGAGAAAAGAATCATCAAGAAGTTGGAAAATGAGAGTTCTGACCTGAGGACCTGACTCCAGTTAATGGATTTAGTACTAAATGTTAATTATTGCTAATATAAGAAAGTGGAAGGTAATTTTAGCTATTAATGAGAACAAGTATGAAGTAGTCATTTCTTGTCAGTCTTAATGAGAGAGATAAAAGAATGTGCCAATGGATTATCACTTTATGTCCCTGCCTTCACTGGAATGAAGCTCCACGTTGGAGCACAAAAAACAGGACAAGATGGAAAAATAACCTAAAATCACTGCTTTGAGGACATCCATAAAAATGAAGTGTTTAATCAATTTGAGTTATGAAAATGTTTATTTATGTATTTTTAACACATTCAATGTGATCTTGATTTAAGGAGGAACAATGAAATTATAGCAAGTAATTTACTGATGATAAGCTCTGTCTGGCTTTTGTAATTAAAAAAGTGATTAAGAAAGGCTAAGTCATTAATGCTTGAACTGCTGCTGCTGGGGAATGCACAGTAACACACAATTGACAAACTTTTGGCAGAGGGATTTATTTACTGGTTCTTTTTCAAGAAACTTATTTATGGTATTTATAAAATGTGAGAAACAATATATGGTATTTATAGAATGTGAGAAATAATAGATCAATATAATGAGCAGAGGAGCAATCATTCCGGTAAATGCCAGTGGAATTGTAAAAATAGACCGATTTCATAGAGGACACAACAGCTGAATCTTGCATATCTTCTATAGATATATAAGTAGCTAGAGATATTAGATAGATTATAGATACTTCTATCATGTAAATCTCTCCGAGTTTTCACTATCAATTAAAACCAAACCACAATTTTTTTAGAGAGCAAAGATTTTCAGATCTAGTCTAGATAGAAATAGATTTAGGTTTGGCACTGAATTATGTTAGAACTGATGCTATAGTTCTCAATACCCATTTTCAGAGCAATTTGGTGCAGAATTTTTCATGAACTAGAGATAAAAATTATTCCCTGCTGCAGGGAAGTTGATTAAGATCTATCAAACTTTAGGCAAATCACTTTATGCCTGGTAATGCCTCCTAAGAACAGCCAGAGGCTTTTAGATTTATTATTACCCTTGTCGAGCAGCAGCATGGCTTCTAGATTAGTCTTGTAAAAATTATGAAATGATGTCAAGAAAGGTCTTATATTTTCCTGCATAAGGATACTCTAGGAGATAATGAGAGAATACTGGGAATCAAAGCTCTTGTTTTAGCAAGATTTACATCTGCTGCTTCATACCATAAGTCAACACTGAATAATTAAAAGACATGTAATTAAAGGCCAATTTAGTATTGATTGTGTCCTAGAGCAAGGGAGCCAGTTCACTATTCTCACACCATCCTGTGCAAGCTTCATCAGCCAGACAGCAAGAGTGCAATTATCCTAAGAAGCCATCAGCACTAGGATGTCACGTCCTCCAATCCATTCCTGTGCGCTCTACAGGTGCATTAACAGGAGGATGGAGCAGGCTGCGGGGGAACAGTGATTATCTTACAAGGTCTTCAGTATCAGACATCTCCTCAGACCACTCCATGCTCCAGATGTGAGTCTATTTAATTTGGGAAAGTGAGGGCATAGGATACCTCTTCACTCCAGATTTCTTCTTATTTCTGTGCTCCCTCTCTTCATTGAGATATATCCTAGTTCCTGTGATGGACCATTTTGGAGTAGGCACCTTTCTCAGATGTCTCTGGTTGCTGCCTCCAGTGGTTTTCAGAACAAAGTTCAGAACTGCTGTCTAACTAGATGAATAAATGAAGAATGAGGGCCATGGGAACCTGCTCTTCAGTCTATGGACCCTTCTGCACCTACACAGCAGTGCACATAATTTAGCTAGACTTTCTGAAAGTGGAAGGCTTCAGTTTGCTAAAGCACATGGACAAGTTACTCATCATTGCACGGATGAACAGGAAAAGACCATGTGTTATAATACGGGAAAGGTGGCTGTCAAAATTCAGGAAGTCACATTTCTTTGTATGACACCTTGATGATCCTCCGATTAAATTTCACTGTGCCTTAAGTAGTATATTGCCACCAATCAATTGATTTTTTTTCTTCCAGGATCTCATATTCCTCCTGTATGCATCATATATCATAGAAATTAGGTCATATTTAATGTACTGAATCATAAACATTAGAGATGGAAAATCTCATTAAGTCATCAAATTCATTCCTTCATTGCCATGTAGAGTAGAACTGAATTTTTAACATATGTTCAGCCCTCAAATGTTTCCTTTTAGCAGTATTCCACAGAACCCATTTATTCCTTTCTATCAGTGATTTTTATGATAATTTTAATTTCCTTTTTGAAATTTTTTCACAACTTTTAATTATATCTATACATTGGTCTTTCTATCTCTAGAAAAATAGTATTTGCAGGTAATAATCATACACCTTCTTTCCAGCAGTGTTCAAAATATGAAAAGATGGGACTAAATATGGAAACAGTCCTGTAATATCATTTGCCAAGATCCTCAAATACCCTCCTGTTTTTTCCAGTGGTGATTTTTTTTCAGAGTTTCAGAAACTGAAATAATCACTTTTAATTCTGAAACCAACTTTTGCTTAATGGAATTGTTAATTACTTTTCAGTACTTATTACCATGAAAAGAATCTAAGCCCATGTTTTCTTATAAAATGTTTTGCTTTGGGGTTTTTTTTTTGGCTAAGATTTGGAATAAGAACAATTTTCACTTATTTAGCCAAATGTGTTTTGGGCTCTTTCAAACATTACAAATCAATTCTTTTAGCTGTCTTACAGGTGACCTGATGGTTTTGTATCAGATCAGAAAATCAAATAACTTCAACAGCGGGAAACACTCCATTAGGTATTGCTACTTTGGGGGGACAAAGAGACAGATGTCTCTCTGGGAGATCCTTTGTGGGTTTGCTTCTTCCAGTGAGTACAAAGCACAAAGAGAAACTTACTGCCAGAGTCTATTTTGCTCCTAGGATTTATTTACATCTTAAATATACACAACAATGGAACAATGATGAATCACTGCTTGGGACTGATCATCCCATAGTTTTTCTGTCACTGAGGAACACCTGGGGAGACAGACAGGAGACAGAGCCGTATCTGACAAACCTTATCTCCTTCCATTTGATTTGAGAGAGATTATTTTCTGGTATCATTGGGTACTCTGATATCATAAAACAGCCAGTGGGACAAGCACAGAAAACAGATCACAGAATCACAGAATCAGAGACAGGTTACAGTCAGAAGGGATCTCTGGAGTTCATCTGGTCCAATCATCCTGCTCAAGCAGAGTGACCTGGAGCAGGTTGTCTAGGACTGTCTCCAGATGGCTTTTGAATAAGTCTAAGATGGGAGACTCCGCAGCCTCTCTGGGCAACCTGTTCCACTGCTCACCAATACAGTAAAAAAGTGTTTCCTGATGCATCTGGTCCTGTCACTGGGCAACACTGAAAAGAGCCTGGCCCCTTCCTCTTGCTGTTCTCCCTTCAGGTATTTATATATGCTGATAAGATTTCCCTGAAGTCTCTCTTCTGCAGGGTGAACAGTTCCATCTTTCTCAGACTTTCCTCATAGGAGAGTGGCTCCAGACCCTTAACCGTCTTTGGGGCCCTTCTTTGGACTCTCTCCGATGTGTCCATGTTTCTCTTGTACTGAGGAGCCCAGAACTGGACACAGGACTTCTGGTGTGGCCTCACCACTACTGAATAAAGAGGAAGGACCACCTCCCTTGGCCTGCTGACAGAGCTTTGCCTAATGCAGCCCAGGATACCATTGGCCTTCTTTATGGCAAAGACACATTACTGGTCCATGTTAACTTGGTGTCCACCAGGACTCCCAGGACCCTTTCTGCCAAGCTGTTTTTCAGCTGGATTTCCCCCAGCATATATTGGTGCATGGGGCTGAACTCATAAGGTTCCTGTCAAACCATTTCTTTAGCCTGCTGAGGCCCCCCTGGATGGCAGCATGAGCCTTTAGTGTACCAGCTACTCGTCCCAGTTTTGTGTCATTTGCAAACTTGATGAGGGTACACTGATGAATGTAGATAACCTTTTGGTGTTTTACAGAGTATTTTGAGTATAAAGAACATGGCCAGAAAGAATGGCTTATTTATGAATTTTGATAATATAGGTGACTTTCTCTTAAGGCTTCACACCACCTTATTAGAACCTTTGGCTGCCAGCCAAAGGGTAATTTCTGACCAGTTTCCCTAATTTTCCCACTTGCAGCAATGTTACCATCCCACCTGACCTTTCAAATCAATTAATCTCGAGATACATTATTGACTAATTTCCTGAAATTCAGGTGAAATGTGCCCATTTTTAACCTTGATCCTTCCTTACATACTGAAATTACCTTATCCTCTGGTACTAACATTGCCATTAGTAAGCAATCAAAATTCTTCTCCAAAGGCTTTTCGATTTTATTTGCTCTTTCCATGCTGATTTCAGTGATGTATTTCATCTAATCCTGGTGCTTTGTCAACTTTTTAATAGTACTGAGAGCTTTAATTGCCTTATTATCTTCTCTACTGCAATGAGGTTTTTCCTTTAGCATTTCTATTCCCCTCAAGGAAAACATGGACTCTGGGATATTACAGGTCCCCCATTTCCTGGGATGAAGAAATCGCTCAGACCCTTAAGGATATCTACTTCATCTCTCAGTAACATTTAATCTATCATGGCCCCTCTTTATCTTCCTAATAAATTTGCTTCTCCGGCAGTAAAAGCTTCATCATCTATGCTCTTCAGACACAGCAGTGTCCTGTTGCTTGGTGTCCTTTTCTTCTTTTGTTTAGCCAGGAGAGCTAAGATCTCAAGGCTAAAAAATCAGCAAGGATTTTTGGCCAGGACTCTGGTCTGAGGAAGATGGCACTCAGCTAGGTGTCTCAGTTTAAGTGGCCAGGGCGAGCCACAACCCAGAGAACAGAATTTGCTCTTTGTTACTCCCCTCCATCCCCTTGGGGGAAGATATAAGGGGAATAAGGATTAGAGGCTTAAAGGTTAGAAGTTAAAACTGTAACAGATTTAATGAAATGGAGAAGGGGGAGTAACAGGTGGGAAAAGAACAAAATATACTCTCTATATATACACACAACTCAATACCGATGGTTGCCAATATAAGCTCCTGGAAGTCCCTCACAGCAAGGCCAATGCAGGAAAAAGGGTCCAAAGCTCTTCTCAGCACCCAATGGATCCAGATCCTGTAGAGCATGTGGCGAGCTGATGGCAAAGCCAGGGTTTTTTCTCTCTCAGGGATGTCTCCACATGGCAATGAGAAAGGGAACAGGAAAGAAGGGGTAGAACATCCTGTTTTCCTGGCTTTTATAAAGTTTGGCAGGAAATGGGAGGGACTATCGACTCCTCAGTTTTGTCCACCCCAGACCCCTTTTCACAAAGGGTCCTAAACTCCACACCCCCTCATTGAGTCCTTGCAGCAATACCATAAAATTTGCCCATGTCCCCTCAAACCATAACACTAGGAGAAATGAACCCTGTAGGGCTGCCCTATCAATCAACAATCAGTTAGTACTCTGATCAACCTCTACACCTGCCCATTCCAGAGGATTTAACATCATAACAAGCTGGCACTGGATGTGCACTGGGGATCAGGACAAAAAGGTGCCTTGTTTCCCAACCCAGACTCTTTTGCAGAAAGCTTAAATTCAGGTACCTCCTTATGTGACGTCCAAAGAATAAGCACAAAATGGGTTTGAGTTACAGGGACCAGTAAGGCTACTTCAGTGCTTACGCTCTGGATTACAGTCTTTGCTGTAGCCGGTCTCATTTTAGATGGCAAATGACTTCCCGGCCCTTCCCCTCATATGCCCATCACTGGGGTCAGTGGCAGGAACCCAGCTATCCTTTTCCTATTGCCTCCCAACCACATGCCCTTCCATGCCTTTGCTCTGGCTTTATCAAAACTGAACAAGCTTAGAGTGTGACAGGTGATTGCCTTCCAGATCAGACACTGTGAAGAGACTGTAGACAGGGAACTGGAGGACTAACATGAGAAATTCAGGATTAAAATCTTCTACTATCTTGCAAATGGATGTTGTTTTATTCACCTGGGTTTTCCATCATGTACTCCAAATTATACACTTGCTCTATGTGTCACCTGCAGACAGCTCTGCTGAACTGAGAATAAAGAGATGAGTAACATCACTGCTTGAATATAGCCATGAAAATCATACATGAAAGGAAAAGCATATTCTTGCTCAGAGATATATTAACTGGAACTTTTGTGTTATTTATGTTTTGTCTCAGATACACACATATAACAGCAGGAAAAACGTCTACTACTTGTAGTAAATCTACTGCACTCTGTTGTAAGCTTGGAGAAAAAATGTTGATTGATTTGCTTGTCTGAGTTATTTAGGAAGAACAGAGAGCTGGAGGGCTGTTAGTTTCTGCTAAAGTGAGTACTCTTCCCCCTGAATAAAAACATTTAATTTAAGGGCTCTCAGTGTTTGTGCACGTATTCATGTTTCAAACTCAAGAATTAAATGTCACCAGAGCCAGACCTTCAGCTACATTTGATGACATTACTGAAGTCAGTATGGCCACATTGATTTATGCTACCTAAGGAACTGACCCAGAGTTGTTACTTTCTACTGGACATCATATAAGAGCTATAAATGGATTTCTGAGTGCACATATAAGAAAATACAGCATGGAGAGTGACTTGAAACTGGAAGCCGTGTCTGAAAAGAATACTCTGTCCTGTTGCAAATACACCAGTCTTTACCAGGCACTTCCAGTGGAAATGATGTTATCTGGGCATCTAATGTCCCCTGTGTTCCAACGGGAAGCTGAAAAGGTCCTATCAAATCAAAGATCAGGCTTGTCTTTGAAAATTGTTCTCTTCCTGCTGTTACAAGTGATGTCTAAGATAGCAGTAGCCAGAATTATTTCCATTTTCTTGACAACAGCTTTACTGTGGGTTGCAGAAGAGCAGTTACTGTGCATTGCCCTGGAGCTACCATATCGAGGGCTGAATAAGTTATTCAACTCCTTTCCATTTTTTTCAGTAGTTTTTCTATGCAATGGACAATCAATACAACTACTGTAGCAAGACTATGGGTGAAAACAGTGAGTTAAAAACTTAAAAACATCCCACGCTGCAAAGGATTTGGATTCTTGAACTAGGTTTAAGGCTTACAGTTCAAATCAGGGTCGGAATAAATGTATTTGCATGGATTCTAGCAGAGCCTTTGTGGTTAGATCTAGGAAAACTCTACCTGGCCAACTAGAGCTGGCCATGAAGACTTGGTCATGGACAGTTGTTCCATTCTGTCTGTGGGTTGTAGCTGAATTTGCTCCAGCTTGACTTGCAAGGTGAATTTTGCTCCTGCTTGACTCCAGGTGTATTGCAAGTTTTCCCATAAAACACAGAAAATTTTACCATCTCATTTTTCAGTGGCACTAAATAAACCAAAGAACTTTGTCTGCCTTTCTGTCTCCACTGAATCTGCACACAGTTTAAACCTGACTTTTGACTCTTAAAAAAAACTCTGTTAGATGGAAAGGGTCCCACCTGCACACTTAGGTTAAATTTGAATTGAAACACTGGAGTGGAAATACTGTATCTCAATTTCTGATTAAGTGTTTTTCTGTTTACAAATAACATTCTTTAATAACACAGTCCTTTCTTTTGGATTAGTATATCGTTCCACAAAATAATCCAGATTGTTGGGAATCATCTTTCTCACATGGAAATAAGTGCACCGTAGTCAGAGTGGAGAATTTTCTGAACTTGTGTTGCTGTTTCAGAGGACACAAGTTTTGATTATTCACTCCTGCAAGTAAGTAGTCTGCTGTACAATCTGTTACCAGTTTTGTTTCCTGTGGTAAATAATGAATAATGTACTTCCGTATTTCCAAATAAATAATAATTAGTGCCAAAATGCATGAAACTTTTGGGATTAACAAATAGTTCCAGGATTTCAGTATTTGACAAGTTGAGATCCTTATCCAGTGCCCAGAGCTACTCAGTACCATAGCTTCAAACAGAAGACAGTGCTTCTGCCATGTTGACCTGCAGCTCGTTCGCTGCTTCCCTGTCCCTGTAATAGGCAGGTAGCTGATAGATGGGAACCAAGAAGATTAGGACTCAACTCACTTTAATACATGAAATTCATTACCTCCCAGAACTGTGCATGGGATTTAACTTGCTTTTTGAAAGACACGATTGATGTCTAATCTACAGCTTGCAACCATGCTCACTGTGAGTGCTCTAACAGGCTGACTCTGTGTGTGTGTCTTGAAATGTCAGTGAGCCCAGTTGATCAGATCAGCGTGTTCACAGAGAGCAAGCAGCAACTTTAAGAGTCTCAAGATCCCTTATCATCCTTCATGGGGATTACTTTAAAGGCACTAAGGATTGCTGTTAAATAAAGGGGTAATAACACCTGTGAACAGGCAGAAAACATGCTTACCACTTCAGATGAGAATGTAATGGTTAATGAGCGAGGCAATGACATCCACTCAAGACTTTCTATCTTTCAATGATGTGTCACAATACTAAGGGCATTGCAGATGTCTGCTGATAAGGGAAGCGTAAGTCAAACTGACTTTGTATTAGAGGGAGACAACAGAGAAAGTAGTGGGGCTGTCATATTCTGATGAGATAAACCATCAGAGTTTCCTCTTCTCAGACACCAATTCCACCAGTGCATGTGAGGTATAGCTCCTTCTCACAACACCCTGCAGTCAGAAGGGGAAGAAAGGGGGTTTGTGCTTTGAAATTTTCTGGATTTTTGGTTTTGCACAATGTCAGGAGAAATGAGTAACTGGATGTAAAATTTTAGATTTCTGTGTTAAAAATTTGTGTGTGTAATTTAGCCACAAATTTTGCTGGTCATTGAAATGCCATCACAAAAATTTAGCAAAGCAATCTTCTCCATTTGGAGGTCAGGATTCAATTCTATATATGTCTCTGAATTCTCTGACTAGAGTACTGCTATGATTATACGTATTATTATATACATGATTTTATATATATATTATAAGACAGTTAATCAAAAATAAAACAATAACAGTTGAAATGGTGAACTTCTGTATGATGCCGGTAATGGAATTGCATGCCAGGAAATACAAAATAAAAAGTAGATTGGTCTCTCTGCTATGTAAATCAAAAAACTGTGTGTCCTGCCTACCTGCACAGCCAAGCAAGGTCTGTAAAACAGAGACAACACAAGTTCCCATACAAGAACCAGTAGGTTTGATGCAAAGCCAGTAAGTGGGAAGTTCAGAGTACAGTCCTTCATGAAACATGTTGTTTAATAGAAGCAGCTCTTGCCATAGGACATAATGGATGCTGAAAGTTCAAGGGATGCTGGGCAGAAGTCCCCAGAAGGCGTATTCCCTTGAGAGTTACTAGATACACAGAAACTATCTCTGACTAGGAAGGATTCTGAGCTGCAGGGGTTGCAAGTTAGGAGGAATTACTAGGGGAAACATTAACCAGTTTTCTTATATTCATTTGTTCTCCTCTAGGCCTAATGGGATCGGTGGACCTTCAGTCTGGCTTAGAAGAGCCACTTTTACTCAATTTCTCTTGTAGTGCTCATTAGCCACACTAATAATCACTTTAAACCTCCTATTCCTCTGGAAGGTAGAGCACACAGAGGTTAAAGAGAGCCATGAAGTTTCTGGACTATCTTTAGTTCAGATACCAGACGTTCCTGTTTTGAGATCAGTACCCTGTTACTCCAAATCATTCACTCAGTTTTCCACTGTGTACATAATACAAGTAAGAAAATTCAGGATATAGGATCAGGATTCAGGAAAATATAATTGTGCTAGCTTTATGGGTAGTTTATTGTGTTTTGAGTCTTGAATTTAGAATAGATGGTTCACTTCACCAGTAAAATTCAACAAATATTAAACAATGCGAGGCAACGATGTGACAGGATCACACTCTTATCTCAGTCACAGTCAAAGCAGCCTGTAAGAGCAATTTTCCAGTGAAGGATAAGGGCAGGAACATGGGAATATCTTTTCTGCCTTGTAAAAGGGGCAGAGGAGCTTTTGAAGACTCATTTTGTGAGGTACCCTGCTCTTCATTCCCATCTAAAAGAAAGTGTTACAGGATTTGTCACCTGCCAGCCATGGCAATTCTGTAATGACAGCTGTCCCAGAAAGCTAATCCAATGTGTCAGAAACCTTGGGAAAAAGTAGTCTTGAGGACAAAATGGACTAGTTCTGCTCTCCTTCTGTTTTTCTCTGTCTTGTACTTGGATATATAATCCCATCATGGAGGCACACATCTAGAAACAATGTGTTTAGCAGAGTCATCTCAATCTGTCTGTTGTCTTCTCATATACAATGCAGCTCACATTACTGTTCTTTTTAAATGCCCCACTTATTCAGTGCTGAATTATAGGTGGACAATTTATCCTGGCTAAACTAAATAGGATAGTTGTACACACTGCAGTCTTTCTGTCACAGGTCATCATTATATTAATGACCATCTGTAAGCAAAGTACATGGACAGAGTATGATTAGTGCAAGCAATTTAGCCACTATGCTTTTTGTAGACATGAATGCAGTTTAAATTAAACTGCAGTTGGCTACAGCTGAAGAAGCTTTTACTTAGCCTGTAATGAGCAGATTCTAGTTTTCTCACACAATCCGTTCCTTCAATAACTATTCACAAGACGACTGTGAAGTTGCAAAGACTCTATGCCTACATCATCTATTTCTGTGCCGTTGGTTGGGAAAGCTCAACACTTTCCTGATCAGACTCTTTTCTCCCTTTTCTGAGAGTGAAATATGATTTTTTGCTTTTGTGTGAAACAGAGTTCTGCCAATTGTACATAGGTTATGTTGATTTGAATGAAAACATTTCACCATTTAATTTCTTTTCTCTTCTGAAGCCAAGGTTTTTAAGCTGAAAAACTGATTATTAGAATACAGTACTCCCCCAGTAGTGTGAATTAGTTGTCCACTGTGCAGCTTTGCAGCCAAAGGAGGACATAAGACTGCTTTAGAGTCAGTCTCTAGGGATCCAGTACTCCAATTCATTCTGCTGTTTGTGTCTCAGAAATCCTCCAGAGTACAATCCAATGACCATTGAAGCCAACTGGCGTTGAACTGTGTCATAAATTCAAGTCTCATGATCAACAGTGTTTAAAAATCCCTCAACAGGGGAGAACTGTGGATGTTTCTGCTGCAGTGGCAAAAAGGTCTAACAAGAGCCATGGCTGTATGCCCAGGAGGAGAGAGGTAGTAGCCAGGAGGTGATTTTACCTCTGCCTTTGGCATTGTTCAGGCTAAAACTCCAAGACAAAATAAAGTTCTGGCATCCATGATTTAGAGATAACACTGCAAAATCAGAGAAGGCACAGGTAGAACCAGAGCAATTACTTAAGGATGGAAACAACAATGATGGACTCCTATGGCAAATACAATGTCTTCATTGCACCACGACAAAACTGGATGCCTTCACTGAGCATTAGATTTACCAGAGGTATGTGAGAGGTATCTGGGATCTGTATAGGGTGTAACACCAGTTTTGTCCTCATGGATTTAAGCTCTATGAATCTGAGGTGTGACAGCCATACTACAGGGTTCAGGAACAATAAATCTATTTTCCCGGCTTTCTGAGCAAACAATATCCTGATTGGATCCAAGTGTGCTGGCTTGCACAGAAGCATACATTTTATTGGAGTTTTCAGCATGATCTAATTTAAGGATTGTAGACCAACCTTGATTTTTTTGTTTTTTTTTGACTTCTATTAGTTTTAATCTTATACTACTTTTTCCAACGTTTTTTCTTCTCTGTTCCAGTCTGTTTATTTTTTTTTTTATGTTGATATGGAGATATTATGCCAGTTTATGCTTGCCTCATTTTTTGTCTCAGCATCCAATCCCTGCCATTCCTGAAGACATTATTTGGCTTGGTGAATTTTTATTTCTACTTTCTATGTTTTGTCATATTGTTGGTATATGCAGTGTAGAGTTTCCAAAGCCTCCAAGACACTGAGGATTCCCATGTTTCTTAACCCCCAGGCATGCTTTGAAAAACTTACTCTGTTACTCTGAAGACTTTTTCTTTAACATACCTATGTAAAGCACACAAAATAGTAAGCACAATAGGCAAAATATTGCCTGTGTAATTTCGATACAAAAAGTTTGTAATTTATGTTCAAAATATAACTATGTATTGATGCTATAGTATTAGGTAAGAAAGAATTAAACATAGCCAGAATATTTCCATAAAGAAGGCAGGGGGAAAGTATGAATCTTCTCATTATGAAATTCCTTTATCCTCTGACCAGCTGGCTGGAATTTTTGGAAAGAGCATGCAGATTATCTCTGGTGTTTGACAAGCACTGCCACATATTAGAAACATTTAGCATAAAGTGGACCCAGAGGGAGAACTGTTAGAAAGCTTCCAAAATAAATGTCCACTGGATTTCTGGCCAACTGCTCAGTTTGACCATGACCAAATCCCTTCTTATTTGCTGCTGCCTAATGTGCGTGCCACAAGTCTGTTTGCTTGGCATTATTGCTCTGGAATACTTATTCTCCAAGCAATACTAATGTTTGCCTTCACATGTGGAAATGTATTAATAAGTGCTAGGTACTTACCTTGTCCTGTTTGCTCTTCTTGTATCTGAAAGTCTGAGTTGTCTAATTTCGTGGCAGCAATGAGTGCTGTTCTTAAGTAATCAGCTACATACTCTAAATAATTAACAGGAAATAGCTCATGATAGGTTTGTAGAGGAAATATAAACCGGTACTTGTGCATATGGCAATGTGTAACAACAGTACATTAGCAGAAATCAGGACTTGCGCTGACTGGCTGTCATCTGGCTTTTAAGTAACATATTATTCCATTCTCCCTAATCTGAGAATAGCTACTTTTGCACTAGACTGCTCACAATATCTTACACTGGAATAGCAAGGGAGGCAAGGATGCAATCTTTGATATTTCCTCTTTGTAAGTACAACTGCCTTGAGACCTTTTCTATTCTGTTTTGATTTATATGGCTTTGCAAAATAAACTCTACATCTTTCAATCTCCTCTCATAAAATGTTCTCTTCCCCTTTACTTGATCCATTCAGTCCATCCACTCCTTAAATTCAGCCTTCAGACTGAGTTCTCATTTCTGCCTTGCACAATGGTGAACATGCTTCCTCCTTCATGTTGGGAATGTCCTAATGGATACTGTCTATTATTTCGCTGCTCTTCTTCCTCTCTTCAGAACACATTAATGACTTATGAAAGAACATTTTTTTCTTCTGAAACCCCCACACTTTTTCTTTTTTTCGTGTCCAGCTCACGAGCTCTCTAATCAGGCCTCTCATCGGTCTCATATGCATGACATGCACTTTGGCTATGAAACAACATTCCATTTCTAGCATTTTTCATACTATTACAAGTCTTTCTTTGTTTTCCAATGTCTTAGTGATGCCTCTCAACCCCGTGTCATCTGCAAAGACTCCCAGAGTCAGACCACATACTGAAAAGTCGTCTCAAGACCTATCCTTGTGGAGCTTCACTAATAACTTCCTCTAATCCCTTGCCATCTCCCCTTCAGTCAGTTCGTCAGTAATTAAATGTTTTGCTTTCATCTCCAGCTTGCTCAGTTTAACTAGTAATTTCCCAAGCCCTAAGTTGAGGGGACATTTCTTCCTAAAGAAAAAACAACTGTTTTACTCAGAGAGAAGTCTGAGTTTGATACAACCTACTATCAATAAGATTAATTCTGTGTTTCATTTTTCTTTCCTTCAGATTTTGTTCTAAAGCATCTGATGTACTTGATAAAATATATTTGACCTCTAGTTGCTAGATTTCCCCTTTCCTTTCTCTCTCTCTTTTTACATAGAAGGGCTAACAATGATAAACATACGTTAATCATAAGTTTTGATCTTTGTTCTTGAAATTTTGTGTTCTGGTTTTCTGAGTTCTAGTATGGGAGAGCACTCAGCTTACCCAGCTTCTACCTTCAGACATTGTCATTTCCATTAGTTCTGTCACATCTCTTTAGAAAGTCTATAACTTCACTTAATAAAATGATAGAACTGGAAGGAAAGGTTCATCATTTAATGGCCCTAGCATAATCATCTATACCTTCATAATTCTTAACTCTTAATTGTACAGCCTTTCCTATAAACATTTTTTTTTGAATATTCAATAACATAGTCAGGAAATTTTATTCCAGAGTTTTTCTATCTTTGCCATTAAATTTTCCTTGTGTCTAGCGTGAATTTTCCTTGTCTATAATTTAAACTCATTAGTTTCTGTTCCAACCTTCATGGACATGGAAAACACATCATATTTTATCTTATCTGTAACATCCTTTTTTCTGCTTAGGGGCTGTTACGCACCACTTTGGAACCTTTTCAGTAGCATAAATAGTCCAAATTCTCTGGCGCACACATAACTGGTTGTATTAGTTTGGATCCTGACCACTTTTATTGTCACCTTATGGACAGCATCTTTTTCAGGGCACTGTGTTCCAATAGAGCAAGAATCTCTCAGAATGATTCTTAGTTCTGAGTCAAATATATGAATTACTTGTTCTTTCTCACAGCACTCCTGCTTGGACTAGAGATGACATCGCTGACTCATGTCCACCTTTTCATCTGCTATAACCCCTGCTTTGCCTATAAAATTGCTGCCTAGACTATTGCCGCCCAGCTCAGATAAATGCATCTAATTATTCCTGCCAAAATATTATTTACTTTGTTTTTTCTCCCTAGCAAACTTAATTCCATTAATCTTCCTGCTAATTTTCAGAATGCTCCTTCACTAGACAAGCTCATTTTGAATTTTCAATGGGCTTGTAGTCCCTCCTTGCTCCATATCCTCTACAAATTTAATAAACATACTTCCTATTCCATCATCCCTGTTAATGAAAATATTGAATAAATGTGGACTTAGGACAGACTCCTGCAGAATGTCACTCAATACACACTTCCATTTGGATAATGAAGCATTGATAAATACTTGGTAAGTATAGATTTCCAATCACTTTTTCACGCCTCTCATACCAGTTTCATCAAGACAGTGTTGGCCTAGCTTGCTAATGAGAATGTCGTGCGAGATAGTGTCAAAAGCCTCATTAAGGTCAAATATACATATTGCTTCTTCCTCATCCACACAACCTTTGCTGTGGTCAAAGAAGAAAGTTAGATGGATTTGACACAACTTGTTCATGACAAATCTATCGTATCTGCTACTTATCCACTTTTATCTTCCAGGGGACAGTTTATTCCAGATATTTTATAGAAATCAAAATGAAGATTGGTGGCCTAAGTCCTTCCTAGGATTTCTGGGTTTTATATTCTTTAATAACCTGAAATCCCCTGGCTCCTACTGTTTTGTGCATTCAGTGCACTTTTTATTGCATGATTTCTGTTTTATATTATCACTTGATTGAAAAAATAAGGCAGAGTATTTATTTGGTCTAAAGCTCTTTGTTGTATTTCCTCTCTGACATGGAAAATATTTTGATACTTTTAATGAGTTCTGTATTTCCCTTCTGTACTGTGAGGTTTTACTATCCCTGGCATTTTAGAGGAAACAAAGGGTGACAGGAGTTGTCCAACAGGGACCGAGTTCTCCAACATAGTGGTTGTCTTCTGCTTGTGCAAGCACCCACTGTGCATGGGAATGATCTACTTATCTGTGGAGCAGAACATGCACCGTGCACTCTGTACACATGTCTGTACTGCTTCCTTGCTCCTAAAAGCCACAGCAAAACAACTGCAGGAAACTTTGCAAGGCCAAACCAAGGGCAGGCTGCAGGTGTGGGAGCAGCAATGAGCTTTGCCTGGCTCTTAATGGGACAGGTGGTCAGAAACACACCTGCTGGTCCCCAAGTTGTTTCTGCTACCCTGTGGGTTGCTTCAAATTTTGCTGGGTATCAGCCCTTCTATTGAAATTCTGGCAATACTGAAATCCATGGAAAAATATCAAATTTTGGCCTGAAAGCCAGGATTTCAACTTCAGCAATGGTTTGCTCCTCCAGTAGGTTTACTAACGTACCCTAGAAGTGAAGAATCAATGTTCCTTTCTTTCACTGTTTTCCTGCTTTCAGGTATTGTGGTTTGGGGTTTTTTTCCCCATTGAAGTTATTGCAGCTTTCTTAACTGTAAGAGCTTACAAAGCTTCTGTTCATCAGCACAGAGGGCCTGCTAGCAGGACCACTTTCTAAGGTCTCCTCTCTATTACTAAGCCAACCCATGCATATTTGTTGTTTTTTAGAGTGTTTAGACTTCCTGAAAAGTGGTTCATTGCACCGTTTAAACACTTTTACTCATTTTTAAAGGTCAGACAAAATCAATCAAAACAAATCAATTTACATTTTAAAAACTGTTAACGTGACATCGTTATGGTAACGGAGATAGAGAGGCCTTTAGTTTCAGGGATAAATTAAAATAGATATAACAAATAAATAACTGCTGTAATTGTGAAGACTAAGAACAGAAATGATGCATCAAAGAGAAGGGAAAGAGATTTAGGGCTGGGTCTGTAGCTGATTTAATTCTAGCAGGTGATGTTGATTTTAATCCAAATGAGAACTGGTCCAGAACCATTAATTGAACAGTGTAATTACTTTCTCTGGGATTAATTTTTGGTTTCTTTTTCCCTTTTATGAAATTCCTCTAACCACTCCCAAGCAGTGTTACCTACCGTGTATATAGATCTCTCAGTGGAAGCCTAGCTCTGTATTGAATATTCAGTGTGAAATATGACTGAATATATTCACAAACTTTCTTGCCTCCAACCACTTCTCCCTCTCCCGTTGACATGTTTGCTTAGTTTCAGATCATCACGTGCTTGGTTTCAGATCATCACGTTACCTGGCAATCTTGCTTGTTATTGCCTGTTTAAAATTCGGGCATTAAAAAACATTATGGTAGTTCTCTGGTGCAGCTCTTCCCTGAGTTGAGAGAGAAGAGCATGTTGAAGGCTGAACATAGGGAAGAGAAATGGTCTGTCAGCTGAACTTTCCTGCTCTTTGCAAATTCTAAGGAAACTTGGGTGAGGCAGCTCAACAATTCAGTGACATCTCAAAAATGTAAGGTCTTGCTGCAGTTTTTTCCTGCTTCTTTCCCTGTCGACTTAAGAGGCGGAACAAGCCTCTTATTGCCAAGGTGGTGACGAATTTCGAGACTGTGGCCAGAATTTCAGGGTCAAGTGGCAAGCTAAGCATTGACCTTTCAACATGTGTCAGTGCCTTTACGATTTCTTGCTTTTTTTTAATAGCCAGCTAATCACACTCAGCCCTATTTATATATATCAGAGGATGTGAATGTATTTGGGGTTTTTTTTACACTCTTTCCAAGGTTAAGATATTCCTCCATTTTATTTCCTCAAAGCAAAATAACTGCTTTGTACAGAATTTTGAGAGAAAAAAAAAACCCCACATTTTTCCTATTGTATTTCCAAATTCCAGCTGGATGATTTTCTCCTGAAACATCCAATGGGAATGTAGTTGCACCAGTTTGAAGCAGCATTCAGCTCAGCAGCTGAGGACAGCAGCCCACCAATATAAAGACAAGGCTGAACAAAACACTTGGAATAAGATGTTCCAGATCCTCCTGTGCATTTTTAGAAGTCAAAACAACTTCAGCACTTTAAGGAGCTGTTAGAATATTTCGGAAAACCTATTTGTGTATTAACTGTCTTTTACATTTACAAGATCTGCTTAGGACTAGGACCAGAAATGCTGATGAGAAGCTGCTCTAAATTTTGGTTGTGATTAGCAGAGCATTTGCCAGCAATCTCATTAACAGACGCTGCTTTTGTCAGTTTTACAGCCCAACTGCAGTAGCTGTAGAGCCTTGGATATGCATCACTGTCTGAACTTGCAGATGCTTTTCCCAACCAAGTCCCTATCTTTTAATATTTGCCAACTAATCAAGGCCACTTTAAATCTTCAACTGATAATATTCAATAGCAGTCTAAATGAAATTTAACAGCTTAGTGGTTTCACTGGTAGAAAATATTCTATTTCTTAAAATGAGCATTTCTGTGTTAAAAATCCTTATAAGCATAATGAATGAAAAAAGATGCATCTGGGAACTAAAATAATAGCATTATATACATCTGATTTGGTGACAGTTTGGAAAGCTTCATGAGCAGCAGGGCTGCATGGCAAAGCCAGGACAACTTCTGCAGTCTTTTCTCAGAAAAATAACTTCTGCTGTATCTCAGGAGGAAGGAAGTTCTGGTGGATACGACACTGGATGGGGTGTCAGGAGACCAGGCTCTTCCTGCATGACCTTTTGGCTGCTCATTTAATCTCCCCATATGCAATTAATAGGCCCGTCACTGGGTATTGCAGTCCTCCTATCTCTTGCTCTCTCATCACATCCGTCATGGTTTTTTTAACTCTTTGGGTGATAAACTTTCTCACTGGTAATGCCCTTTTTGTAACCTCTTTTTACAACCCTTCAAGCCCTGATCCAGGCCACTTTAAAAAATAGATAAGACTGTTTGATCTGAGCACTGAAGAAGTTCTGCCCCACAGTTATGCATCTGGACAATGTGTACAGTGATGGGCTGGCAATGCAGCAATTTTGTGGCCACAGCAGAACAAGTCCTGGGTGGGAGAAAAAGTCTGGGGTCAAAGTGAGACTGTGGGTAAGTGTGGGGAACACAGCCCTGCTTTCCATTCTTCTCTTTGGCTCTAGCTTTTACCTCTTTAGATATAAAGCACACAGTCCCCTTGGGACCCCTTGCCCCCCTGGGCAGCTATCTATATTGCCTATACCATGAACTGGCTCTGGCTGATACAGCTCCTAAACATTTGTTGCTTTCAGAAGCCTGCATCTCCCTTTGCTAATGGAAAGCAAACCAACCCCTGCTATTACTACAATGGGTGGGGTTTTCCCCTCTCCCTTCCATCTCCAACTGCCCTAAAATAGCCACCTCAGTTTGGGTCATCAGTTCTTCAAGGGGAAATTATGCTAGTGAATGGAAAACTTTGTTTAATGCCAAGTTTTAACAATTATTGTGTCAGGTTCCAAATCTCTGGAAAATAGGGTTTCCTAATGGAAACTGACACTCCTTTCACCCAAATAACACTGTCACTGTAGCTAATATCATGTGTCTCGTGATACTGTCAGCCTAAATTGATTATCCAGGATGTTCCCCCCATATCCTGCTGTAAGTTGTCGCTGCTCATATTTATAACTGGTTTCTATCTACATATGTAGCAGACTGCATTTGCAAAGCCTTGGACTCACTCTCTTCATAAATGCTTATTGAAGAAAGAGAAAAATATGGTATTTAACATTTCTTCCCCTCTCCTATCACTTGAGCCATGAAAAAAATTTACTTGTATCATAAAATAATTTGTATATTTTAAAATTAATTGTAGGTTTCTGAACTTAACCTCAGCTCCACACTATGATATTATACAGGTATATATTTATGACCTGGATAGATTTAATCAAAAATATTAAAAAACCCAGCTGTATTCATGTGTCAATTGCTACTTAACACCCAGGCTTACATTTCTTGTAAAGATTGTTTTCTTGAACGTTAGAGAGATGAAAGATTGAAATCCTTAGTTCTAGGAACTGAATTTTTTATGGTTCCTGGAGATGTCTCCCTGAGGACTCAGAAGGTGATGGTGTACTTTGGTAAGGAAATAAAATGCTGTCTACTTAATAAGCATGCTGCCCTTTCATATTTTAAAATATCTAAACAGTATTTGCATTTCCACACTCTGGTAAAAGTTCTGACAAATATCTCAAGCCAGCAGGTAAATAAGAGAAGTGAGTGTTCCCTTACTTTATGAGAAAGGTGGTTTTTTGATGTTTAAAGTACCATATTCAATTTAAGGAGATCATTATGGCAATGCTGGACAGACTTAATGACTGTTTTACTTTGATCCTTGAGATTTGATGTCAGGAATATCAGATCTCGAGAAAAGCAGCTGGATTTGGATCTGTATTCATCACATGTTTGTAAAAGGAATGGAGGATGAATAGCTGTGCCTTTGAAGGAGGGGAGCTGAAGAAGAAAAAGATGCATATTTTAACTAACATCCCTCTGGTAAAACACAAGCACACTCTAATGGAACAGATATGGCCATTCCAGCTGCCATGTTCCACCTCTGCTGGGCCCAGCAGATGGATCTGCATTGAAGTGGATCAGGCTTCAGAAACAAAATTTACCTCTGCTGCAATGTACAAATTCCTGCATCTCACTGGCTCCCTTTCCCATGCATTCTGTTTTGTTCTTTGAAGGGGTTTAAGTACACAAGTATTTCCCCTGCTTCAACAAGTCATTCATGCAGCTGCAGTGCACTGGGATCCTCTAATATTTTCACGAAGAAGCTGAATGGTTCAACTCAAGAGATCTTTTCCTGTTCTTTCTTTAGGGTGTGAAGCTGAATGAATAGGAGTGGGGTGGACTATGAAAGGGAGGCTGAGTGTACCTGTCATAAGTTTCTACGTTGATTTATACTCAAGTCTAAAATTTTCAGTCAGTTCAGATGTGGAGCATTGTCTCACTAGTAACTCAATAATTAAGGTTGCTTAGATGGTTTTACTACCCTTTGTGCCTTGTCAAACCACATTACTTAATTTTTTTCTACATGTATGGAAAATATTTTTTTAAATTTAAGAGCTGGAAAGCAAGGAGCTTTCATTAAAAATTAAAATAATTTATTATATTTCACAATAAAATTGTAGTGCCCAAGAAATTGAAGCTTTCAGAAAATTACTATTGTAGTAGCTTTTCATGTTGATTGCTGAAATAGTCTAGCTTCACAAAAATCTACTCACAAAAGAAAGCCAGCCCTTAAATTACTGTTAGCAATGCACAAAGAAATTAATTCCAACCTGTTTTAATAAGAAGGTCTCAAAAGCAAGCAGTTACTGAAGTTGATAATAGCAGTTAATTACTTTGAATGGAAAAAAACCCACATTCCTACTGTGAAGAGGATCACCTTTGGACCATGGGTAAACAACAGTCGTGGGGAAATGATGTTTTTTCTGGAGGTTGCTTTTGACATCTGTGGGTAGTTTTACTACCAAATTTGTATGTCATCCACATATGGGGGCTTTAGGGAGCTTTTTCAATGCTTCTATTTTCATGTCCTCACTGAGGACTGGGGAGGAGTTTTCTGATCACTCTGAAAACTGCTCAAGAGGTGGGAAAGGGCTGAGCAGCGCATAAAGAAAGGTGAGGTGAGGTTTTGTAAAAGACTGTGAAAAATGAGAAGAAGGGGAAAAAAGAAGAGCAAACAGGAAAAAGACATAGTTGTTGAAAGTGAAATAAAATTTAAATTGTGAAAAACATTAAAACAGAATTACTCTGCTGTCTATGAAATGGGACAGACACACAGTAAGAAGGAGCAACAGCTGACTTTCCCCTCACACTGAGAAAGCCTATGTAATGTTTTCAGCACTAAATATCTGATTTCTGTGTTCCCTACAGTGCCCTCCTACATTATAAACTCGGTGTAGTTATTGATTTAACTGTGCAGCTGAACAGTTTGGTAGATAAAACATTCAGGCCTCTTGAACTTTCTCAGGTCCTTATCTTCAGGAGTACTCCATCAGAAATTTTATCAGTCCTTGGGGAAAGAAGCAGATATACAAACAAATGTATACTGATTTATTTGTGAAGGATGATTTGGTTGTGATCATAGTAAAGCCTCGAAATGGTAGAGTTAGTGCTCGTAGCTGGAGGTATGTTTCTGTAATAAAATATGCCATACTATTTGTACTCCATCCAGCTGGCCCATTGGAGCACAGTATTTAATGTAATTATTGCATAAATTTTAAAATATAAAACATGTAAATGAACCTAAGTGGTAGTAATAGATGATTTTAATTACCCAGATACAGACAAGATTGCATTAAGTAGAGGAAATATATTTCTAAATCTGGAATGAGAGTGCTTTCTAATTCAATCTGGACATCAGCTGACAGGCAAAGAAACAAGGATGTGTTTGAATGTAACTTGGAAAGCAGGTTGATGAAATAAAGTTAGAGAACAATTTGGGCTCCAGTATATTAGCTGGGGTCACAAATACACTACAGAGGGAATTAAAATGACAATCAAATCTACAGAGAGGAGCAAAATGGAGGACCCCAACAATCAGCTTCAACAGTAAATGGATACCATGTAAGGCAAATCAAATAAAACATAAAAGAGAAAGACTAGAAACCAAGAGGGCTAAAATGAACACTGAATGCTCCGTGATATCTAAACTTGATAAATGGCTTGTCTGACACCTGGTTGTATTCTTCTTTGTCAGAGACTAGGCAAATTACCCCTTCTTTAAACATAAGGTGAAACTCTTGTGTGCTGCCTGGCACTCATCTGACCACTGAAGGCAAGTCCATAAATTTTTGTGAAATCCCTCCACACCTTTTGTGTTTGCAGTTAGACTCCTACTTGGAGGAGCTCTTTAGATTCCCTCTCAGGGCTCAGAGCTTGGTTAAAATGTAATTTGAATGATTTGGATGAGGGGATTGAATGTGCCCTCAGTAAATTTGCAGATGACATGAAATTGAGTGGGAGTGTCGATCTGCCTGAGGGTAGGAAGGCTCTGCAGTGGGATTTGGACAGGCTGGAGCGATGGGCTGAGGCCAATTGCATGAGGTTTAACAAGGGTAAGTGCCGGGTCATGCACCTGGGCCACAACAACCCCATGTAGTGCACGAAAGTTTGTAGTGAGGCTGGTGTTGCTCTCTTCTCCCGAATTGCTAATGACGGGACGAGAGGACATGGCCTCAAGTTACATCAGGGGAAGTTTAGGTTGGATATTAGGAAGAAGTTCTTCACTGAGAGGGTGGTTGGGCACTGGAATGGGCTGCTCAGGGAGGTGGTGGAGTCACCGTCCCTGGGGGTGTTCAAAAAACGGGTTGATGAGGCACTTGAGGCCATGGTCTAATGGTTAGGAATATGATGGGATAAAGGTTGGACTTGATGACCCTGGAGGTCCCTTCTAACCCTTTTTCCTCATTTGTGTTCTCTGCACATTTCAGCAGTGCAGGTGCTGCAGAGAAGTGACAATATACAACTCATGAACTATTTGTGAATACAGGATCCAGACCTGGAAGGGAACTTTGGCGATGTCAAGTCCAAACTTCTGTAGTCAAATACAAGTGTGTGATAGATGCTTATATACTGAAAGGCTTTACAGAATATCTGTATCTTATTCTGGCCTGTCCCCTAAGCCACTAAGATCTCTTCAGCACACTGGGACAAGTGAAAAATACATGGAAAGGGTCCAAAAGCTACACAAACTGTAGTGTATCATAGAAAGACAGGGAAAGAGATCCCAGAGGTTGTGAATGTCCATGAACAAGTAGTATTCCCAGATGACCCCTAGAAGTCCCATTCCCTGAAAATAAGCCTCATACCATGATTCATATGACTGCAGATCTGTAAAGATCACCACCTCCAATTTCAAATTTTCTTGATATTTAAGCTATTTTATGTGCCTGTTTGGTGTGATACTCAAGCTGTGATTTGCTTGCTGTTTCTACTGATCTTGTCAGATGCTCCAAAGTCACATGTAGGCTTAGCTGCAAATAAACTCGCTACTAGCTGAGGAAGCATGGAGGGGATTCATAAGAGGAAGGTTAGCTGGAACAGAAAACCTTACAATCAGGGGGATTACTGTAACTTTATGCTCAAAACAGCTTCCTGATATGACCATGAATTTATACCCTGAGTGACAACACCATCCATGTGAACAGTGCTGGCCAGGCACTTGGAATGGTGTATCACTGCGCTTTGCTGCATGGTCCTTCCCCATCACAAGCTTGGGGAGCCAGTCCCATACGAAAGACTCTCTCTCCCATTCCCTCCTCCTTGATCACCTTTAGGCAAAACCTTGCCTTGATGGTGACTGTTACCTGCATGCAGCCATAATATGTAATAATATGATATTCTGCATACTGAACATTTACACCATTAATAGTCTGGAAAAAGACTGGCCTAGCTGGTTTCCTCACTTGCTATCTGATGGGGAGGTCAAGAGGGATCTTTGGTTCCACGCTTGTTTCTTCAGAAGCTTTTGATCAACCTCCAAAGGGTACTGGAATTCTGAGATTGATTTGGAGCAGAGGTGACACATTTAGCTGACTCTGGATTATTACAGTGGTTGAAACCCATGCTGCAGGGATTGTTTCTATTATTTTATTCATTATTCAGATACAAATGCAATTTTATCTGAAATTCAGTCTCTAATCAAGGTTTAGCTTGGAGAAGAGACAGGAAGCGAGGGAAGCACAAAAGGTTAGACCAACCCTAAGGCCTAAGGTCTGCTCAGAAGATGGAGACCTGAAGCAGGTTTACCAGGATTGCTGACATGAACACATGAAACAAAAATGCCAAGAGAATTAAAGATAAACACCCTTATTCTTCTCTCCCGAGAAAGCTGATGTAAACAACAAGGTAATGAAGCTATATAGCTATTAAAGAGGGTGACTGGAAAGTTAGTGACAGTTGGGTTGATAATGTTGCTGACAGCCTGAATTATTTCTTTCCTTCAGTATTCACAAAAGGAGTTGAAGGTCACATTTCTGTGACTAGGATACATTTTCCTG
The DNA here is from genome assembly GCA_013398125.1 of Aegotheles bennettii. Classification (NCBI taxonomy): domain Eukaryota; kingdom Metazoa; phylum Chordata; class Aves; order Caprimulgiformes; family Aegothelidae; genus Aegotheles; species Aegotheles bennettii. Next base: position 22,187 of record VZRW01007715.1, on the reverse strand, counting down.
GGGGTAAAGTGAAATGTTAAATGGCTTTATGATTATACCAGAGCAGATAGGCAATTAGAAGTATTAAAAGTTGACAGGGAGCAGATCCTTATGAATTATGTCTCAGAATTCAACAAGAAGTGGCAATGGAAATAACAAAAGCCTTTTGCTTCTGAGTTTTGATAGGTCACCACAGACAAGAGCAGAAGGTAGGAAGAACAACAAAAGGCAGACAGCAGAGTTAAACTCAACAATACTGAGTAAGAATTATCTGGGAGAAAGAACAAAGCATGTCTGCATTTGGCTTGAACAGAAGGTGTAAGAAATGCTGTTCAGGGATGAAGGCAGCAAAACATCTGGTGATCCTGGGCCTGTAATAAAAATACCTAGAAATAGATGTCAAAAAAGAGAGGAAAATGTAGTAGCTGGGGAAACAGTGAAGAGGGATAGAACCAAGGAAAGGCTGAAGTTTTCCTGTCCTATACACAGCTCTGTCCCAGAATAACCTGCCACCGAATGAATGTCACAGCAGAAGAATGGTATTCCCAAAGTACAGCCTCCAATTTAGAAATGGTCCTTACAGAAGGAATAAAGTTAACCCTTGTCCTCTTCTTGCCATTGCTCTTCACAGTTTCTGTGCTGTGTTCAATCTCCCACTCTTGAAACAGCTTAATCTAAAAGTGGAATGAATCACAGTTGACTTCAGTTGGCCATATTGTTTGATACTTGCTTGGCTTCCATGTCTGAAAGTACTTACCATCCCAAGAAGCCTGGGGAGGCACTGGGGTAGAGGAAAGAGCATTTTGTTTCCCTGGGAGAGTAGGGAGAGGTTTTGTCAGCATTTTCTGATAATCTGTCTGATTGAGATTTATTTGGAAGAATGAGGGTTATGGTAAGAGCAGAAGATTGAATTGATGCAATTAAACACGCTGTCATAGATGATCTTATGATGGAGAAAAATAATTTCTTTCCCAGAATTCAGTAAAAATAATACAGGGGATAATGACCCTTTAGGCCTCTTTCTACTCTAGTGTATGATGGATGATATTTTTTCCCTTTGATTTTTGTTCATTTTTTTTAATCTCATTATCACTATGCTATGGAGGCACATAAAGACTCTGCAGAGATACCAGGTTTTGTAAAAGAAACAAGGAAGAAACATCATGTCTCATAGTTATAAGCTCTATCAGGCTGGATGAACAAAGTGAGGAGGGAATGTCTTTCGACCATAAAACATAGATAACGCTGAGGTAGAGAGAAAATAAATGATTTGTCAGTGTCGTGAAGGGAGTTGATAGAGGAGCCTCAGATTGGGTAGAGGTGGGCAGAAGAGCTAATTTCAATGCCTTATTCAGCAATGGGCTCCAGGCTTATCCAGAATCTCCATGAATAACTGACACAAGTACTGTAATAAATAACAATGACAAATAAAGGTATGCAGCAATTTATGGAGATATTTTTCCTATTTGCATTTTTATGTCTTTTTAAAAGAAATCATTTTTTATTAAAAGCAAAAAAAAATTCTGAACAGTATTTTGTTTTGATGAAGAGACAGAAAAAAGGTATTAGCAGGAATTGAGTAGTTAAACTGACTGCTTTCAAGTCAAGAAAACCTTTTATCCTAGTATTACCCAAAGAACTTTGTGACCTTGTATAAGTCATCTGATTTCCTCACGTCTCCACCAAACCTAGGGAAAAATAGGAAAAAAACCCCAGGATCTCTCTTAGAAACAGATTTCACAGCTGATGTATCTTCCCTTCAAAAGTGAACTATGGAAATAAGAAAGATGACTATTGTTTAAATACTGGGAGAAAAATATGGAAACAAGATGCAAAAAGGGAAATGATTGGATTCTGTAACCCACTCTGACGATGATCCGAGAGTAAACAAAGTCTAGGTATCTCACAAGAGTTTGCACAGCCATTATGAGCTTAAGCAACAGACACAGTTGTGTTCATTGCTACAGTTGCATAAGTCTGTTTTATGCTTTGGCCCCTCACTGCAGACACAGTGAGCAGAGATGGACCAGGAATGTCAAAATCATGATGTTACTCAGCCTGGCTGAAAAATCAACCATTTGGCTTATATTTCAGTTTCTGCACTCGATCTGTGCATTTAGGAGGAAATTTTGCCTCATTTCCCTTTCAATCTTGTTCTGGTCTGTCTATTGCAATTTTAATAAACAAGCTTTTCAGGAAAAAACATTTATAGTGCCTACTATAATGAAGTGCTGATCTTCTCAGTAAGACCTAGGCATAGTTTACACCTATCTTTATGTTAGGGAGTAGCATCCATTTGTGTCCTATACAGTTACTCTTCAGCATGTCATTCTGTAAAGACCTTGGAAAACCTGAATGCTAAAGAAACTACTATAGGACCCTGCTCAGGAATTTTGCACATACTACCCAGCTAGACCAGATAAAGCAACTCTAATTTATTTTATAGACAAATAACAGCAGCATTATTTTATGGTTTGATCTAAACTATAGCTGACAAATATTGGAAACAGAATGACTTAAAATTGCTGTAAAACTCTCATGTAATGAATAGGTTCACCTGTGAATTCGAGGAAGATATTTTAACGAAATCTCTCTTTCAAAAGCTTTAGGTATTAAAAGGCAAACTTATTCGAGCTGAGAAGCTGAGCAAAACCCAGGAGAAATTGTTCCAATTTTGTTATCATTTTCACTCACAGAAGGTTTTCTTATCTCAAATGGAGCCTATTTTTTTCATCATTGGTTAAAAGAATATCACCTCTTTACATATTTTTTGCCTTACTTAAGCGGTTACATGATTGGTCTGGCTACAACAACACAAATACTGTCCATTATTCTGTTTATAACTATCATTCAAAATCAGAACATCTGGATTTTTTTCCAGTTTTGTGCCAGGAGCAAGTTCTCTAAGAATATAAATGAATGTATGAGCTTTCTACTGCTGACTGTCGACCATTGACAAAAAAAAATGGTCAGACTACAGTTCTGTCAGGTCCCATCACCATTCTGGTCTCTGTGTGAATAATTGGTTATTCTTCTTCATCCTTATCTGCAGCCATTGACACCCTCAGTTAGAGTATAAGGGCACCCAGAACTTCAGCAGCTTGGTGTGTTGCATATTTCTTAACATAGGAACTGTTGAGTTAACAAACTGTAAGGCATCAGAAAGCAGCAAAACAGTTGCTGAAAACCAAAAGCTCCAGCTGTCAGTGAGCAAGCAAAGTGGAAAGGAAAATAGAATTAACAAGTTATCTCCAAAATTTAGCTTGATCTATATTTACTCACAAAGAAAATCCATCGTGGAAACTTTAGTCAAGATAGTTCAGAGATTGTAGCAAATGATTAGGTAATCCTTGGGTTAGAAAAATCTGAGAAATGGTGGGAAATACTTTTCTTTCCTTCTGAGGAAGGATAGCACATTGCTGAATTATTGTGCTGCTGTCCAGAATGTTTATGTTGCTGCTGCAAATATTAGTGAAAATATACTCAATGTCATTTATGTAAGATGTCAGAAGACCTGTTCACATACCTGCATGCAACTATAGCAATATCTGTCCTCTTCAGCTCCAGCTACTAGACTGATTTTGCAGCTTCAATGGTAGATGCTCTTCAGGCTCACTCTTATGTGACAGCCAATATAAATAGTTTGTTTCATTTTAACTTTTTACTTGTACTATTTTCAATGATCTTGAAAACATACATTGAAACTTGATCATCACCATAACCACATCTTGGCTGAAGTCCTACAGTTCTCAGAATTGAGTCTGTGCAGGAGGACTGATAGTTTTCCATTTAAGACTGAAATAAAATCTTTGAGACTTGAATATAGAGTCAAAAGTTCTCAGTAAATCTGGCCTGAATTTTCAAATTTGAGAAAGAATCCCTAAATACTTATATTCCTTGTAACACTAAATAGCATTCAGGAAAGCAATTGTGAAACATATACAAAAGATTAATAATTGCCCTTTATAAATCATAGAATTGTTTTGATTCAAAAAAAACCTCTAAGATTATAGAGTCCAACCATTAACCTAACTCTACCAAGTCCAATGTTAAGCCATGCCCCTACGCACCACATTTACATGTCTTTTAAAGACTTCCAGTGATGGTGATTCAGCTGCCTCCCTGGGCAGCCTGTTGCAGTAGTTGATAACCCTTTCAGCAAAGAAGTTTCTTCTAGTATCCAATCTAAACCTCCCCTGGCACAACTTCAGGACATTTCCTCTCTTCTATTTTATATATAAATATATTTATATGTCCTGCCTTGGATGTCTCACTTTGCCTGCTTATTGTGCTGGAGCACCTCTCCTATAAAGACAGGCTGAGAGAGTTGAGATTGTTCAGACTGGAGAAGACTCTGGGGAAACCTTGTAGCAGTCTTCCAGTACCTGCAAGGATTACAGGAAAGCTGGAGAGGGACTTTTTACAAGGGCATGCAGCAACAGGACAAGGGGGAGCCATTTCAAACTAAAAGAGGGGAAATTTAGATTGGATTTTAGGAAGAAATTCTCTCCTGTGAGGGTGGTGAGACACTGGCAGGGGTTGCCCAGAGAAGTTGTGGCTGTCCCCTCCCTGGCAGTGTTCAAGGCCAGGTTGGATGGGGCTTTGAGCAATCTGCTCATGGCAGGGGAGTGGAAACTAGATGATCTTTAAGGTTTCTTCCAACCCAAACCATTCTGTGATTCTATGACTCTACGATTCTATGATTCTGTTATTGTTACTGTACATTCTGCTGCTTCCTAGATTACTGCTTTCATTTCCTGAGGAGGCTGCTGGACAGCTGGACTTGAGAAGGTGTAGAACAGTGTTGCATGTGGATTCTGGTTCAACCCTTTCTTCTTAATGTTATGGTTGCCAAGAATTACACATATCACTCACCTTGTCAACAAGGACAATCCTGTTGCAATTGCAGAGGAGAAAAAAAACTGCCTGCTTTTCTTTGCATCTATTTGTCAGCATAGAAATATCACAGAATGTTTCCTTCCTGCCCCAAGTATTAGTACTGTGATGCTATTGTTCACATCCAAAAAAAGATACACAGGTTTGGTGCAGCCATATAACCTGTACAACTGAGAGAGGACAAGAGACCTTTTGACCTCCTATTGCCTGATGGTTTGATAACCCACTCAAAGTGAGATTCAGAATCAGATCCTAGAAAGGCAGACCTTGGCTCTCTAGAGCTTGGTACAAGTCTAATATCACAGATACCACCCCAGTATCTTTGTATAATAAGTACATTTTAGTCCATGATGCCATCGCAACATTAATATTCATCACCAACATCCAGACACAGTTTTCAGGGTACAGTTGCAGCCTACTTCGTGCCATGATTCAGTGTTCAGACTCAATGTGAGATTTATCAAAATGCTCAAGTGAAGGATGATGCCATAGCCTCACTTCACAGAAACTCCTGAAGAGTGCCAATGAGAGTATGCCAAGGCTTATACAGCCATTGTCCACCAGCCTGGTAGGACAATTCAGTCACATACACATGTATTTCTGAAACCATTTCCAAGCACAAGCTGTCTTTCTAGGGAGTCACATTCTACATTTCAGAATGGAAAATCAAGAGAACCGACAGCTTAATCTATCAGTTTTTAAAACTCCAATCAGTTCAATGCCATATTTTGGATTAAAATTGAGGACTCATGAAAACTCATGACTGCATATCCCTTTCATTGCCTTCATTATAAGGATTCAGCTGGAAAAATGGTACTGTGTATAATTTTGTCATCATGTGACTCCTTTTTCTACCAGCCTGTGGTCTGTGATTCTTCAAAAACCCCAGGAGCTTGTATGGACCTGGGAATAAATTGCACAGTCCTCCCTTGATGAATCTGAAATGACGCTTGGATGCTCCTTCCTGACACCTGTTTGTCCATGACATCTAGAGAGACACTGCCCAGCTGGAGCAGAGCCTGGCCCTGACAGCTGATCTCATGTGTACAGTATTATATGTTGCTTCAGAGGCCACCATTGCTGGCTCTGCAGAAACATATTTACGGTCATTAAAACAAAACAAAAAAACAAGAAAAGGAGGCAAGTCTAATAATAGATCAAACTGAAGAAATATGCTGGGAGCAGCATTGTTTTCCATGGTGATCAGCTTGTCAATGAATCACAATAAAATCCCAGTGAGCAGTGCCATACTGAGATGCTCCAAAACTCCTAACCTAGCCACTGTTCACCTGGCAGCTCCCAGGGAGGAATGGCACACAGTTATGTGGTTTAATGACCTGACCCCCCTAACACAGATCCTGTTGCTTCTGGTCTTGCTACAAATCTGAAACAGTGAGACTTGCTTAAAATATGCATATAAATCAGGGAGAAGTCCTCTGAGCTTCAGACTGCAGCCCATTACAGTCTGGAAGACAGAAGGAAGACATAAAATATGGGTTTGTTTGCCCATATCAATTGCCTTTTTATCTCCTGTCTTCTAGGCGCAAAGGCATTTGAAGTGAGGAAATGTCAGTTTTGTTTTGTATGTTCAGTTTCATTGCAATAAATTATGTCTTTGACACATTTTTGTAAAGAAAGAAAGGAAAGAAAAAAACCTGCCCAAACCCTTTTAGTGTCAGGTGCAGAAAGATCACATGCTTTCTGGTGATGATTTTTGACATCCAGAGAAATAATGAAATTCAAGTGTCTTAAATGAGATATCAGAAGGCAGGCTTCAGACACCCTGTGATTTGCCATGCTGGCTTGCTGCAAGTTGATGTCCTACCTGGGACCCAGAGTCAAAGCCCTGGGGAGGTGGATGAAGAGATTCGACCTGCGGGAATTTACCTGCACAGCTGAACAACACCACGGCTGTTGCCTTAGTCATGGTAATGAAGAAATGCCGTGTGTCTCGCTAAACAGGGAGAAAGAGTTGAAGTATCCATTGCCCTCACGAGTCTGAAATTGTTGTCTTTGTTGCATGGCACAAATTGCAAATGCCTGAGAAAACCCAGCAGAAAACCCATGAAAGCAGGGGACGACTGGTGTCCCGTGCCTGCCCCCTGCCCGCTCCCTGTGCGGCCGTGACAGACACTTGTACCTGCCACCTCTCCCTGCTTGCCCAGCTGCGAAACGTGGCTATCAGTGCTGCTCTCAGTGAGAGATTAATTAAAGTTTGTAAAGCACTTTGGATATACTCAGGTGAAATATCCTAGAGAATCACAAGATATTCAATCCTTTGATAATTATTTGGCTGATGCATGTGCTAGAAGGGAGGTGAAGAGCAGGGCGTATGTCTGCTTAAAGACATCTTTTCTCATTAAAATGGGCTGAGTTAAATTTAAACATTTATGGAATTTGTTTCCTGTCAAACCTCGGGCCTGGGAGTTGGTATTGGAGGAGGATTTGTGGCTGTAGTTTGGTGATGTGGCTATCTGAGCACAGTGCTTTCTATGGTGTGTGAGACTGAGAGCTGGCTTATTTCATTACCTTGTAATGCTGCATGTTGTTAATACCTACATTACTGTGTCATTCAGTTCAACTACAGCAGCTATTAGTTGCCTATCCAGATAAGACTAATTTATGCTTTTTTTGTCTGCATTTTTTAAACTTACATAGAAGCTGGTGACTTTATACTATTCTGCAAGACCCAGCTGGAATCTTTACAGAAGGCCCTGGTAAAAATTGGCATGTATTTTGTTTCACTGTCTAAAAGTCTTTGATCTTTAAAAACTGACATAAAATACATAGTTACTCCTCTCACTTTATTAATTTTAATTTGTTGTGATCCTATATTTTCTGTTTAAAGAATCTTCCCAATTTAACCTAAAGATTCAAAACCAGACAAACCACCTACAGTCAAACTTCACATCTGTATCCCATTACACTTGGCAGGACAGATAGGTGCACTCACTTACTGGAGCTCAGCATGCGGTGAGAGTTCAGAGGTTATCATTCCTGATGGCTTACATTACAGATGTTTTCCCTTTATGAAAAACAGAACCACTTGTCAGTCAGAGCTCAAACCTAAAAAACAGATGCCTGTATCTTCTTTAATTAATTATTTCCATGTTTTGCAGAGTCCCTTTTTTAGGGTTCAGTAGTTGGGAAATAATTACAGATTAACATTGCAAGAGATTAGTTAACATTTTAAATGTGTGTGGCATATGACAAACTAAAATAATAGTGAAAAATATAATGATAGTCAAAACATATGTGAAACATAATCTGCAACAATCTTGATTTAATATTAAAGCCCATATCACATTTTTTCTGTCTTGCCACTGCGGGAATACTGAATGCACACATGTAATATACATTGCTATAGAATTGATAATCTAGGTGATATATTGCAGTAAAACCTAAATTTGACTGGATCAGATTTAGGTGTGTGACTCATTAGAGTAGTGAACTTTAGTTTGGTCTTGGTTTTGTTTCTTTAGCCAAAACGCAAAAAACTGAAGAACAGCACCTGAGTGAGAATGAATGCCATTTGACAGAGAGAAACTCATAATCAGAGGTTGGGTGATTTATCCAAATCTCATGGGGACCCTGTGAGAGAATTAAGAAATTAACTTTTTTTTTTCCTCCCAAGCAGTCCAGGTTAGCCCAAGAATTATTTTACTTGCTTGTAGTGAATAACACTTACGGTTTGTATTAAAAATCCAGCCTCAATCTAAAGAAGAGATCCAGTGATCACTTTTTCTGCTGTAACTTTCATCCAATAAAATGAAAATTTTCTTTAATCTTTGTGAACTTCTATTTAAGTGACTTGTGGTCACTGGGAAAATTTTGGGTGTTCAGAAAATATTGAGATTGTTTCAGACAACAGTAACCACTGACAAAAGAGCAAGTAATTTAAAGAGTTGCTTCTCCTCAACTAATCTTCAGTAACCAATAGTGTACAAACTCTGTCATCTGGAGCACAAACCAGATCAGTGGTATGAATTTTACACAAAGTGGATATTACTTGGATATTACTTTGAAGAACAACAGACTTGAGTCACACAAGACCAATTACCACACCTTAGCTAAGGGGAAATCTTAAATTGCTTCCATTAAATCATGGGAGATTTTCTGTCCACTCCTATTTAAATATTTAATTTAGCTCTCCCATTCTTATAGTTTCATAGTCATCTCTTTTTTTTATAATACTAGAAAAAAATGTACTTTCTGTCTGCATATGGTTTTCAGATTCTAGCTGTGATTATATATGCATAAATTCTTTATAATAAAGAGTACCTGCAGTGACACAGACTTGAAATGTGCATTATGCATCTGGAAAGACTGAGTGGGGATGGGTCACTTGTCACAAGTAATAAAAAATGTCAGTGGCACATGTTTGTGCGTAGTCTGTGAATGCTGTTTGATGTACTTATCAGTTCCTTCCTACAATATGTTGTCGTTACCGAACAGCACAGCTTCGCTATTGATGGGTAAAAGAAGTAGAAGATAAGAGGATAGGCAGACAGTGATTTGGATTCTGTAGATGATATTTTGCAGGTTGGAAAGGACAAAGACAATCTGCAAGTACCAGCAGCTGATACAGCCTCAATAGGAGATAATTCTGGGCTTGGAGACAGAGAAAAAACATATGCACAGTAAATCACACAAATCAAGTCTAAATGGTGGGGCATTTGACAATAAAGCAGAAAATGATGGAGTTGGAGGTTGGTTGTTTGGGGGTTTTTTAACATCAATTTTATAATAAACTTATTGTTAGACTGATAAGCTGTTAACCTCTTGGGGTGCAAAAGACCATGGCAGTATTCTAGGATAACAGCAAACTTGTATTGGGAAGAAGGAGGATTGAATAATAGCCTCTTTAGATCATCTTTACTGACTTCCCTGAGTCCTTTGAGTAAGTCACAGTGGATAAGAAGCAGTCAGTTGGTAGGAGGGAGTGGGGGCAGTTTCCAATATTCAGGGGTGAGAGGTTCTTTTTTCCACTTCATTATTTCCAGATAACTGCTCCTTCTGTGAATATTTCAATCTTTTAAAAAACCCAAACAAACAAACAAAAAACAAAACAAAACCAAAAAAACCCCTACAACAACAAAACATACACACACACACAAAAAAACAACCAACAAACAAACAAAGAAACCCAAACACACAACACAAAAGCAGTGAGGCTGTTTTATGCCTGCATCCCTTCTTAAAATCCCTGGAAACACTTCCCCTTGGAGGTGGTGCTGACCAGATGAAGAAAGCCAAATGGAGCTACCAGTATTTTCTTTGTCACTGCAACAACTTGCAGGAGAGTGTGATACTTGGGGATAGAGATAATGACCAACTGTGGCACCATGCCATGGAACTCTCAGATTTCTTGAGAGAGGATGGTAATGAATGTGTATCAGTGCTACATATACTTCGCTTTTAAGCAGGTAGGTAGGGCTGTTACTGAACACAAGCCATTAAATTCTGAACAGAAGGAGAGCTATCCAATTTTCTGCCTTGCTAAGGAAATTAATAGTTTTAATGACAGCTGAAGGCTTTGAGTTTGCCCTTCCTTTTGTAATCTTCCTCAAATGTCTCCTTTAAGTACAACAAATCTAATTGTCTAGTCCATACCATCAATGCTGTGCTGGTATAATTCCATAGATATTTTCTTGGAGAAGCTGGGTTTTGATTAGTGCAGTGGAAGGAAAAATGACGTTCATTGTTTAAAAGCTCTTCTGACAATGACATGAGTGTAATACATCATTTTACCTCCATCCTGCTCCATTACTGGAATGTCTTCTGAAAGAAGAACTTGGGTTAGGGGGCCCTTTTATAATCCTTGCTGCATCCAGAATTTCTTCCCCACTTTCACACAGAGGTTTCACTCAGGACGAATTATCACCACTGCTTAGAGAAGAATATGAAAATGGGGCAAATAAAAGAACAGTGGGACCCACAGGCTGCCATAAGAGCAAAACCTAGACTCATGATCAGGAGATTCTGTCACCCATCAGCTGTGGATGTGCAGAACAGCAAAATCTTTCAGTATAATCTTATTGACAATGCTGTTATTGATACAGATTGTGGTCACTCTAAGATCACATCCTAGGAAAGAAAGTGCTGTGTTCAAATGTGTATTTATTAAAGAGGTCTACAGCTTGTGCAGCTCAAATAAGAAGAAAAACTGTTTATAGTGGGTTCTGTCTGTCCTGTATTTACAGTTTCTGAACTGCTGAGTCCTTTCTCCATTTTGTTGAGATATAACTGGAAAATTTTTATATATTAATTTCTTACAAAGATGATTTTCTGCTATTGCAAACTGACCTTAAGCTCTTTGCCTTAAAGAGTAGAGTTAAAAAATGTGTGCATTAAGGATACTTCCATTACATAGTGCATGTCTTCTGAATACCTTTCATCTGGTTCTGATTAAAAGCTTTTCACCACCAAGACAACTTGATAGGTTTATGACTTATTGACTGTCCTGTTACTATATAACGCAGTTAATTGGCTCTCTCATTGCTTTTATCTCTGATGTTTGATTCTGCTAAATCTTTAAAATATGTTTTTGACCCATCATCCTGTAAGTCTTTAAAATAAATGCTCCTCAAATACATTTTTTCAGTTTTAATAAGTTCTGTTTAACAAACAAATGCAGTAAGGAGTGGGGAGAAGGGAGAATGCATGAAATATTCATAAAGGCCAATATGATACAGTCAATAGATAGGGCTCGTTAAGCTAAAAGCTTGTTTTACAAGGCATTGAAGTCTGGATTCTCAGCTGGGACATACTGAAATAACTCTGTGTAGGTCACACTTTCCTTTTCCTCTTTTCCTATACTGACAGGGGCAGAGCCAGCAGAAGGAGGGAAAATTTCTCCCCTTTCTTTCTTCTATTGTTTGTCTGTAATAGTTGGGAGAAACAAGTCCCTTCTGGAGCTCCTGCATGCTGACTTTGGATGCTAAAGCATCATTCGGAAGAGGTACACAAAAAATGTGGATAGTGCCAACGTAATTCAAAGCAAGCATTTGTATCTTCATCTGTTCACATCTGTGCATATCACCCATGATGTTCTGATGGGAGCTGGCTATGGAGGTGCATATAGCGGGGGCCTGCAACTCGGGTGTAGTGCCATTTGAGTCTGCCCATGGATATGGTAAAGACCATGGGTATGGATAGAGGTGTATGGCATGTGACAGCCACTCTTAAGAAAAAGGTTAACAGGGGTGTGTGTGTGTGTGTGTGTGTGTGTAGGTTTGAAAATGTAGTGAGAGCTGGGCTAGGACCTGGATGCAGGATGACAGATCTTACAAGGAGTGGCTGAGGGAGCTGGGATTGTTTAGTCTGGAGAAGAGGAGGCTCAGGGGAGACTTTATCACACTCTAAAACTACCTGAAAGGAGGTTAGAATGAGGGGGTGGCTGGTCTCTTCTCCCAGGTGACAAGCAATAGGACAAGAGGGAATGGCCTCAAGTCACACCAGGGGAAGTTCAGGCTGGATATTAGGAAAAATTTTTTTACAGAAAGGGTGGTCAGGCATTGGAACAGACTGCCCAGGGAAGTGGTAGAGTCACCCCCTGGAGGTGTTCAAACAGCATTAGGATGTGGCCCTTGCAGAAATGGTTCAGTGGTGAACTTCACAGTCCTGGATTGATGGTTGGACTCAATGATCTTGAAGGTCTTTTTCAACTGGAGTGATCCTATGATTCTGAGTCATAGGTATCCTGCTTTGGACAGAAGGGTTTGTACAGCACGTCTTGCTCCCTCCAAGACTCTTGGGGACTGTGAACCTCAGCTCTTCACTGGGACAAAGGCATCTCTGTCTCCAGCCAGAGACCAGGGGAATTAGCTTGTTTGCACAACATCAGAAAACTGATGTCTGGAAGCCAGCTCCTCCATCAACCTGTATCTTTTAAAAATCCAATCTAAACAACTAGCCATGTACTTCTAGGGGTGTCTGTGACACAGAAAGATCCTCCTGGGTAACTCTGAGAGGTGGGAAATGATTCGGGCAGGCTGTGGGTCTCTTGCAGTGCTTTCTGTGTTCAGGGGCTGCTGGTGGTGGGGCTGAACCCTGCACGTGGTGCAGAGCTGGGACCTGAAATCCTGATGGAGTGTAAAGGTGTGCTTTGGAGGCAATGGGAAAAGGTGAGGGATGTTAGATTGATTTCCCTTTAGCTGCTTGTTTTCACACATTTGAGGCAAAAGGACATTATCTGGGGAAACTTTCCCTGTTCAACGAAGTAAGGGATGTGTTGTCACTTATGTATTTGTGGTGATTTCTGGGAGCTCCTTAGAAAAAAATGAAGTCTCAGGGAAAATATTCTGTGGAGTTACATGTCCATATGTTTTTGTGCCTTTTGAAAGCTTGTTTTTCTGTAGGACAAAATGTCAATTAAAGCCATTCCTGTAACATGTCGCTAGAGGGACATGAAAACAGGGAATAGACTGGCTCCTGTTGTTCTTAGTTATTGCTGTTTAATGTGGAAAAACACAACAGGGTTGATTTAGGGCTTTCCCTTCTCTGACTGAATGAAAAGGCTTTAAAACATGATCTTTGAACTGCTTTATGCTTATTTAGAAAAAAAAAAAAGAAAACACATACTAGCTCTGAATGTATTGTAACAGTATAGTGGTACATTAGCAAGTCTTCAAACATAAGAACATATCTGTTAGAGTTCTTTAAAAATTAACTTCCTAATATCAGGTATTTATATTAAGCTTACCCACACACATGCACATACTCTTTTTTATAGCGTAGATAAACAGTGTCAGACCTACTTTCTGTGAGCTCTAGTTGTGAAGCTTCCAGGTTGTGTTTGGTCCCTGTGTGGGAAAAGGAGGCTTTCTCATGAGCTGTGTCAGAAATACTGCAGTGCACAGCTGGGAGAACGCAATGAAACTGCTTCTTAGCAGAAACTTTGATTCTGCAAGGAGCTGTCTTCCACCAGTGTCCAACACCAAACCAATGAGTCCAGCTTCAGCCCTCCCATGGCTTGCACTGGACCAGAAAAAGACCATCGTGGTGCTAGTCTGAGCCAGGAGGCAGCAGCTGCAACAGTGGTCCCCATGTGCTTGCAACCTGCTGCCTCCCAGCTGAGACCGGTGATGAGTGCCTGCAGGATGCTGCGCCTGCCTGCTGGGATGCCACAGGTGCCCCAGGTTGCCATCCGGGCTTCAGGTTTGCAAACACGCAGCAAGAACACAGGGAATCCTGCTGGTCTAAGGTTAATGACACTGTTCTTTACATGTCATGAGATAAACCTGTGGGTGCTCCAGGACAGTGCAACAAAAATTGGTAACAACAAATTTTTGGTTACAAGAGAAGCAAATGTGCCACAACTCCCTAAAACTCTTTTTGTGAAAGCTGTTAAGAGAGAACATCAGAGACATACTCTCTTTTGGCCAGCCAAGCTTCCAGAGAACTCCATGCACATTTTGGACCTGTCTGGCTCAGAGACATGGGGCTTGCAGCTGCAGCTGTTTTGCACCACCCCCTCTGCCTCTCCTCCAAGTCACCACTGTGGCCTTGGCTGCCCAAAGCTGCCCCCAGCTCTCCCCTCACACTGAAACTGCCATCCATAAGGTGAAAACTTATGGTGTCCAAATGGGATGAAAACATTTCGCAGTTTCTGCAAGGGAGATGGGAGGAGGGTGCTGGTGACACCAGTGACCCCTGGCTCAGCTCCAGGTGGGGAATTTTACTTACACACCATTTGTCCACAGCAACTGCAAGGGTGCTCAGTATTGTTTTCCCTTCCAAACAACCCTGTGTGATGGCTTTTGTTTTGCATGAAGTAATTAAGGAAAGGAAGCTGATCCCTTTTCCTTCATGCCTTTGTTTCGCCTGTATATCACATTACAGGTGCGGGGGTCATGGTGTGGACCTGTGAAAGATTGGTGGCAATAAATAGCTCCAGAAGAGGATTTGTGTTACTGTTGCTTTGGTGAAAAAGCAGACAGCCCCTCTCTCCTCTCCTCTCCTCTCCTCTCCTTTTTCTGGCTTTTAAATTTTATTTTATTTTTTAAAGTATGTAAAGACTCAGGAGACTGTTTAAGTTTAGTTTGTCCCTCATTAACTCTTCAATGGCTATGCATGCAGCATGATTAATTACATGTTGTGCCTGCCACTGCCTCTGCCCTTTGTTGAGTCTAGCTAAAATATCGAAGTACCTCATTTCAGTAATAGACCTGACCTAGAGTAAAATGTGCAAATTCTCACAGAAAGTGCAATAATTGCAATTGATTTACTCTTCTATGGGGAAATAATGTCTGTTTCAAACAATAACATCAGCTTTTCCTTAATTGCATTACATTAATATCATATTAATCTGTATTCATATCCACATACAAAGCTGTGAAGCACATTTGGGTTGTGATTTATTTTTTCCCTACTCTAATGATACATACAACTCTCAAAATATGTTACGAAGTCTGGGCAGTTTCTTTTTGCCTATTCTATAGAAAAAATACAAAAGGGAATTAAAAAAATAAAATAAAGCACTGGCCTGTAATCAAGAAAGCCCAAAGCTCCCATGTTTATTTTTGCTATTAATCCAGTGACGGAGATGATGCCATATTAATGATGTGGGGGAGCTCCAGACTATTTCTTATTCCTGGTTCAGAACATCTGCTTTCAACAAATGTCTTTTACACGCATATGTGACCTTCTGGCTACCTACACTTAAGTCCACCTGTCAAGATGGCATTGTGCCTGCTCATGAATGTGGTCCAACTGCTAGGGCACAGAGGACACCTGACTCTGTGGCCCCATAAATACCATTTCATTGCAGAATGCCTCCCTCTTCTCCCAGCCACGCAGTGCGTGTGACTTCTGGTTTTGGGAGGCAACCAGACACCTGATTTCCAGGAGACACCAGCCTCAGACAGCTGGTTGGGATGTCTGAAGGGATGCAGTGACAGATCTGAGTTGGCATTGAGCGAGGGAGCTGCCCTGGCACAACAGCCACCTGAGCCGCAGGGTCTCTGCAAATGCCAGCCACAGCAAGAACTGGCTCCTTTGCTATGGGAGGCTGTGACAAAGCTGAGACCCAGCCTGTAAAATCAACACTTTTCAACAGGGCAGAGTCACAGGTAAAATCCTGGACACATTTCTCCTTCCAGAGATCAACCTATGCAATGTGGAGCACTTTGTGAGAAAGATGTTACCAACACTGTTTCCTTCTAAATATATTTTGTGAAAGTTGCTTGATTTTTTCTTTGGAGGGGATGAAATTTCAGTTCAGAGGCAAAACTCCCAAAGTGTCTGATGTTGTCAAAACAACACTGTTTCCTTCTAAGTATTTGGCATGAAGGCTTATTTTTTTTTCTTTCTGTTTTTCACTGTGAGACGACTGTTTGAAAGGCAGGTTTTGTTTTTCAACTTTTAGGTAATTGGACACATTTGCTTACTTGGAACACAATACGCTGAGCTCTTCAAAGTGTCTGTGTTTAATTTTTACAAAAATTATACCTGTTCTCTTTCAAACTGGAAAAGCAGTCAAAATGGCAGAATTTCTCATGAAGTGGTAAGTCTCATTTTTCTTCTGCTTTGGCTGTATTCAAAATATTACAGGGAGAATTTTCCAGTAAGGCTTTTTATAACCTTTTCAATAGGAAATGTTTCAATGTTTTCAACCTGCAGTGTGTGGAAACAAACAGGGAAACAAAACATTTCCATGTTTTTTTGATAACTGAAACAAAACGTGCTAGACTCATGAATAATGAAAGGAGTGGGGAATTAAGCTACTTTTCATCATATAATACTCAAGGAAGCAGTCAGTGGCATTGCCTGAAGAACAGGGTTAGCACAAACACAAAGAACTCTTCTCACTCTGCACTAATTACGTTGAGGAACTTCTTGACACAGGATGTTCTGGAGGCCAAAAGTACAAATGGGTTCAAATTAGGACCAAGAAATTTGATGGAGAAGGTATATCACGGGCAATTATGATATTCCAGATGTTACTCCAGCTCAGGAAGTCCCTGAGCTACAGATTGCTGGAAAAATTCCTGTATTTCTTCTGTTTCCTATAGTTTTTCCTTGATTCTCTGCTGCTGTTGGAGGAAGGATAATGGCTTTTTGGATGTTTGATCTGACCTTGTCCTTGTGTTGATGGCTGAACATGGACAACAACGATGGCAGGCTAATACAAATGAGAGTGTAACAAGAGATTCCAAATTAAATAAGACAGAACAAAAAACTAATTTCTTTGGTTTATATTTCTTTGAAAAATGTTTATGTATTTCAGTCAATCCCCTTTTCCGTTCTCAGTGATATGTCAATAGCTACAGGACACTGATCAGGGACTTGTTGCAGAGACCTTGTTAGGAAGTGAAACCTGTACATCAATAACAAACAAAAAAGACAAGGAGAATAAAAGGAAGATGAAGATTTTAAGTTGGTGAGAACAGAGAGGGCCCCATTTGGCAGCTATTTAATGCTTAATATTGTATTTGGCACCCAGTTACGATAGTGATTGGCAGCTGATTGACAGGATTACGTAATGGAGCTGTCTCTTTAGAGCAAGAGCCATATTTTCAGAGGGAATACATCATTTTGTTCCTGGAGATGGGACCAACGTGTAGTATGCTGGGATCAAGGGAGGGCTTTGAAGAGAATCTTCTGTTTAAGCAACCAAATATTAACAACTCCTTCCCAGAGAAATGAGAGTGAAAGACAAACAGCCATAGGGACTTCAAGGCTGTCTAAACATCTCACCATCCTCATGGCCATCTGACAGAGCCTGCGGCGGCTGCTTCTAGGCTGGCAGCACAGAGCACCTATGGAACTGGTGAGGTGGCACCCCAGCCTCAGACATCTCCCATTTAACTACAAGCCTAAAGATGTTGCTTTCATAAATGCCTCAGAAGAAAACATTGTCAATAAGGGTAGAGGTAATAAAATTTAGTACGAGGAACTGGTGGATACCACAGCATTTTCCTTTAGGATATTTAAAGTAGTCTGGTTTTAATAACTGGAGCACAGTTGTGGGCATGACCCAGCCCTGTTTGTGAAGGGCAAGTGAAGTGGTTTGTGAATTTACCTGCAGGACATTTACTACGTCAGTAACAGGACTCTCATTCCTACTAATGCTGTTCCATACCTAGCACTTGCACAATATCCTTTGATTTTTGTTTTCCCTGATCAGATAATCCCAGGATTTGGCCACACATTCGTGGGATTCATGTGCGCAGTGAAAGACTTTTTAGATTAGAAGAAAAGGGGTGAGCTTTGCCAGGGACTGAGCCCACAGGTAATGTTGCTGGAGTGTTCTTAATCATACTCTGTCCTGCAGGAGATGTTCCCTAACCTCCCTTTCCTTCCAGGGAGATCTGATCCTGAACTGACTTTTGTCCTGTGTAAATTAGGTGACAACAGGTGGCCATAAAACAAAGCCAGAATTCCCAACTCTCCTGCTTAAGAGTAGGTCATCCAGAAGCTCACTCTTACCTGGAAATCTCAGAGCAACACAGTAATAGCCCTTCTGTCCACAGATGTAGGACCCCAGCTGGCTACGCTGAGAGGAGAAGATGTTATAAGGTGGTCATGTCACTGAGTTACCACTGCCTCAGGGACCTCCTCAGCTGCTGTCAAACAGCAGCAAAATTCACCTCCTACTCCCAGCTGCTCTCCAGAGAAACCATTGTCCTCTGTCTCCAGCAGCAGCCTCAACACTGGATTGCCTTGTGACAGAACTAGCCCCTGGTGAGGCAGAAGTCCTCTCCCCAGTTTCTGAACAAGTACGTATTTTCCCTTTCCTAGACTGCATTTAACACACCCCTAATTATACCATAGATTAATGTTCAAGGTAATGCAAAGCCAGGGAAGGCTCCATTGGAGAGGATGGGTACTTGCAGTATAGAGAACACATATGTGAATGCATGTACAGATGTGTGTCTCTTTTGAAACATAACACAGGTCTGGTGGGTACGTTGGGCAGAATGTTGTTGGTGATGGAGAGGGCTTGGATCCACTCTGGTCACACATGTATGACTGAGTGATCTTAAAGGCTCTCTTCCTTTGCAGCAGCAACTTGCATGAGTTGCAAGCTGCATGGTCAGTCTCTTGACAGGTAAAAGAGCTGCTTTTGGCTGCCCTGGGTCCATATGCTGAGCAATTTGTGTGGCCAGCATGGTCTTTTGCTGTGACACACAGTGTGGAGCTCTCTGGTGCGCATACAGGGAGCTGGGGTTTCCCAGGTTTCTCTCAATGCAGCCACACTATTCATACATAGCTGTGGGAGGGCTGGGGGGAGATCACACCTCTGCCAAACAGCTTGGAGGAAAGAGGTAGCTTGTAGAGCTGGAATATGGCTGCCCCTGGGAAACATTGAACATGGCGGGGTGGTGAGGGGATTTTTATTTCTCTAGCTAGGAAATGCAGTTTCTGTTACCCCTGACTGAGTGTTATACTATCAGCTGGAGATGATAAATTTAACTATTTTCATATGACTTTAAAACATCTCAGAAAAAGAATGCAGGTTTTACATCTCCCTTTATTCAGCACTGTTTCTCTTTCTTTCAGCAGGACTTGGAAAAAAGCCCACTAAAGCCAAGGCAAAAACTCCCATTGGCTTTAATGAGAGCTGGATCTGGCCCTTTACAGAACAACTGTACAGGTTTCTGTGCTCAGAAAGCTGTGGTTAGAGAGCAGCAGTTCTGCTGGACTACATACCAGGGAGTGTTTCTTTATAAAGACGCTTTCCTTTGGACTTCCAACAACAACGACACCACCTATGTGCACACACACGCGGCACACACGCCAAAGCCACGGAGAAGTCATCCATCTTAGAAAACGTGTTATGCCTTCTAAGCATTTCTAAATCAAAGACTGATAAATAAAACATGGGTTCAGTGTTAAAGGGAAAAAAGAGCCCTTTTAACAGATTAAAGTGCTCACAGTGCCTGACATTGTGAAATAAGAGTGTTGAGCAGCAGGGCAGTTAAGAAAAAGGACTGGCTTTGCTGACAGGTACAAGCTGTTGTGTGTCTTGTAGCAGCCATTGGCAGGAAAAAAGCCCAAAAGTTACTTTCCCAGCAAAGCCTTCTGAGAACATAACAAACTGTAGCCATCTATAGCCAAAGTTTTGCATGTTCTTCAGCTGAACATTGTGAGACAAAGCTCCTCTCTCTGAAGGAACAGGAAGAAAAAAGTTTTAAGCCCATCAAAATATATAAACAAACAAAATCAGCATCCTTTCTATCACTATAATGGTTTATCACAGCAGACTGGAAGCCCTGCTGTTTTTTACAGCATTTTTTTCCTCAGTGTCCTGATTATTCCTAAAGCACAGTGCACTGGGTTGGGTCCTCAACTAAATTTCAAATTGTTCCTCAGTAGTTGTAAAAGAAGGGGTGGTAAAGCCTTATGCACTTTCTCATTCCTTCACGACTGTGAACAGAGATGCCAGGACATCTAAATTGTACAGAATCACAGAATTCTAGGGTTGGAAGGGACCCCGAAGGATCATCTAGTCCAACCCCCCTGCCAGAGCAGGGTCACCTAGAGTACACCACACAGGAACGCATCCAGGCGGGGTTTGAATGTCTCCAAGGAAGGAGACTCCACAACCTCTCTGGGCAGCCTGTCCCAGTGCTCTGTCACTCGCACAGTGAAAAAGTTTTTCCTGATATTCACATGGAACCTCCTATGCTCCAGTTTACAACCATTGCCCCTTGTCCTATCATTGGTCGTCACTGTAAAAAGCTTGGCTCTATTGGCTCATCTATGTACAGATGGGAACATTCCTTTGTATGAAGTGGCATTAAGTAATTACGTTTATTTGGCTGAGCAGAAAAGCTGATTGTTAAGACTGATTTTTCTTTCACTCTTCCCTTCTGAACCTGTGGTACCTTGATGGAGGGGAGTCTTAACAGCAGAGGTCACTGAAAATCCTCCTGAATATTTTATCAGTTCTGCTTCTTAGTCTACAAAGACAAACCCTTATGTGTGAAGGGCATGAAGCTGAGAGCAGGGGGAGGAGGGATAAATCTGTGTCTGCCCTTGGTTTGCTTTCTGACCAGAATGAAGAGCACATTAGCTGTGGATGTGGCAAACAGAAAGAATTTGTTCACCATCACACTTGATATGGAGTCTTGTTCTTATTAGCAGAAAAGAGCACCTGCCAATGTGAATGAGAGCCAGATGATTTTGCTGTCAGGATGGTAAGGAGCAGTTTCACCATGGCAGCTAGCATCCCATAACCTTTTAGGACTAACTTGCCTATTGCTCTCATGGATTTGAAATGTTACAACAAAGGTGAGCTTAGGCTAGAGCACAACCAGGCAAATCTGTGATGTCTTGTCCCTAACCCAGCAATGCAATGTGGTCATGTAGTGCCCACTGTGGAAAAAACATTTCTGCCTCTGTCATTTGAGAACCATTTCCACGCAGACCTATAAGGCATCTCCAAAATGTCCTAGACAGGAAGACATGTGGCCAAAAGCAGGTGGGGGGAAACCTATAAAATCGAATTGAATTATTTATTGGAGAGAGCTAAGTTCTACCTTGCCTTAGGATGTCATTATGCATCTCTATTGTATGCTGTTAATAATCATCTGCAATCTGATAATGACTTTAATATATTTCTAGAATGATAATAATTTAACACCTTTATGAAACAAACTGCTTTTTGATACACTGACACCCCTGACAGACCATGATGTTCATGCAGGAACTGAATGGGACTGGAGGCCAGCAAACCCCACTTGGTATCCCATCAGCAAGGCAGGCTTGGCTCTGGGAGCAAAGGGAATCACTAACTTCCCTGGGATGCTGCTTATGTTGGGTTTGGGACCATACTGACACAGCAGCTAATATTTGAGCAGGGGCGAAAGGGGGATGAACATCAACACCATAACCATACAGGACTGCCATACATATCGTCCTCTTCCTCCATTCAGCAGGAGAGAAGGAGGGAGTTTTATGTCTGGCAGGCTAGCTCACCCAATGTTCAGTGGTTCTTCCTTAATGTTATGCCCCAGATGAGTTTTCTATTTGTTTTCCATTTATTTCATGTCACTCATAATAAGCATCCATCCTGCCTTAACAGGTCAGAGCTTCTTATAGCAGCAAGACTGATGGGAAGAAGTAATGGGAAAAAATACCTCTCCTCACAGGAAGCCATTCTGAGCTTGTTTTTAAAATATGTATCTTTTCCAAAATCCTGGAATAAGCTTCCACCTTGATCAGAAAGACTTGGATTTTGTCCATGGTACTGTTTAACTTGACAGCATCTCCAGCACACTCATAAGACAATGGCTTTGGTGAAACATTTCAGCCTGTCTAGTCCTGTCTAGAGCTCACGTGCAGCCTAGGACTTTTCACTTTTT